>VWPW01003432.1:36662-198136 GCA_013389825.1 Crypturellus undulatus | reverse complement strand
AACTATTTTCCAAGATAAAGTAGATTAACTTTTTGCTGTGCTATTTTTGGAAAATTCCATTCAATATCTCCCCAGATAGTTTATTATTTGCTTTGGTCTTTAGTTAATCACAGGATTTAGTACTTTGGAAAAGTACTAGAAAGTACAAAAGATAATATTTTTCTTCTAGTTTTTGGCCTTGAAAGCCTTCTGCAATTGAATGCTGCCCACAGTAAAAGCCCCCATTTTACGGTATGATAATGCAATCTGTAGTGCATAGTAACCTCAAATTATTATCATTATATATATATATGTATACATTATGTACACACACATATAATAATATGCTATTATGTGTATTAATACATATAATGTATGCATACATTATACACATATACATTATATTCATATATATTATAAATATATATATATATATAGTGTCTCTCTGAGCCACTTGCCTTTAAGGAAGACAGAGTAGGGGCTATGACACCAGAATCATAGGATCAATATCATCGGAAAAGACCTTCAAGATCATCGAGTCCAGCCATAAAGGAATGACTGTTCCTATTGAGTGACCAAGCACACATTAAAGACTGAGTTATCCAATATCTAGTTTTTCACTGATGAGCTCTGCCTTCAGGCCTGCCAGGTTCTTGAGCTTCTTAGTAGCCTCTGCAGGAGTGAAATACTTCCTGCACTAGAGAAGGATAGTGTTAGGTATCTCTTAAGCAACCTGAATTCACACAAGGCCATAAGACTCGATGAGATGCAGCCAGATGTGCTGAAGAAGCTTCCTAATGACGTTGTGAGACTGTTCTCAATCATTTTTGAAAGGAGGTGTCAACCAAGTAAGTGGTCACTGGCTGGAAAAAAAGATTAACATCAAGACCGTCTTCAAAAAGGGCAAGAAAAAAGATTCACGGCATTATAAACCAGGCAACTTCTTTTCAGTCCACACAAAGATTAGCAAGGAAATTTCTCNGTTTTGGCATTATTTGGACCTCATTGAGAGAATTTAGCTTTAGTACAGCACACTTTTTTATTCAAATGGCATCTATTCTATCATCTTTTCAAAAAAAAAAGCACAACTATTCTCCAAGATAAAGTAGATTAACTTTTTGCTGTGCTATTTTTGGAAAATTCCATTCAATATCTCCCCAGATAGTTTATTATTTGCTTTGGTCTTTAGTTAATCACAGGATTAGTACTTTGGAAAAGTACTAGAAAGTACAAAAGATAATATTTTTCTTCTAGTTTTTGGCCTTGAAAGCCTTCTGCAATTGAATGCTGCCCACAGTAAAAGCCCCCATTTTACGGTATGATAATGCAAGATGTAGTGCATAGTAACCTCAAATTACTATCATTATATGTATATGTATATATGTATACATTATGTACACACACATATAATAATATGCTATTACATGTATTAATACATATAAGGTATACATACATTATACACATATACATTATATTCATATATATTATAAATATATATATATATATAGTNTTAGTACTTTGGAAAAGTACTAGAAAGTACAAAAGATAATATTTTTCTTCTAGTTTTTGGCCTTGAAAGCCTTCTGCAATTGAATGCTGCCCACAGTAAAAGCCCCCATTTTACGGTATGATAATGCAATCTGTAGTGCATAGTAACCTCAAATTATTATCATTATATATATATATGTATACATTATGTACACACACATATAATAATATGCTATTATGTGTATTAATACATATAATGTATGCATACATTATACACATATACATTATATTCATATATATTATAAATATATATATATATATAGTGTCTCTCTGAGCCACTTGCCTTTAAGGAAGACAGAGTAGGGGCTATGACACCAGAATCATAGGATCAATATCANTAAGGAAGACAGAGTAGGGGCTATGACAACAGAATCATAGGATCATAGGATCAATATCATCGTAAAAGACCTTCAAGATCATCGAGTCCAGCCATAAAGGAATGACTGTTCCTATTGAGTGACCAAGCACACATTAAAGACTGAGTTATCCAATATCTAGTTTTTCACTGATGAGCTCTGCCTTCAGGCCTGCCAGGTTCTTGAGCTTCTTAGTGGCCTCTGCGGGAGTGAAATACTTCCTGCACTAGAGAAGGATAGTGTTAGGTATCTCTTAAGCAACCNTCTCTGGAACCATGTCAGAATATGTCAGAGCACATTACGGATAAGAACATGGCCAGGCGCAGCCACCATAAATTTACCAAAGATAAATCATGCATGACCAAGCTGATAATTTTGTACAGTGAGAAAACTGACATAGTGGATCAATGGACAGCACTGGATGTTTGCCTTGATTTTAGGACAATAAGGTGAAAAATTGTCTGGAGTTCAAGTTCAAAATGTTGTCAGCAGTACAAAGTCCAAGTGGCTTCCAGTTAATAGCAGCATCACTGATGGATGGATGGATCTGGGGTCCGATACTGTTTTCACATCTTCAGTATGATTTGGGCATTGAGATGGAATATGCCCTCTGTAATTTCACACACAACAGCTGAGAGAGAAGAGCAGAATTCAGAGAGACCTCTGCAGGCTGGAGATGAGGGCTGCCAGGAACTAAGGGAAAATACAAAGTCTTGTGTTGGAGTTCGAATAACCCCATGCAACAGCACAAGCTGAGGAGCTGGCTGGCTGGAAAAGCATGTTTGCAAAAAAGACCCAGTAGTCCTGCTCGATAACCAGTTGAGCATGTGCCAGCAGTGTCCCCGGCACAAAGCAAGCCAACCACGTATTAGCCTATACTAGTAAAAGTGCAGCCCTTGTGTCAGGAAAAGAGATTCTTTCCCTCTTTTAGCCCTTTGTGGGACCACAGCTGAAGTACTGAGTCTAGTTATGGGCTTCACTGTACAAGAAAAACACTGACATACTGGAGGGAGTCCAGGCGATGGCTGCCAGCTGAGACTGCCCACAAGGAGATGCTGAGAGAAGTGAGTTTGTTCAGCCTTAAGAAGAGACGGTTGAGGGGCATCATTGTTTACCATAGTCTAACTGGAGGATATAGAGGATGCAGACCAAGGCACTTCTCATAGATGTATTAAAAATGTACATATACACACAGGATAAACAAAAAGATAGTGGATGCAAGTCGAACACCAGACATTCAGGTTAGATATTAGGGAAAGCATTTTCACCATAAAGGCGTCCATGCATAGGAAGAGTTTGCCCATGGATGCGGAATAACCATTCTTGGCGATGTTCAAAACGAAAAGCCCTGAGCAGCCAGATCTAACTGACCTTGCTTGAAGCAAGAGGTTTGACTAGAGATATCCAGAGTTCCTTTTCAAACAAAATGACCTTTTTCTTACATTTATGGTTATACATCTTTATATTATTTAATACCGTCTTGTGCAAGAGATTCTTTAATAGGAAACCTGCTTGACTGAATGTCTGCCAGGCACCCATCAGATACTAGAACTATTAATACATGCTATTAACATAGCTGGTATGGTTGCACATATAGCAGATTCCCTTCATTTCCACGTATGAGCCTTGTTAGGCTTTAATCTCGCCTTCCTTATGTTTACTTTAGTTAGGTGCCAGCTTTTCCGCAGAAAACATTAAAACCATGGTCCAAAGACCATTGAGATAAGTGTAAAGGTGTAAAGTGTCCAGCACTCACTTGATTGGTAAGTGATGTGTTTTAGAAACAAAATGCACAAGTCACAAAATTTTTGCATTGCTCCGACATCAGGTTTTAGTGTATGAGCTGCATTTAGGCTGCATATTATATGCATGTGGGGAAATATGATGCAAGTTTCTGAAATGAGTCCTTTCTCCTCCTCCACAGTATTACTTATTTTCTAAGCCACAAAAAAAGAAAAGTAGAAAAACTACTTTTCCCATGCACCTGTCAAAGTGTGCATCAGCAGGGCTTTAATTATTACATCCAACGTTAAAAAAAAAAGTGTGCTTCTAATGCTTCTTTGGAAAGGCACTATGTTGAGTAGTAGTAACTATTTCAGAAAGCTGATTTAGATTCTTCTGATAACAAAAAAAATCATATGAACATTGGTTAGTCATAATCTTTGGAGGTCATCTTTCTCCTTTTCTGAAGTGAATGCCACTGAAAAATGGAACGTATTTTGAAACTGTTAAAAAAAAGTTAGAAATAAAATGAGGATTCTTTTTTCTACATGCTATTTTTTTTGTCCCAAAGAAGAAGTATAGGTATGTGTGGCTTAGA
The DNA here is from genome assembly GCA_013389825.1 of Crypturellus undulatus. Lineage (NCBI taxonomy): Eukaryota > Metazoa > Chordata > Aves > Tinamiformes > Tinamidae > Crypturellus > Crypturellus undulatus. Next base: position 193,933 of record VWPW01003432.1, on the reverse strand, counting down.
TTAAATCTTAAGTAACTGAAAATAGTTATATTTCTTGAGCACTATAGGGTGGTACTGTCTCAGCCCTAGCAATTATGCAAAGCATACACCAGGGTCCATAAGAAAAAATATGTCAGTGCATCAGAAGTCATGCAACATTATATGAAGGGACAGAACTGATTTTAAAAAATCTGCAAAAAATCTGCACAAGTGCCTATTCCTTTGTATAAATAACTATTGAGATTATGGACACAAACCAGGAATTTGATTATACAAGTGGCTCATTAGGCAAATAATAATCCATTTACACAAGCATATATATAAATTCCTCTGTGATAATAGTACTCTGCAAATTACAAGTGACTGTAAAACATAGTGACAGAGAACATGGAGCTAATCTGTTTGAGTAAAAACTCATTGACTTAAACTTCAGATAATTATAATTATTATTCTTTCTCAATAAAAGCATTTGGAAACTTGTCAGAAAAACAGTGTGACAGCAGGGCTGAAGTCTTAAGGGGATGAGGTTAGTACTCTGGGAGCTTTGTGTGGGAGGTTTAACATTTGTTCTGCTTTCCTCTTTTCTCTCAGGAATATAAAATTCAAATATTGGGCTGGTGCCATGGGAACTAGAACAGTATTTGCTTCTCTGAAAGACCTGTTTCCAGTGTTAACCTACTGCCAATTACTGTTCTAACACTGAATTCTTATTTGTAGGCCACATATTAAACATAATACAGAGTGACACTTCTGAAACTGAACGTCAAGTTATGTCAGGTTTTTACATTCAGATAAATCATTGAACCTTAGGGGACCACAATCTAGCTGTAAGTGGAATAAAAGATTTGCGTTGACTGATAGCTCATTCCACAAGACAAGAATGAGTCAGCAATACTTACGCTAAAGTTGTTGCACAGAAATCTAGATTTCATTATCTATATCAGGAGTCATTCTTCTATCAAGAAACTAGCTCTGAACAGGTTTCCTTACACACACAAATAGAAATCGGAATTGATAAATGCTGTTAATGCTTTGTTTGTGGAAACAAGACGACATTAAAGAGTAACTTTAAACTGGAAACAAAACAAACAAAGCCACCACCAAGAAAAAGCAGCTTTACTGCCTTTCTCTGAGGTGCGTATTAGAAGGTAGCAGGACTTGGAGGCCAGGGTTCCTCCTGCCCTGTCCTCTCCGAACAGAAAGCTGCTGCTCTTCCACATCCCCAGGTGCAGCCAGTAGTGAGTCTGAGCGTGTATTCCCGATAAGCACACATGCACAGTATTAACACTGGTGACCGCAGAGGTGAGGGCAGATGGAAGCACTGCCCTTTACCAGCACCCACAGACACACACACAGCGCTCGCACGAGCGAGGTCCCGTCCTGCTCATCTCTGCCGGATGAGGACCAAGCTTCACTAGTGGGACGTGCACACATACACTGCAAGTCCCTTCTGCAGCTGATCTGAGACACTCAGTCCTGGCGTCCTCCAGTATCTTACCACGTTACACGCATGCACACGCGAAATAGCTGGCCCTCTGCAGTGAAGAGTGTTCAGCAGCTGTTCCCCAGGCTCTGATCCGCTCCGCTGCCGTCCCTGGGCTTTTAGTGTCCTCAGGCTCGTGGCCTCTCTCCAGTCGCTTGCACTCAGACTTTTCCTCCTACTCACCAGATGGTCTGGCTTGAGTTTTGTTAGCAGTCACACATGGGCTCAGCACACCCACACAGAAGACTGCTGGGGAATTCAATAAGAATTCAATAAGAAATCAGGACAGATCAAGGGTCAGTCAGACAAGCATAATTACATGAGTGACCAGCCACCTGTTTACCCCCAATTGACCTCTTTTATCCCCTTTTCCTCCTGTTTTCCTACACTTGCTCCTTCCCAATGCATCTTTATCCCTCTCTTTCCTCACCTTTGGTCCTTCCTCTTGAACATCCCCCTTAAAAATAAGTTTTTCCCAATCCCCAAATTATCATCTCCCTCTACTTCTGCGGCAGTAATTTCCTTTAGTCCGCAAGACATTCATTCTGGAGGAGAGTTCCTCTTCTTTACTCATCTTAGAGGGTTTCACACAAGAAAGAATGGTCTAATCATTGCCCTGAGATGGACTTAGGGAGTAGCTGATTAAGGATGTGCTGTCTTCTGTGATGAGGTTTCTAGGATTTCTCCACCTGTAAGTGTTCTTCCAAACCTCCCTGGCTCTTTGTATGTACTATGATTAAACTTTAGTCTGATGGAGTATTTAGTCTGATGGAGTATTTTTAGGCTTTAATCTCTTAGTCACTAGTCTCAAAAAAGTAAGGAAGGAGCAAAGTGCAACAAAACCCTAGCATTAGAAAATCTGCTAGTAGATGGAGGTGCCATTGAATCTAGATTCGTTCTGTCCCAGGTCCAACACCTGCCCAAGGGATCCATATGGGAGAGAATCTGCCCACAGGGTAGATCTGAATTTCTTTCAAGATACAAGGCTTGAGACAGGTACATCTACACATAGCTCAAACTGAGCTTTAATGGTGCTCCTCTACAGGCAGAGAGTGTGTGTGGAGGCCCTAGGTGAGTCTGCTCAGAGCCATCAAATATACTCAGAGTCCTGAACACCCTTACGAACAAATAGGATAATATAATCCCAGATGTGTATCCGATGATCGTTCAGGCTCAGCAGTTTGAAAAAAAAATATTTGGATGTGGGATTGCCTGCAAACTCACTTTGCAGCTGTTAGAATAGTCCATATTCCAAATACTTTAACTCTTGCCTAATTTAAAATCTTCACAGGCTTGACTGGATTGAGGAACCTTCTGAATGGAAGCAATAGAATTTACAACTGAGAGATGATCCACGTTTCATTATTCTGGAGGTGCCTGCAACATTCACGTTTTCTTCCTTCTGTTAGGGTTTTTTTTCTGCCACAGTTTTAGTCACTGTTGTTGTTTAGCTTGAATTCAATACTTGTAAGAGCATAAATTTTTGTGTATATGGATGTGGTGTTACCTTCACGTTGTTATCCACATCCGTTAAATGCAAAACAGGAATACTCACCAAACTTTTACTAAACGTAAGTTGAACATAAGTTGAATTTTATAAAATTTGTGCCAACCACATACGAGGAATTCAGAGCTGTCTCTTCTTTAGGCCACAAATAGTGTTGTATGTATGCCTATGTCAGAATCGGTTTTGAGCATCACGCCTCACAGTCGCGGGTCTAGCCTCCCCAAAACCAGCCCTACTGCCACTGTCCTATGCCATCCATCTGGCCTCTCCTTCAACCTGCTAATGCCTGTTATAATTCAGCCCCCACACACTGCACTTTGGTTTCTGTGATTGCCTCCTTGCAGACATGCAGAGTGCACTCTCCAGAAAGGACTGGTCTCTCTCTATTTGTGTGATAAACTTTGCAAGGACAGTGCCTTGGTCAAATAGGCTTCTTCTGAGGACCATGTAGTGGAAGGCCATTTTGTTTCATGCTGAAATGATTCTTGTTACTAATAACTCATGACTGCATGTCAAGAATCTGTGCGAATGGGCCTTTACAATCCTCCTCCTGCCCAAAGAATCCTCCAAAATCACAGACTCACTAAATAATTTAGATTGGAGAGAACCTCTGAATGTCGTCTAGTCCAACACCTTGCTCAAAGCAGGGGCAACCTAGATTAGGTTGCCTATGACCATGTCCAGTTAAGTTCTGATTACCTCCAGGGAACAGCATTTCTGAAGCAATTTGTACAGTGTATTGTATTTGTGCGTACATTGTATTGTATTTGTGCATGTGCATTGTATTTGTATATATATTGCCTGTATTCATGCTGTGTGCATATGAAGAAAATCAGAAAAAGCGCTCTGTGCTCACCTCCCTGAAGGAAAAATCTTTTATTTTTTTTCATTCGTATTTTTTCCCCAATACTGAAACTTTTCCTGACTGGGGTATGACTGCAGTATGACAGTACTAAGGAGTAGGGGTATTGTTATGAGATTAATTGCCCTCTTCACTGATAACAGTGAGCATATGCAACTACATCTGTCTTGAGGATATGACTTGCAAAAAATTGTAAAAGTGGACTTGTGCTCATATTGCTTTAGAATATAGACACTGCTAGTGAGTTAAGAAACATTATCTAGTTTTACTGTTGTGATTTATCTTCAAAATTCAACTGTTGAAAACATATCACAACACTGAGAATACTTGGAAGCTCTGCCAGAACCTCAGCTACATGATATTGCTTCTGTATATCCACAGGAGGAGATAATCCATAAAAATCACTTTTCTTTTAGCCCAGTTTTGTCACTGAATTTTTTGACTGAAATGACTCTGACCCATTGGTCTGGATTTTTCCAGTCATAAACTAGACTGTGACTAAAATAGTATTCAAAATACACAGCTATAAGTGTATATAAATATGTGTGTGATATATTTATCTTATTGACCTTAATTATAAATTATGTAATATAATAGGTAATGATTCCAGTAAATGATGCAGTATATTATACATAGTTACTATGCATAATTTGCACACAGACAACATACACTGAACCAGGAAACAAACCTGCCAGTCTATGCACTGTTGCCATATTTGGTGCAGCTGCAAATGCAGTGTTTATGCAAAGGACTGAGTGGTTGCATTCGCATTTTGGGAAGTAGATTCATACATTCATAATATTCATAAGAAGGAAATGTGAGATGCTAGTCCTAGTGAAAAAAAAAAAAAACTGCTCTGCTTATCTGCACTCAGGCAGCTCTCACGCACTGCCTTGCTACTGTGCCTCCGTCTGAGCTAGGGGAGAAGAGCTACTGATACGAGCAGACCTACTTGCTGTCATCTATTTGATTTCTTAGTGATCTTTCCTTTGCCATAAACTGTACACTGGGACAATGAGCTGAAGATGTGGCGATGTGACCAGCCAAAGTCAACTCGTTTAGGATGAGCTTTATTAGTCTGGAACAATTTATCATTCTGATTAAAACAAACTGGAAGTTGCACTAAGGTTGGAAAGATAACCATGTCTGAAGATAACTAACAATGTTCTTAAATATTTGGCCCCAGGGGATGCTTCTATTTTCTGTACAGATAGAAACATCCCTGAGAGTGACACTGCTTTTATTTAGGCAAGCTCTGATATTATCAGTAAGTACTGAGGGCCAGATTTTTTAAAAAACAGTCACTTACTTAGTCAAAATTAACACTCTGCAGAAACACAGTAGTTTTGCCTGAGACTTTTCACTGATACAGTGATTGCAGTCAAGCTGTGGGTGAGAGACCTCCAAAACCATTATGGGTTGGGATGACTTAGGTTCAGGGTTTGTGTTAGGCACAGAGGATCCAAGCATAAAAACACCTGTGGCAGTGGACTGGAGGACAAGAAAAGGCCAAGACCTCACTGTCTGCTTTGTCTCCGACAGTTTGTATGCTGCTATTGAGGAAATTATTTTAATTATCTTATGTTGCCAATGAGATTTGGTAGTGTGACAGAGGGACTGGGCTACTGCCATTGGGAAAAAAGGAGCTGCCAGGAGCAGCAGTTCTTGGGCAACTGCTCGCATTCCTCTACTGGCACAAGCATCAGGAAGATGGACAGTCTAGGCTCAAGTTCTCTATCCTACCTATATCCTTCTGTTCCATACAGTCTTTCTTATGGCAAAATTAATTTTTCTGTGCTTTCTCAGCTCTAAGGTGTTCTTTAAACAATTCAGAGAACTTCTTCAGAGAACTAGTAGGTGGGATCTCATGGGAGGCATCTCTGAAAGCTAAAGGAACTCATGAAAATGAAATCTGGCAGATTTTTAGAACAGCATCCTCCAAGAGAAAGAATAGTCAAAGTTGATACTGGGAAAACAAATAGGATATATCGGGAGACCTGCTTGGATAAGGGGGAACTCATGATGGAGCTCCAACACCAGAAAAAAAAAAAAAGGACATATACAAGAGATGGAAGCAGGAACAAACTACAAAGGAAGAATTTAGAGGAATTGTCTAGATATGTAAGGATTGTCTCAGGAAAGCCAAAGCTCAGCTGGATTTGAGATAAGTACTGAATGAGAAGAGTGATTTAGTTGCAGTGGGCACAGAGAGTGTGGAGGTGCTCAATGACTTCCTTGCTTAAGTCTTCACTAAAAAAGTACCCAGGTGAGAGTGAAAGGGTGTAGGAGAACTACCATGGTGCGTAAGGATCAAATCAGGTATTACTTGAGAGAACTTGACCAATACAGGTCTATAGGATCAGATAATATCATCCAACAGTGTTGAGGAAACTAGCTAATCTGCTTGTAAGGCTGTTATCATCTTTGAAAAGTCATGGAGATCAAGGGAAAACTCCAATAACTGGAGGAGGGCAATAAATGGACACACCTTCAAAAAAAGACCAAAAGAACAACCCAGGGAACTGATCAACCTCACTTCAGATCCTAGGTTGTTCAGCCTCAGTGGAGACCCTAGGAAACCCCTAGAGCAAATCTTGGAACACATTTCAGGGCACATGAATGAAGACAAGGTGACTGGGAACAATCAGCATGGATTTAACCAGGACATGTCAAGCCCAACCAACCTTATCGCCTTCTGTGATAGAATAAATTGATCTCTGTGATAGAATAAATAGATTTATGGAAGAGGGAAAAGCAGTGATGTAATTAACCTTGACTTTACCCAAAGTTTTCAACCCTCTCTCCTACAATAATCTTGTTTCCAAATTAAGATGTTACAGTTTGTGATGGCTGTTTTTTAAGAGAAATGCTCCCAAATGTTGCATACATTCCAATCAATGCTGGCCATACTAGTGAGCTCTCTTTCATTCCCCAAAAGTGCTGGCAGAACTATGAGTCTCTAAGGAGCCTCTGTCTACCTCTGAAATTCATAGAGGGAAAGGGAGGGGAAAAAAAAGTGCTACGTTCTCTTGAGTAGCAAGATACCAGGCGTTAGACTACCAGTTTTAGACCGGATTAAAGTTAATAAAATGTTAAAATTAGAATGAAAATTTAATAAATTGTACCTCAGTTGTATCTCAAAAATATTTCTGAAACAGTAGTTCCCAGCAGATGTTAAGTCTATGATTGCTTCTTAGGACTCATTGACACAATAATATTAAAATTAATTAAGATATTTAACATTATTATCCAACCTTGTCTAAGCAAATGTTATAGTACATTCTGTTATTGGCAGGGTATTTATGTGCATTTATGATTTTACAATCTCATTGCAAAGCAATGCCTGAGAAGAATAGTCTCTTTATCAAAAATATGACCTTCTGCCCCTCATGAATTTTATTGGGCTGAAACTAACTGTTCATGGAGAAATTCATATACAGCCATGTAAATTCTCTAATATTATGTGATATTTTCCAAGAAGATGAGGCTTATATTGTGATGCTGTCTTGTTGTCCATCTGCCTGATTTTTCCCATCACTTCACACCTTTCTTTTATCCTCTGTTTCTCTCCCATTATCAATGAGTTGTGTTTGCCTTAGGCCATTTCATTCAAGGTTAATGGAGTAGACATTTTCAAAGCTGTTGCTCCAAGTTTTGTGAGAATAGGATGAAAGAATTCTAAATTCAAGGCCAGAAAGGAAAGGCAGAAAAACTGACGACATTAAAATCTCTAAGTCCTTAAGCATTCCCAGATGCAATGATCATCCAGGCAAATCGCATGTGTGTATTGGCCAATATGTCAGCATCTTTGTGGTTCAGAACCAAGTTTAGCACAGGTAAGCATCTCTCCTGTAAAATGACCTTTGGAAGTCAAAGTACTGTGGTAGTACATGTGCAGCAATACCAAAATAAAAGCACAAGGTCGTAGGATAATTAAGATTAAAACAGACCTTCAGGAAGTCGTGTAGTCTAGCCTTCTGCTCGAAGGAGGGTCTGTTATGAGATCAGAGCAGATGATGGAAAAACAACAAAATGTTAATGATTTCCACCACTCACCACTTGGAGGAATTCCAATAACCTAAGCAGAAAGAGCAGAGCACCCTGACCCAGCAACTCCAAGGAGTCAGGGGAGAGATGTCCAGGTGGCAGCAACTGGAGAAGGGGCCGTAGCAGACCATGGCTCTGGAGTTTCAACAGCTGATTAGACCAGTGCAGGTGTGTACTGTGTGGGTGCGTATGTCCATGTGTAACTGCTAGGAAACCTTGAGCTGACTTAAGCTAACTGAGAGGATATGGGACTTGGGAGCAAAGCAATGGAGTGGCCATGGTTTTGGGTTGGATATCGCAGAGATCAGAGTTGTTTGTAAGCTGGCTATTCGAGAGACCAGAAGGGCCAGGCCAGCCATTGGAGAGGCTCTGAGGTTTGGGGGTCTGGACTATTGACTAGAGAGATCTATTTGCATGTGTATCTCTCCATGTGTGAGGCACCTGGGAGATCAAGAGTTCAAGGATCCAGCTACTGGATAGGCTGTTTAAGGGCAGGTACTTTTGTTCCAATTTGTCATCCAGTGTAACAGGACGAGTCCATTGGTGCTGCTTGTGTGTGCATGAGCCCTGTGCTTTTTCCATATTAATCCATGTGGCCAGACATATATATATTTGTAATATATATGTACATATATATGTGTATGACTGTTGGAAACACATGCTCAGTCTTGATACTGGCTGGGCCTAGGGAAATGGAGATGCAGCAGCCTCATCCCTGTCAGCTTGTAGGTTAGTCAGATACCAGTGATGTAGGTATTTGTCTTATTAAACCCCTGGAATAGTGAAAATGTGAATTTTTTGTTCAACCATTTGAAGGAATAAATGACATTCAAGACTCAAGGCAGGAGTGACAAATTGCTAAGTTCCACATTAATGAAAAGACTCAGTGATGGCTAATGATTTCTCCAACTGAGTGTCATCAAGCGGACATTTGAAAGAACAGCTGCACTTTTAAGAGTTTGGACACATTTTCATCTATCACCAATGGATAAAGTTGTGATACACTAGCATAGGCTTTTTGGAGTTTGTGTCATGGATCTGCCAGGGTAAACTGCTCCCTCAGGCGAGTCTGGAGCCAGGAGTGATTGCAGCACCGGCAGTGACCTCACTGATGACCTCACTGACCAAGGCTCCGTCCCACAGTTCCTGCACTGGGTAAGCTGAGCAGAGTGCTCTTAACAGAGCCCATCCACAGCTCCAGTCAAACCAAAGCAGTCACTCAGATCCAGGGGGTCTGGCAGAAGCAAACAAGTCACATTTAGGTCAAACGAGTCCATCCTGGAGACAAGCTGGTCCAAAGAGAGATCTTCAGACAAGAACATCTACACTGCAGGTGTTTACAGTACAGGTCTCACAGGGAATGAAGCCCTGAGACTGCCGTTAAACAGAGGTCCTGGGGAAAAAAGGCCAAGGATGGGAATGGACGTTTCTCGTGAGGCTGCTCAGGGCAATTAATGTCTATTGGCACACCTAACTATCTGCTACATTTTTTTTTTTCAAGTTGAAAGTTGTTAACTTACAAACAAACAAAAAAAATTTCAGAAAAGGCCTTGTAAGCATTGACTTCTCCCCCATGTACATATTTTCAGAGGCTACTTCTTGACAACAGGTTGGTCATCATGAGCAAAAATCTTGCATCAGGGAGTAAAGTGCAGTAGATGGCCTTTGAAAGCTCCGATAAAGTGCATTTGTATAAATTTGTAAGTAAATGCACATATTGCCTATGCCATTATATTTCTTGTTACTGCTCTCTTTTTTTAATAATTATTCATTACATTCTGACTTACAAAGTGTGAGCCATTATCACTGTCAGAAGTGATAAAATAAAGCATAGATCATTGCTATTTCATTAATCACCTAAATATCATATATTTTTACAAAGGGCTGCAGTTACCTTGTAAATCTTTCAGGCTTAGTCAATTCCTCACCATTCTGAGTTTTTGTTGTTACATAAAAGGAATAAGCAAATTAAGGCCAGACTAACAAAGGGATAATAAATGCCTGAGAAAATGTTACTGAGGAAAGGAAGTTCATCTAACACAGCTGCCAAGAATGAGGCAAATGAACATCTGTATTGGATTATAATACTGCAGGAAAGCTAAAATGAGTCTGTGCTAAAAGAGCCCTCTGTTAATCTTACTTGTTTTTTCCATTTCTCCTTAGTTTATACTTTCTTGGAGCCGAGGAAACATCAACTTCTTTATTACTATAGTGCCACTACTACCCCAATATGCAAGTATATGTGTGTAAAACCCCACTTTTAAATATGCCAGCATCATAGCTAGTAACAAAAACAAAACAGAACATGAAACTTCAGATATATTCTGAGAAGTCACCTTTGTAAACACAGTCCTTAATTAAAACAACCTCTCCGCTCTGCAGCAGCAGCCACTAAAGACAGGAATTTAATTATTTTGTGCCCCTTTTCCTGCTGTTTGTAGTACTTAAAAAGGAAAGAAGAGAAAAATCCTGAGTAACACAGAAGAAGTTCCATGACCAAGATATAGTCTTGATTTGTGGAAGGACATCATGTATGTACACAGGGTTTTCTGTCAATTGCCTATCAGTCATTCTTTATTGAACGTACTCATTTCAAAATGAAAAATGAGATTATTTTTATAACTCTTGCAAGTTCTTGCAAGTGTTTCAAAAATCCAACCACAATTCTTTTCCTCTAGTTTATTACCACCATAATGATCTCAAAGTAAATCCTCACTGCCAGAGTGGACACCTCTGAAACAGCTGTGGTTTGCTATTGTAGGTGTAACGGGTTGGTACTTACTGCTTGCTTCTTCTGGCGATATACAGTAAAAAATAGACTCTTAGCTTTTTATATATATATATGTATGTATTCCTGAAAACATCCTGTTTTCTGATCTGATGCAATTTTAGAAGGTCAGTCTGTTTTAGAAGAGCAGGCACTTGGAATTCTCTTTGTTTGTTATGTATAAGGTTTTAAATTACTGTTTTTAAAAAAATCCTCATATGCTGCAAAACTGGAAGAGAAATAACTCTTCTGTTGCTCTCTCTGTTTTTTCCTCTTTGACTTCCTTTCTGCAAAGCATATACTTAAGAGGGTTTTTCTTTTCCTTTTGTTGGTGTTATTGTGGAAACAGTACGTCAAAGAAGTGGATTTATATGTTTGTGGCGGAAGATCTGAGGTTTGTGGCTGCTCCAGCTGAGCAGGACAGATAGAAGAAAACCTGAAGCTCAAGAGAAGTTCTACACATAAGGATAGTAAAAGTAAAAGTGTAGTCAGCTAGGTTTGGCTGAAAAATGATTTTAAAAAATAGTATTTCTTGAAATATATTATTATAGATAACAAATTAATGTTTGAGGTCTTGAAGTTGCTGACAGGGTCAATATGCCAGCTTTTAACTTATACCACAGTAACAGATAGGGTAACATGGTACAGTCCCACAGAGGCAGGTATATCTCTTCATCTTGGCCTTGTAAGATGTGTTCTGTTCCTTCAGTACTGCAACACAAGTAGAACCTTAGAATGTGTTAATTTAAAACTGATAAAAAGTGAATGCTTTTTTTTTTTTTTTCATCTGAAAGCTGACTGGGTTTCTAGGTATGTGTGCTCAGGAGTACTGTTTGCCTAGGTGTTCAGCATCCCCAGTATTACCTCCCTCCCCTGCGCATTTTCAGTTTTGCTAAGCTTTGACTAATTGACTGCAATTTGCTACATAGGTTGTCTGCCTTTTAGGCAGGGTTATATGGAAAACTTAAAATCAGAGACCAGGAAAATCTTACTCAGTTATCCAAGTCTTTCAAAACTAACATTTGCACTTTCTTAGCGAGTATCAGAAATATCAAAAGTGTCTGTCTATTCTTAGCACAATACTCAAAGTTATTTGCCAAGACTGCATCAATACTGAGAGCTGAAACAGTAAGCTTCTACTGGCTTTTCTTCTGAGGACAGGCTGTATGGAGGAAGGATTCATCTGTCTTGAAAGAAGAGAGAACAAGAGATGAGAACAAGGGGCTCTGTAAGAACAAGGAGAGGCCTGGGAGCCGAAAGTAAAACAGAATTAGCAAACGTAGTGATATAGAGGGTACGAGGAGTGGGACTCAGCACCCCAGGAGGTACTAACTTCTCTTCGTTCTTCTGCTGGTTTGTGATATCCTGAGGCATGATGACAGAATATAGGGTCTGAACAGTGTTCAGCTAATCCATAAGACACTATGTTAGGCAAGGATAAACCATCTGCTTGATGAGTGAGCACAGCCTAATTTGTGTATTGAACAAGGAAGGAAATAGCAGCGCAGGATTTTGCAGCTAAAGGGAATCATAAAGAGGCATAAAAAGCCAAATGAAGGGTGTCTTAAGGTGGTCCTAACTGTGGCTCTAACTCTGTAATTTTTGAATGTTTTGGGGAAGTAATGCATCTTCAGAAAGTGTCTGTAGCAACAAACTCTAAGTGAAGCTTTTACAGTTAAAAGTTAAAAGATTAAATTTGAAGCTCATTTTGCCTCAGCAGCAAGAGAGGAGGGGAAAAAAAGAGAGAACGAACAGTAATCTTGAGTATCGAAGAGCAACAGCAGGAATGCCTGATGGGCAGTTAACAAATGCAATTTGGACTGTGTTAGCTCATGGCAACTAAAACAGAGTGTAGAATTGTCAAAGGCAGGAATTTCCTACCTCCGTAACAGTTTTCACAGCTTGTGTTGGAATGAGATCCTCCCTCTGCTCCTACTGAAATGAAGGCAACAGAACTGAATTTGGTGTCTGTTGTGAATGTTCACATGCCCTTCCATACATGCATACTGCTCTGAGCAGCTGCTAGCAGTGGCACAGCAAAACAGACAGAAGGTGTGGAGAGCAGCAGGGGCTGTAGCATGCGAAATCTTCAGTTAGAATATCCTTGTTGAAAGGATCCCCTCTTTAGAGAGCATCTAGTCCAAACACCTGCCCGAGCAGGGTCACCTAGAGCACATTTATGGATTGCGTCTGGACGGCTTTTGATCATCTCTAAGCCCACAGACCGCACAAACGCTCTGGGCAACCCNTGGATTGCGTCTGGACGGCTTTTGATCACAGACTGCACAACCTCTCTGAGCAACCTGTTCCAGCGCTCTGGAAGCTTTTGCTTATGTTCGGGCAGAACTACCTGTGTTTGAGTTTGTCTGTGTAGTCAGCACTCATAGCTCAAGGACAAAAGCATTATGTTCTGGAGGTAGAGTCGGTATCTTCCAAGAGTCTAATTAGCAAATATTAGAGGTTTAAGACACTTAAATGACATGCCTACTTTTTTTTTTCCCTGAAAATACTTACTTTCATTGACTTAAAAGATTACTTCTACCTATTAGCACCTGTGTGAATTCTTCCAGCAGTGCGGAGCCTTCTGTGCTGGCGTGTGAGAAGATGTGTATTTGGTTGGATTATGGGGGGAGAGAGGAAGATACTAGGTTCAGGGGCCTCCCAAATAACTTTTTGCAAGGCCTTATTGCTTATGTTTGTGTGATCAAAAAAAAAGTGAAACTTAAACCTTGTGAGTCCTGGTATTGTTCAAAACTTACCTTGCCTTGATCTTGTTTTTAAGAAGCATGATTGTATATTAAATTTTAGATTAAGACTCACATACATTTGTAATGTGCTTATTTTTATCTTATTACTGGTGCCTGCTGTCTTGTAATAATCGCAGGCAGCACAAACACACTTTCTGTCTTACTGCTATTGCCTATTTCCATTTTGTGGTGCTGAAATGTCTAGCTTTTGTTTCCTCCACTCCTGTAAATAGCAGGTTACATCACCTCCGGGTGAGTTTCACTTTTAACCTGTTCTGCCTCATCCAGATCATTGAGAAACTGGTCAGAAGAAAAATCACATTTGACATTGTGAAGACAAGCACTGTGAACAGCAAAGCTGACTGGTAAAAGGAGGAAGGGCAGTCCTCAAAATTGCATGAAAGCAGTTTGTCACTTGGAAATATTTACAAAAAATACATTGCTGAAGGAGAAATAGACATACTTGGACAAGAGTAAAAGATGCATTTATCTGCTAAAATGTGATGCCAGGCTAATGCATTTGTGTAGCATCCCTCTTTTTAAAATTCTTTCATAGTACTTCACAGAAGTACACATCCAAAATGTATATTTCACAGAATCTTTCTAAAACTGATCTTTGTCCTTGATTATGAAATAATAAATTTGATTTTTATATTTTAAATATAAACTTTTTTATATATATTTTTTCCTCAGTATTCTCCATGAATCAAATAATAGACATAATTCCCAAACCAGGTAGTTCTATGATTTAAGCCTTGTATTTAATGACTGACAACTAAAACTGAGGCCACTATGCTTATCATCTCACTTGTGACACCTATAGCTATACAAAGCTTTGTTTTCCTAGTGAAATCACAGAATCACAGAATGCCTAAGGTTGGCAGGGACCTCTAGAGGTCATCTAGTCCAATCCCCCTGCACACGCAGGGCCACCTAGAGCACGTGGCACAGGGCTGCATCCAAGCGGGTCTTGAAGATCTCCAGAGAAGGAGCCTCCACAACCTCTCTGGGCAGCCTGTTCCAGTGCTCTGTCACCTGCACTGTCAAGAAATTTTCCCTAAATTCCGTATTATATTTGCTCTTCCTCATTCTTTTTCGATTTTTTTCGCAGTGATTTGGAGACATACTCTATGATAAAGATCAGCTCTGGAAGCTGATCCTACAGCCTATGGGCTGTAATTTCCTGCACACAGATCCCTGATCACCTGTTTCTTGACAGACCTGCCCAGCTAGGAATGGAACCCAAGTGTTGGTTATCCACCTTGGGTAGTAAGAGACGCGGCTAGTTTCGTATTGTGCCTCTACTCGCAGTGTCCTCCTCCAGAGCACGTTGCAAAGTTCCGCTAATGACATTTCCCTTTCGTGTGCTTGCCGTTTGGTCTCATGCTGCTCGTGGGGAGGACTAGCCCAGCTTGCATCGCTGTCACCTGAAGCTGTCCTAGAAACCAGCCCCTTGTTCTGTGCAGCTGGAGGGTGACAGGGAGCTAGAGGCAGCACGTGGCTGGCCTGATGCTCCTGTGGATTGCTCACTATGTCTGGCGGCTGTAGTTAAGACTTGCCTTCCCTCCAGGAATCTGACTTTGTTACTGTACTCTGGCTACAGATTAAAATGAAATGAAAATGAAAGGAAATAATGTGGTATTTTTTCTAAGGTAAGTTCATTCCGAGTTGATTAAGAAGATATTCCATAACAGAGGGAGGTGGGGGGGAAGACCCAAAATGCAGTAGTAACAAATAAGCACACTGTGCTTTAACAAGCATGTACTTCTGCTTATAAGTGGCGGTTCGCTGGATTGCAATGAGAGAAAAAAAAATGAAAAGTGCCACTTAAGACATAAAAACTAGTGCATATATTTGAAGATTGAGGTTGTTAGGATGGTGACTACTTTGAAACTAAAAGCTATTTTTCTCTCTTTAACAACCAACCTGAAGGAAAAATAGTACGGATTTTCCTTTGCCCTTATAATTTGCTAGTAGACTTAAAAGATATTTTGAAAACTCTTTACTTTTTCTGCTTCTGGATATAATTAATTCTCCCAATCATTAGAAAATATCTTTTGATTTTAAGACAGGTGAATAACTTCATTTTATCTAAATAATATGACAGCTGCCAAGCTATAGCTTACATGAGATGTGGAAAGGGAAGAGAGAATTATTGAAAAGATGTTTGTTACTCTGCATTAGCAAGCATGGCTGCTTCCTTAAAAAGTGAATGATTTTGTCGCTTTGGCAATAAAGTTTTATGTTCATCAGAAATACACCTGCAACAGCACAAATGCATTTACATTCAGGCTGCTAGTAAATATAATCATCATGTTGAGGTCATATACTGTGGCCTTGCTTGACTGATGTTCTTCCAGAGCACAACTGACAGTGAGTGAGAGCTGTTGCTGTTAAAATTCCTGAGGCAGAAAACCGCTATTCTTCTATCTCTACTAGTAGACATTTCAGCTTAATATATAAACCAGTGGGACAGGCTTAATATATAAACCAGTGGGACAGGAGGTTTGTCCCTCTCTAAAGATCATACTAACAGATCATACTTCTCACAGGTTACTCTTCGGGCCAGGCTCTATAAGGATTTTTAAAAGGATTGAAAATACTTGATTAAAACTAAATTGCAGGGGCATTTTGTTGAAACTTGTTTTTCTTCCTAGACCCTTGGATAGATCCTGTGTGCATGTAAGGAAAATGGTTCTTCACCTCAGCTGAGCATGAAGACAGACAGCAAAACGACTGCATATAATTCTTGCTGGGTTTATTCATAGGAAAGGAATGTTTGACATTTAGTCTGAATAGAGCCTTTCAGTGCAATGCATGTCCTTAATATAAGTAAGGCTGATATATTTTTAAATACGGCTTAAAACTATGTACTCTGCTAATGATAAATTCATTTAATATAGCAATAGGATCCACGTTGACATGTGACTGAGTTTAAATTATAGGCAAATCAGCAGTTTCTGCTTGTGTCTAATGTGTCACAGGTTGTATTGTACAACTTCAACTGCTTGTTCAACTGCTAAACACAGACCATTTTGCATTCTGTCTTTGTGTTCAGATTATAAAGTTGATACCACTACTGTAAACCTGAGGAAGATTCTGGAAGATTTTGTGACCCTATTGCAAACTGTTAAAGAATTGTTTAATAATTCTAGTGTCATGTTTTAGAATAGACATTTAGGATTTGATAGGGCATACTGACCCTCATGTGGGCATTCAGAAGAACCGAAACATTTTAATTCTTGTTGTATACCACTTGAACTGTTAGGATAGAGCACTGTGAGTGAGACATGCCTTGCTAGTGGGTTCTGCAGACGCTTGTTTGTAGCAGAAGCATGACAAATGCAGGAATTTTGGATTCTACTTGAAGATCTGGCCAGAGAAAGGGAGGGAAAAATAAAAATATTTTAGCAGATGATGCATGCTGTCCTGCTTTCCCACCAAGAATGATTTTTTTGCCACCTCCCTTCCTGATATTCTTCTCTCTACATCTGTAGTCCAGTTCTCCCTGGCTCTTTCATTTCCCTTCCACAGCCTTCTCATTTGAGGCAGTGTTTTGCCTGTTGAATGAGGTAGGGTTTGTAGAGGAGAAATATGTAGCTCGCTCTCCCCAAGTCTAAATATTTATCCTACTTTTCCATGCTATCTGGTCCCATTTTTAGATTGGAAAATGGGATAGGTCCCACGTCCAGGCTTGCCTGTCCCTCCTCTGCTCTCTGTCGTTTAGTCCTGTCCTTACCTTTGTCCTCTTCTCCTCCAAAGCTTCTGCTCCATACTCTTCACCCAGTCAATCTTCTCTCTCTTGTATCTCTTTCAAAATGATACTCACCTAACCTCTGCACTAGTCTGGTTCCCGTCATAACCATGTCTGCGCTCAGCAGACATAGTCTCTTCCCTTCCAAAGACTATCTATCATCTGATGGGTTTCCAGCACAAATCTCACATCTCTGACTGCTCTTTGCTTCCTTTGCCAGCCAGCCCAGCCATGTGATTTCCATTTTTTTTTCCAGTGCATTTTGTAATACTGAGAGTGAGGGACGGAGGAGGCAGAAACATTCAAATTACATGAAATGAAACACTAAACAGATAGGAAATGCCAAAATACTTGGCCCCTGTGACCTTAATTTATACCTTCCTGTAGAGTGTAGTACAGGCCTAACTTTAATCACTTACATAAATGCACTCTCTTATTCCTTTATAAGGATGCATTGAAATAGCATTTATACACTTAAAAGTTTCTTGAAAGGTACCTTGTTTAAAGGAGGAAGAGCAGATAGGGCAGAGTAGTGAAACATATAATCATGAAAGTATATTACCAAAACACTGTGAAAGTAATTGTTTAGCAGCAGTGATCCAATGATATTTAAAACCAAAGTGGTAACACCAAGTTTGATGATGCTATGTTTTTTTTCTTTTAATAAAGACAAGGACAGACTGTAAAGAATTGCAAAGGGATCCTTCAACAGTAAATGACTGGCAGATAAAATGATAGAGGAAATTCAATTCTACCATTTATCATAAATGTATTTACGCATTGAGAGAGGGAAGAGAAATCCTAAATATATATAAAATTACCACTCCATTGGGCTTATTCCATGAAGATGTCATTTCATTCGTGGTCAAGAAAGTACATCAATTGTTATCAGGAAAAATATAGAGAACATTTTTATCTCACTATATAATATTGGGATTATTTGCACCATGCATGATTATAATTCTCCCTTCTCCCTCAAAGAAAAGAAGGGATGTACTATAACAGAAGAAGCTCAAGACAAAAGCTAGAAAGATGCCTGAAGGTACAGAATGGTTGCAATACAAGCAACAACCAAGTTAAAACAAGTGAAAGAGATCCGTAAAAACACAGAGAGCATTGAGAAACCATAAATGAGCTGTGGAACTCCTTGCAGCAGGATACTGTCAGTACCAAAAATTTATGCACGCTCAAGACTCTCTTTTTTTCTTTTTTTGTTCTCTTCTAACTCATCCAGGCCTTGGTGTATATTACTTCTCTGAGACTGAGCTTGCACAAGGATATTCTTATGGTGTTGGTATACGGGCCAGAAGTGTGCAGCTTGTGTTGCAAGGTCAAAAGGAAAACACTGTTTAACACACATGACCCACAACAGGAGAGCACACAGCTGTACTGACTCAGTGAATGAGTAAGAACGGCAAGAGCAGCAATGTAGGCTGCTGCTTCAAATGTTACGGAAAACAATCAGTTGACAGAGCTGAGAAGAGTAAACAAATCTACTCCCTGGAAAATGGATATTTTTAACTAGCAGTAAAACTCAAAGCTGAGATGAAGACAGCTGGAGACAGTACTGAAGGAAAGCACTTATGTCCTTGCTCAAATGAGTCTTGCTGTGTTTAAAATAGACCAAGTGCAGTAAGGTTAAAACTGAGTGGATGTGTACAAATGTCACTGCCCTTGTGGGGAGCAGGCTACAGTTAGGAGACATAGAGAGACTGTTAATACTCTCTGAGTATTAAGAATGCGAATGAACGCTAGAAGTTCAAGACATCTCAAGGCACTATACAGAAGTGGGACTAATAAACTGTTTATATTTAGAGATTTCTCCACTGCCATCCATTTAAGTCTAAGGGAATGCAGAGGTCAAGAATATGCTTTGCTTTGCTTGCCTCTATCCAAATGCTCTAAAAATATTCAAGATTGGCCAGACATCCACCTTAAAATATCCAGCAGAAACTAACAGCTTTCTCAAAAGCATTTCTTCTAGTTCATGTGAATGAGCAGTGTAGTTGCTATGGAGAAAAGAGATGTTATTTCCTTTTATCTAGAGTTTTCTAAAGTCAGAGGAAAAACGTGTTCAACTATAAACAGTAGAAGAAGTGTTAAAATGTGTTTGTCAGGACTAATAATGGCTTTTTCTAGGTATTGCTAAAGGCTATCTGAAAGAGCTGGAAAATTGATCTTGGCTTATAAACATATGTATTTTACAAGTTCTTTTAAAAGATAATGCCTTTCTCCTGTGATAACAGATGTCTGGTGTCCTAGATAAAGGAATAAAATAGATAATTATGGTATATGGTTTGTATAAATGTAACAAACACTCTTCCTAACAAGCAGTACTGCTTGCAGACAATTAAAGAGAGAAAGTTTAGGAAGAGAGAAAAGAAAGAGCTGACTGCCCTGTATGGAGAAGCTGAATGAAGAAGGATTTTTCACAGTTCCAGTATAGTGTTACAGAACAGGATGAGTGGGGTCCTGGGTCCCCATTAAGAAAACAAACAAACAAAAAAGTTAAGCCCCAAACTCAAGCATTTTAGTTATTGTAGAATGAAGTTCTTAGTTCTGATGACTACTAGGATTTTTCCTTTCATTACTGTCTTGGTTCCCTCCCATTCCAAGTAACTCAGTTTTATTTATTTATTTATTTTTATTTTTTATTTTGAATATCCTTAAGCCAAGGTCAGCACCCTCCAGCCAAATACATCAAGAAACTTGTGGTCCTTTTCTACATGCAACGTCTTCTAGGCTTGGCAAATCCATATTTAGGCTCCCTCTGCTTCATTGAAAAGTGTTTTGTTTTGTTTGTTTTATGACTAAATTTGTCTGTTCAATCAATTTCAAGTTTATTCTTTCCAAACTTTTGCTAGAGCATGAATTGGCTATCTTTTTTTTTTTTTTTTTTTAAAAAAGGCTTTTCATGAAGTTAGGAAGGAGGTGTTAACACTTCCAATGGAAGTAATTACTAGAAATGCTTAGCTACACGATCTCTGTAGCAGACACCTGTATGTGTAGTCACTGAGTCAGATACATACCCTTAAATTACATTCAGGATGTAAATTTTTCTAGAGTGTCCTATTTACATACAGACTTAGGAAATTTGTCATAAAAAGAGTATGCTTAGAAACATCTCCGTGGGTAGCAAAAGAACTGCAAGTTAATACATTCTGTATTTCACTGTCACCGCCCTATACAACTTATGTCCTAAGAGCTTATTCATGTTAAAGTCTGGTTAAAATGAGCAGAGAAATGTCCCATTCCATACAGAAACGCATAATGCTGGCTGTATGATGCTGGACAGGAGGGTGCTGGGGGTCGCGTTCTGTTGCGTGAGGCGGTGGCTGGAGGCGACGAGGGGCAATGAGGGAGCAGGGGGGGACGGAGAAGCTGAGCTGCGATGCACCAGGCGCAACGAAGTTTGGGCACCAGCAGAACATGACAGCGCTGGGATGATGCATGGCAGCAAGGGCTGTCCCTCGCTAAACGCAGGAGGAAGTTTTATGCAGTGGTCTGACAGGCAAGTCTCTGCGGGGTCGGGTTTCAGCGCTGGAGCAGCGAAGTGCCGGGAGTGAGTCACGGAAAGGGAGCCTGAGAGCTGCCTTTGTTCCACTTGTGTCCGGACGCTGGAGGAGAAACAGCAGGCTCCAGCTTTTATTAACTTCTGACTTTCATAAGCATATAACTCATGTTCACTGAACTCCTTCCCCACTCAAAGTCTTTCCACTAACTTCCAAAAAATGCTCCCATGGTAAGAACTCTCACTTCTGGATTTTCTCCTTCCTTTTCCTTCCCCCCTTGTGCTTCTGCATTACACTCTTCGGTCTCATTCTTTTTTCTTTCCTTCCCTCACTTCCCTACTTTTTGGTACACCTGCTCCAGGCATGCCTGGTGGACCTGGGACTTGCTACTGCTGCTCTTGGGCTTGTCACTCCGTGCTGGTTCAGCCGCTCAGATCATAGAAGGTAAGACTTCTCCAAATCACTTTTATAAAATTAGAGTAAGAGTTCATTTAAAAATAAGATTTCCTAATATGGAAGGAGACTCTGCATTTCAGTTCTTCATTGCCACTGCTGCTTGCTGCTGTTTGTTTCATTTAGGGAAGTTGCTGCAAGTTAACTTAAATTGCTATTCATTCTGCAAAGAAAAAGGAAGCAAACATGTTGGTCCCGAGATGTAAGGCAGATCTGCGTGTCTGCTCTCTGTTGCTCCAGAGCGTAACAATCAACATAAACCACTTCACAGAAAGGGAAAACACTGATTGCTCTGGGAAGTATACATTCAGAGGGAGGTTGCAAAAAGCATTTCACAAAAAAAAACTTGCCTTGGTGGCAGTATCAGGAATGTGCCATGTGTCTTGTGCCAGAAAAAGATGTAATGCTTTCTCTGTGTGCAGAGGTTTCTCCTGAAAAGCTTCTGAGCAAATTGTCATTTTCAGATCTCTTGAGTTAAAATTAAATGTCTAGCTTTATGAGTAGAGCCCTTTTGGCTTTCAGTGAGAGGTCTTTCTGTAATTACTGAACATATGCTCTTGTAACAAAGCCAAGTCTCTCTGTATCTCTGGAAGGCATAGCCTCAAATTTCATATAGGAAATGCAACACTGATTTAAAAGTTGACATGCAATTTTGAACAAAGTGGAAATACTTCAAATACTAGCTTTCCACTATGGCAATGATACTGATGTTAGAGTTTATCACTACCACAGACAAAAACGGACTGTGATTTGTTATGTAAAATGACACCTGGACAACTACAGTGATAGTAGCATTAGAAATGTGTTCAATGGGACATTGAATATGAAGATTTAAACATTATTCAGACATTTTTTCCCCTTCCAACTGATACTGGCACAGAATAGAATGCAAATCTAATAGCCAAAGCTCTGACTAGTTATTCCAGCAGGAGAAAAAAACACAGGTTAGTAATTACTAATAAAAGGTGAAAGTGCAGATGACAAATAGGTACTACTGTATTATAGCTAATTAATTAAAGAAGAAACTGGAAACAGGAGGCAGCATATAGCATATACCATGAAGATGGTTGCACTAAGTAAAAATGAATTTTTTTTAGGTTTGGGATTTTTTTCAAGTTATGAGAAAGAAGGAAATGTTATATGAATCTCCGAATAGTGACAGAAATACAACACATTACATACACCATGGAAATGCATTTCTTTTATCAGGTGAAAACATTTTTTTTCCAGCTGATGAATGGTGTGGACTGGGCAGTAGAACTAAATGTTTGGCATGTGAAAATTAATAAGCATCAAATTTTCAACTGCTGTAGGCACAAGGATAAACAAAAAAAATCATTCATTTGCCACACAAATTCTTTTTGATGAGTCTATGCTGGTTTCTATCACGGAGCTTGGGTTCCTTAAATAGGCTGAAAGTCATCTCAGAAGTCAGCAGTGGGAAAAATAATCTCTCCCTTCAATATGTGACAGCTTCTTCCTATGCAGCATCTTGTTAATGCTGGCAGGACTCCTAACCTCAGTGCATTACATGTGGGATTTTGCAGGTCTCCTTGGGTTGCTGGAGGCTTGGAGGTTGTTCTGGGAAAGTGTTACTGCATGTTTGTCCTGGCCAGATATTCTTCCCTAGGCATTTGCTGCTGCCACCAGCAGAGGCAGAAGCCTGACAGGGTCTTTGATCTGAGCTGGTATAACCATTTCTCTGTGGATTAGGAAGCCCCTGATTCAAAATGCTTACTAGAATTGTATTAGTCCAGTTTTTAACTGCCCCACAGAATAGGGACCCCATGCTTTCTGTTCCTCAGCACTGGGCTATAGTATAAGCAATATTTTCCTCATGCTTCGTTTAAAAGTTTCCTTTTCCTGAAATCATACAATGAAGTGTTGAATGCTAGGAGTAGGAATATTAATCCTTGTTTCTGGTACTGCAGATATATGAAGAACGTAATACTTCTTGCAACTGCTGGGAATTGATGAGGTATATACTTCAAATCTTGTCCAGCCACTGCACAAATAAGCTCTGTTTTTTCCTCACCCTTATAGTAATGGAATGCAAAGAAATAAATTAGATATTTAAGATGGGGTTTCAAATTTGGAAACACAAGGAGATTAAATGAATATCTGGTCTTCAGGCCTTTCACTGTTAAACTAATTCCTGATCCAAAGTCTCTTTTTGTCACTATATCTCCTTTAAGGCAACTGCTTTTCAGGATACTTCAGCCCATTGAATACTGCTGTGCTCTTCCTGTGCCTGACCTCTCCTCTCTCACCATAAGCATCTGTAGCTGAAAGTCACGTACTAGTCCTGGGTTAAGAAACATTTTGCAAGCTGATCTGTTCAACCCTATTTCTTAGTAATGAATTATACATGTTCTCTTTGTAAATACATGTCCTCTCTACTCTGTGTTTAACAACAAAAAAAAAGAAAATCCTACTCAAAGAACAGAAGGAAAAAGGAAATCTTCACACCTTGAGTGTTTAAACTGTTTTACATTGCATATTTTTCCAGCAGATATGTTTTCCTATTATGCCGCCCTCACTAAAGTGGATGGTTATTTATAGCTCTGAGGTCCATTCTATTTAAGAGGAA
This sequence comes from Crypturellus undulatus, assembly GCA_013389825.1. Classification (NCBI taxonomy): domain Eukaryota; kingdom Metazoa; phylum Chordata; class Aves; order Tinamiformes; family Tinamidae; genus Crypturellus; species Crypturellus undulatus. The sequence goes on along the minus strand of VWPW01003432.1, from coordinate 170,232 downwards.
CCAGGAATGAATAAAAGTGTTTTTTGATCAATGGTGTAGGTCTCTAGTGCTATACAGCCAGGGTGTATGCAAGAGAAAAATAAGCTCGAGAGCTTCTTGACTCTTAGAGTTAACTCCTGAGAGTTAAATGATGTCATGAAGTAACCTCTGGGATTAAATTATTACTATCCAGCAAGGGCTAACAAAGGAATGACTTATTTTCTACTAACGTGAAGACAAAGCAATAGCAATCAGAGATTTTTAAAGAAAATTTGGTATCTTGGCCTCCATCTGTCAGATAATATCTTCACTGAAGTCTAGTGGATCTGCTTCCTGGGTGTGATCAGGTGGCAATGAGTGTCTCTTGCTGTTGGGGGCTGCAGTGTTGCCATGCGTCTGTGAGACATTAGGAAGACTGAAAAATTTTGATCAATTTCCTATTGAGCATAGGCTTTTGACCAAGCCTTCTTCTTCTTAAGAAAATGAAGTACTTTTTGACCAATTTCTATAGGTAAAGAGAAGAAAGAAATTGAAAAAAGGAAAGTGTAAGACCAAAAAGTTCAGTTGACAATTTTTGAAATTGTTCTACAGTTTTCGGGTTTTTAATTTAGATCTTTGTTCAATTTTGTATTATATTGAGATTTTTGTTTCAGTGAAAGTGGTCCCAGCACATCTGACTGCTGCTTGCATTTTAAAATAAGACAGACAATAAAATAGAATATTTAGGGCCTTATTTAACACCAAGAGTGACTAATTCACAATGCCAACTGAAAAACCTTCCTAATTCAAATGACATCTGTTTTGTTAAAATAATTTTTTTATATCTGCTGTGTGATTAGTAGATCAAGTTATATCTTGTGACAGAATATAAGCAAAATTGAAACATTCTGATCCCCAATTCTAAAATACTGTTTTATTTCCTGAAAATTTGGGGGGGTTTGGTGATTGTCTCACTAAAACTCTTAAAAATATCTGCAGTTTTAGAGTGAAAATGAGCAGGAGCTTTTTGCATCTTAACCATTGAATTTTGACTAGCTTTGGAGGAAAGATTTTGGTCCGTTTCACTACAGCTACCATGTACACAAAATGACAAGGAATAAAAATGCTTCCCTCCTTTCCTTTCTCTTCCTTCAAACCACTGTATAGTGGTTTTGGAAATATACAGAGCTTTTGAGTTTTTTCTCACGTTCACAAAAATTTTGCAAATGTAGTATCTTTTCTGCTTTAGTTTGTGGTATTTTTTAAAGACATGTTGATGTCTTAGTAACTTATCTCACCATATCTTCTTTGTTCAAATGCCAGTTAGGCATATATTTGCACATAAAAATTCAGCCTTTTTTATTCTATTTCATATTAATTAGCTTTGTGGGTAGATACTTGGCCTTTTGGAACCCCTGATAGTGCGTTCTGACTGACTTTGATTACTCACGGCTGCTTTCAGCCCTCCAAGCCATTTGCTCTTGCCTGTTGAAGAACTTGTGTTTAACCTTACAGGTGGCAGACTATCTAGGCAGTTATTACTGTTGCTTGGTTCTTGGCACGCAAATCCAATGCATGCCTTTTTTTTTAACTTACCTAGAAAATGAATTGCTTAAATGTATGTGGTTCTGCCGTTTATACTATGTTTATGTTCTCTGAAAAAGGTTTTACAAGTTTCTTATTTACATCTGGGTTACATTATTAGCCAAGCTGAACAGCACTTTCTTGCCCTAAATAACACGCTCAGCAGTAGTTTACAGAAAGTAAATATTTGTCTCTCTCCTTGGCTCTCTGAACATGGCTGTCATTAGGCAGTTGACATAAAACTTGCACTCCTGCCCCTTTGATTTTAAGGAAGGAATTCCGAGTTATTGCCTGTCACTGGTTTTTGATCAGCTTGTGTAATGCAAGCAGGTAGCTAGACTGGACTCCTTTTCAGGATGAACAAACATAATGATTGTAAATAGATAAACATGTTTTTACCTAGTAGTTACTATATGTGTTTTGTGTGTTTAATACATTTAAAAGCTTGTTTCTATCTAGTAATGATTCTGTATGTTTTGCATATTCAATTTGCACAATCACATTGACGTGATTAGTGATAGGAATACTTCATTTTATTATTTGCTAAGAAGGAGCACAATTACAGTGATGCTAATCTGCATTGAGCTCAGTAATTCACAAAGATAACTTAGATCCCGTTATATCCTGTTGTTCTGGACTGAACATTTGGCTATCATCGAACTTCACTGGATTTAAATTGGACAAACCATTATGTATCTTCCAGAGGCATCTTCAAGCTGTAACCAGCTGTTGTGCATGCTGTTAGTGCAGAGCTGAGCCTGATTTCACAGTTGTCAAAATGCATTTCTACACAAAATATAGCTAATTTACTGTAGAAAATCAGTTGGCATCATCTGTATATATAACTCAAATTGTTGATGGCACCTGTAGAACAAACAGGAATTAGTAAATTCATACTGCTGGCCACTTTTCCAAATGGATTAGTTTTAACTACAATCCCCTCTAAACACTAATTCTGCAGGACATTAAACAAGTTTGCTGAACTACTCTATCAGGCCACAGGAGATGCTTTGGGCCTTTTTTGAGGCCTCTGAAGGGGAAACCATTTGGGATGGATATAGTGGCAGTCTTTATTTCCTCGCTCAAGGCTTCCTGATAACACTGGATGCTTACAGTAAGCAGTTGTTTCCATGATCTAAGTGGAACTTATCATTTCAATATTGCATGCATGTGCCATTAAATTACGTTTGACCAACCTGCTGTGAAAAGCTAAACAGAAATAGCTCCTTTCTGTATTCTTCTGGTTCAGCTGTCATGCAGGTTAACATGGACTCAAATGTGGATTTCAAATGCAAACTGCCCTTTCAGTAATGCAACATGAGAAAGGGAAGGTCTGAACCCCTTTTAGTGTCCCTGGTAGACTAGATTTTGGTTCAGGCCTCTTGTGAGTCTAGTGGACTCCCATCAGATAATCATTAACGTAGTCTGAAACTGACTTCAGCTTAACCCTAAAACAGATCTCTTTCGAAAGCTTGGTCCTATTTGAGCTATGAGGAGACCCTTATTACAAATGCATGTTTTACCCATGAAATTTACGGTCTCATTTAATGTTCTGAGTCTGACAGTTGCGCTTCTATTCGCACTGGCACCAACCACAAGGTTCAGTGTGCAGAAAGCATGCAGTGTCTTCCTAATATTACTCTTCCAGATCTCATCCTCTTTGTTTAATGATCTCTCAAAAAGGAGTCACTAAAAGTAAAAATAAATAAATAAAATGAAGATAACTTATTGGATTTCTGTTGATCAATCGCAATAGGAGATGTTGTTTCCTGACAAGAGAATAGGTAAACCTACAAACCTGCAGAAAACAAATACACAAGCAAAAAAGCTGAAATGCTTGAGGAGGTATTTCCAAAGCCAGAAGGTAAATTAAATTTACCTTCTTTACCAGAAGGTAAATTTAAGTCAGACAGTTAGAGGTGGAAAGTTAAAGAAGGGGCTGCTCAGGTTTGTTCTTTCCCCGCCTTTCTCCCACATGTCCTGCAACAATCAGACTTACTGTCTGTGCTCCCACCTTCATGGAGAGAAGGAGAAGATACAGAGGGAACTTTTCTAGCATGAGCTTCCTGAAATGTTCCTGAGTAGTCCAGAGCAGATACCCTGGTAAGCACTGTGGCAGTATGCATGGATTCCACTACCAGACTCACTGAAATGGAGCAGCAGTAGGGATGAGCTCTTCAGAGATGCCAGGGACAGGCAATGCCACCACGTTTTCCTCCTGAAGCTGAAGGTTAGGACAGTCCTACAAAGCTGTTTGGGGAAGGGCTGAAATCTTCAGTGATCTACAGGCATAGATCTACAGTCTCTGGGTGTTCTCTCCTGCTCTTTATACAGTCACTTTAATTTTGCTTTTTATGCATCACAGCACACTTTGAATATTTTAATGTTTTTGGCAGAATCCACAGAATAAACTTTATTTTGGAGCTTTCCCAGCCACACTTGGGAGTATGAGGAAAAGAGGGGAGAATCCTGATCTGGGATATTCATGAGGTGGCATTGGCATGGGAGAGCGGGGTGTTGTTGTGTATTTCAAACTACTCGATAGGCTTGGGTTTGGATCCCTGTTGTAATAGAAGGCAAGCTGGCACATGATTGAAAAGATGCATAGATGTTCAAGAGTGTACAGCTGTATCCTCTTTTCTGCTATCCCTGTATGTGCTCCAAGAGATTCACTCAATTGAGATAAATATGCAAGGGAGTCTGAGTTCCAAATACTTTTTTTTTTTTCTGGCTAAAACAATGCTTTTATTCCTCATTATCGACTGCCCTGTTTATGTATGGGATATTCAAGGAGTTCCAAAGAAATTACTCATATTTGTTTCTTATCCTAACATGATAATTTCCAAATCAAACAATCCCTTTGGAGGCCGTTTGTCCCTTTTGCTGTGCTTTCCTCTCCTTTTCTTTTATAACTGGGCAGAGCACTGTTTTGTTTCTTGATTGTTTTTAATTTTTTTTTCTTTTGGGGGTGAGGGGAGTGCTAATGGTTTATCATATTTGACCAAACCCATACAGGAGCTTAGCAATTCCAAACAGTGTACCTTAGTCAGCGAGAGAGTGGATTGTGTAATATATTTGATGAGATCTAGCTGCCTTATTTCAAACCCACACAATTAGTGTGGGTTAAAAANTTCTTTTATAACTGGGCAGAGCACTGTTTTGTTTCTTGATTGTTTTTAATTTTTTTTTCTTTTGGGGGTGGGGGGATGCTAATGGTTTATCATATTTGACCAAACCCATACAGGAGCTTAGCAAATCCAAACAGTGTACCTTGGTCAGCGAGAGAGTGGATTGTGCAATATATTTGATGAGATCTAGCTGCCTTATTTCAAACCCACACAACTAGTGTGGATTAAAAATAAAAAAAAAAAATACGCATAGTGAGTAATTTGGACTATGATGGATTCTATCCAACCAAGTCAGTCACCTTCCTTTGGTGCGTTAGATTTCTCATTAATGAAATTAAGCATTTGCTATGTACACCAGGCCTACCTACCAGTGAATAAATGATGCATTGAGATGTGCCATACTCTTACAACACCGATTGAGAGCATGTCCCATCTAAAAATTTTGTTCCATTCTGCCCAGTCAGGGTCTTTTGAGTTGTTTTAATTGGTGCAAACATGCAGTCTGGGTAGGAGAGAAAGTCTTATCTCAGATTTTCAAGAATTTCACAGTTTGCACTAGAAAGGGGCATTTCCCTTTTTCTGTCTAGAAAGCCTCTGTTACTGGACATAATTTCTCCATTAAAAGGGAAGCTCTGAGTCTAAATCCTTTGTGCCTTTATGTTTTCTTATTGGAGAGTGAGCTTTATCCCTGTCCCTGGGGAGGAATTGCCAGATATACCTGCAGCCAGAGCTGCAGGCTCTTTGGATCTAAAGCTGCTTTTCAGAAAAAAAAAAAAAAAAAGGTTCTACTGGAACAACAAATGTAAGAGGTTCCTGCAATGTACCGTTGTGTCAAAGAAGGCCAATAGTACCTGAGACTGCATTAGGAAGATTATTGCCCATAGGTTGAGGGGATGATTCTTCCCTTCTATGCAGCCCTTCAGTGACTGCATCTGGAGTGCTGGGTCTACTTTTGAATTTCCCAGCTCAAGAAAGATATGGACACACTGACACAAGTCCAGTGAAGGGCTCTGTAATGATTAAGGAATTTAAAACAAGCCTAGAATCTTAAAACTAGTTGAAAGCTGTATTAACGTTTACTCAGTATTTTTTAAGAACTTTATACAAGTCATGGTTCTCTCCTCCTCCCCTGCCCCGCAGCCTCAATCTTCCTGGAGCAGAGGATGCTATGAGAAGTATCTGGTGCTAAAACCATCAGTTCACTGTTCTGCTGTTACTTATTCATTCAGATTTGAAGAATACTGCTAAATATAATGGCAATTTCAAATATCAAGAAATGGGAGTGTAACAGAAATTGTTCTGTGATTGCCTGGGTCTTTATTTCAGTGTAGCATGTGGGGAAGAGGAAATCAATCCAAAACATTTGAAGGAGAGGAACTAGTGTTGCAGGTAAACAAAACCACTGTTTCTGAGTTAGTCTGAAGAGTGGTGACCCTCTTCATTGCTGCATAACTGGTGAATTTGCTGCTGTTTGTTACCATCAGAAAAGGAACAGATAGGATGCCCAAAGACAGCACAGCAGTTAAGTGCATAAGGAAGACATTTGTGGGGAGCATCTGGGTTTCCACAAAACAGAAGAAACTGAATCTGATTATGCTTGAATAAAAGAGTATATACATAAGCAGGTCATTCAAAAGCTCTCACAACAAAGTATAGAGAGTTTGAATCATAATTCATTGAGTCAGTGAGTTTGTCCATTGATAAAATATTCTTTTAGCTTCAGATGTGTATAACTGAGCTGGGAACTACCGTCAGTTAGTCACAATGAGGAGTTAAATATACTTTTGAATGGAAAACATTTCTTTATGTTTTTATAGCATTTTAACAGACTAGAAAATAGTCTAGTACAGCAGCTGTGTTATGTGTTTATATGTTAGGAAAGATGTGGGACACTTTTTGGAGTGGGAGGGGCAGAAGTAATGCAATAACTAATGTCCTGTGTGGCATTTTCTTGCTGGGTTAGGGTACTCAGGATCACATGATAATCCAGGTTAGAACAGTCTTTGGGAAGTGATCTAGTCCAACCTGCTTCTGAAAGCCGGGTTCCGCGTTACTTGGAACTTTATCTAGTCTGGTCATGAAAACTACCAAGGATGAAAAATGCATAGCCTTTCTGGACAACCTATTCCAGTGCTTGACTGTCTTCGTGATGAAGAAGTTTCTCCTTATTTTCCAGTCAGAATAGTCCTTCTTTCAATTTATGACTATTGTCTCGCTTCTTCCCATCATGAACCACAATGAAGATTCTCTGTCTTCTTGACGGCCTTCTCTGTCTTCTTGACGGCCTCCTCATAGATATTGGAATGTTTCTTTTAGATCCCCCAAATCTTCCCCCAAAGTGAACAAGTCCAGTTCCCTCAGCCTCTCCTCACAGCCAACCTTGACTTTCTTGAGCGCTGTCACAGAACTTGCACCAGTCTATTAATGTCTTCTTTGTACTGAGGAACCCAAACAGAGATGCAATATTCCATATGTGGTCTTATAGTGCCAAGCAAAAATGGATAATCTCTTTCTTTCATCTACTGGCTATGCCTCTGTCATCATACCTGACAATGCTGTTGGCCTTTGCTGTTGGGGGATGTTGTCTTATCTTGCTTCACCAGGACCCCCAGTAACCGTTCCACAGAGCCACACCCCAACCTGTGTTCTTGCCAGGGCTTCTTCTGTCCCAGATGAGACTTTGCCTTCATCCTTGTTGTATTTCACCAGGTTCCCATAGACCCATTAGTGCACCCCATTCAGGTCTCTCTGGACAGCAGCCCAGCGCTGCAGAATATCAGCTGATTCCTCACTCCTCCTTCATTCTCCCTTTGTTGTCATCTGCAAATTTGATTAGAGTGTTGCCTCCCCAGGTCATTAATAGAGATCAAACAGGTCAGGTCTTCAACAGACCTCTGTGATATTCGACTTGTTACTGGCCTCGTTAATGAGTATGGCTCATTAACCACTATGCTTTGAACCAAATCATCCAACCGGTTAGTTATCTATGCAGCTACCCACCCATCCATAATTTAACTTCCTACCTTGGATAGAAAGATACTGTGCCAATGTTTGCATCAGTGTTAAGACAATTGAGCAGTCTAAGGCACTCACATTTCAAGGGTCAAATTTGTCCGGTTTATTATCTGAATAAGAATTACCAAGGCTGGCACTTCTGTGCCATTCAGAAGAGAGGACCAAGATAGAGTTCTTAATTTGTGCCGTCATATTTATCAGTATCATTGTGGTGGTCTGAAACTTAATGTAACATTATATAGTAGTGTTAAAAAAAAAAAAGTTCAGCATCATTATTCTCTCATTGTCACAGACTTTAACTAATCACTGTACACTTAAGAAGGGAAAGTTTATCTTCAGAGCTTTGTTTTCTTTTTCAGTGCCCCAAAGGTGAATTTTCTAGAGCAGGAAGGGAACTGAGTCTTTCATGAAAGATGAAATTGAGTAATATCTCAGGCAAGATACTCTGACAGCTGAGAAACCCAGAATTAGGTCTTGACAAATCCAACCAAAACTAACAGGCAACAGAAGTTTCTGACTCCAGACTTAAATGTGTACAGAGCTCTTTCCAGGTGGATGAGGCAGAAGATCCAGAGTAATTTATATGTGGAGCACAAGAGATCCAGAGTGCTTTGTACACAGAGCATAAAATCGAAGTTCCTAAAACTTCATTATTTGCCTGAGAAAGATAATGCATTTGGTTTTCATTATTTTGCAAGTGACAGTGGAATGTGTGCCGTATGAGCAGACAGAAAGGTAATAACATCGCTAGCTCAGAGCAGTTTTGTGGCAAGAGTACTAGAGGAGATCAAAAAATTGTCAGTCTGATGGTATGACCTTCATTTATGTACCCAAAGGCATATGTACAAGAATTAAATAAAAATAAAGGAAGTGCTTTCAAGGGAAGAACTTGGTGGAGGAATCTTGATCCAGATAGTTTCCTAACTGTTTTTTCAAAAATGTCCCTGAAGCCTCAGATCATATCTGTCATATGCACTCAGCTTCTTTTTAGAAAGTAGAGAGTGAAAGTATGTATTTCTCTCTTCTTTGGTGGTCACAGTGAGGCTAAATAGATATTAGTGTATCAAGTTCTTTTTTTCCCACTGTTATGTAAATATTGTGTCATAATGCTCTTGATGTATTATTTAAATAAAGAACAGTCATAGTAGTTAAGTGCATGTATAAATGTACTGTAAATTGTTTCCTGAAAAATGTCAGTTTAGACCCATTGCTGCTTGTCCCCGTGCTTCTTTATGTCCCACAGAAAACTTCTTACTCAATATTGTTATGCTTCCCTGGAAGGCAGTTCTTCAAGAAACAAGGGGCTCTTTTGGAAAACAGAAATGTACTATTACTCTGCTTTGTAGACCACCATGTGTGCATGGTGGTCTACAAAGCAAATTATGTAGAGCTGAAGGAAATGAGGAAGAAATCGAGAGAAAAAATAGGCTAAGATCTGAGAATTTTCTGGGAATACTCTCCTATTTGGAATTCCTTATCTCAAAGCATCCATTGATCAGGGTCAATAATCCTCCTTACCAGTGCATTGGCTGCATCACAGAGTGAGGTGTGAGGGAACAGAGTAAGGTATGAGGGAACAGGGTATCTGCAAAGTCGAGTTCTTTATTTCTGCCATCCCATTCTGGTCAACTATGTGCTACATTGCACCTTTTTGAATATGATGCTTTGTTATTCTCAGAGGGACAAACTTCCTTAGATTCCTGCCCTTAATAATTTGTCACAGTTCCATCTAGTTCAACAGTTTGGCAAACTGACATAGTTCTTGACATGCCATAAGGAACCTCTGATCTGCAATGAATATTCCACAGTAATGCTGCAATTTTGAGGTACTTTTCTATATGTGTGTGCAAAAGTCTAACATTGTCGTGCCATTCACTGAAAAAAATAAAAATCTCTTTCAAATGAACTGCAAATGTGGTTTAAAACACGTGGTTTGAATTTGTAGATCTATGTCTTCCAGATGCAATGACAGGAAAGGCATATGCAAGTTTCCTCAGCTGAAGAAATCTGGCTCTTGATCAAAACAGAGTAAAGTTGTCATCAATTATTGCAGTCCAATATTATTAATGTAAAGATTTTTACATGAAAGCTTTGAAAATTTTAAGTAGAATTCTATGATTTTTGATATATTAATGCTTCAGGGACACTGTTGAAAAAACAAGTGGGAAATCACGTAGACCTTCAGCAACTTCTTCCCTTGAAAGCACTTTTATTTAATTCTTGTACATATGCCTTTGGGTACATAAATGAAGGTGGCTGATGTCTTTCAGTATTCTATTTCTGCTGTGGAAATCCTGCTGCAGCTTTCACTGTCACATAAAGAGAACCTCATAGACATGTCTGAGCCAGACTCTTCTCAGAGCCAAAACAGGACAAAATGGAGGGGTTGCAAATTGCAACAAAGGAAATTCTGGTTAAACAAATGGAAAATAAATCATCTCAATGAATCAATTAAGCTCTGAAAGAGATTGCTTAGAGAGCTTGCTGATCTCCACCCTTGTGGGTATGCTACATTTTACAAGCTGGGGCCTTGAGGAAACTGATCCCTCACGTTACCCCTGTTTTGAGCAACAGGTTGGGCTAGGTGACCTTTTTTTTTTTCCATAATTTTCCTCAGGGAGCATAAAGTTATACTGTAAATACTGTCTTTGTGAATCAGGTTTTAACTGACCTGCTCACAGAAATATAAAAAAAGGGAACTGCAACCAAGGAACTGAATATGGTTGATATCAAAAGCCTTAGATCATGCTTCATTTTCTTATCCCATTGCTGTTTTTGAAGTCTTCTAATCAAGCTTTAGAGCTGCTGGGCCACTAACAGTGATTCCACCATTATAGCAAAGAAACCAGTATGTGCATGGAATGAAATACCCTTTTTCCACTTAAAATCTTCATCTAAGACCGAGTCAAAGAATATGCCCTTCTCCCCCCCCTTTTTTTTTTCTTTTCTTTTTTGAGTTCTGTAAAAGGCTTTTGGCAAAAGAACTTGAAGATGGGAACAGGAATGTCTCACCATGACCTTATGACTATCTGTCTTTCTTCAAGGTCCTGCTGACCCAGAGGTTCAGTAAACAACTCCCTGTCTGCTCTTCTCTCTCAGGGGTAGAGGACAGAGGTGAAGGATTTTTGAAGGGTTACACTGTTTTCCTGCTCTTTCCTCTCAGTGGCTTATGTCCAGGTACCCTAAGTTGACTACAAAAGTCTGGCTATATCTCTACCCTGATGAGAGCATATCTGTTCCTTGTGTGGCTGTTACAATGTCAGCTCCTGAATTATTCTCCTTCCATTGCTGCACAAATACATCCTGGACAGAGAGAGAAAAATATGTCAAGGAAGAGGTGAAAGACTTCTGTCTGTCACAAATTTTAGTAGTATCAATAGCATGGCCAATACAGTGCATTAGATCAATTACCTTTTCACGATTTGTTGGTTATGCACATTTTAGTTTTTACAATGCAGAAGAGTATGTAAGAAAATGTCCCCTCTGTCTGATTCAAAGATAGAATTTGTTACTTGAAGGTACTTCAGTGATATTTTGAAACATTATTTTTGTCTGCCAGATTGACTTACCCTAAATGTATCTGATATATGGGAAAATATTTAGGCCCAGTGAATTCTGTCCTATATTGTCCTGATTCTTAAAATATCAAATTTGGTGACTTTGTCAGTTAAAATGTGATTTAGTGTCCTGCTTCCGTGTTATTCTCTCTATACACAGATGTGTATGTCACAGAAAACAGGCGGCATTAATTTCAAATAATCACTGAACATTATATTGGGCTTCCATCCTGAAATATTTATGTGCATTTTTAACTTAAAGTAGTCAAGAGTCCGTGCTGACTTATGAGTCTTATGCAGCTGCTTAAAGCACATAAGTGATTATAGGATCATGGCTCAAATAAACTAAGAAAAATGTGTGGGAAGATAAAGAAAATGAATTCTTATTTATTCACTTATCAACCACAAATTATTATAACGCCAACAAAGAAAGCACAGGTATATGCTTATTATCTACACTGAATTCTCATCATCTTGAACTCAAAAACAAACCTATGGTGATCTACTAAAATATACTAGCCAAACTAGATATCAAACACTGTGGGAGTTTGTGCTAGTCATATTTGTCATATAAATCAGTCAAATTCTATGTGATTCTTAGTAGGCATTTTCTTAAGCTACATGAGCCAACAAAAAATTGTTTGGCGTAATTCTGCCCAGTTAACTTCCACAATCAAATGTTAACTAAAGAGACCTTTAAAGGCTTAGAGCCTCTTTCTTTACCGGATTCTTTGTGGCATTCTGTTAACCTGGTAGGAGAGAACACAATTTACATCTTTCTATATTTAAGATATTTTGGGAACCTTAGATGAATTCAATTTTTTTTTTTTTTTTAATTCATAGCTTTTTTGCTTGGAAGTCATTGGATCAATATATGCCTAATAAAATATTTTCATAATTCTTATTCTAATGTTAACAGATGTAGCTAGTCGGAGAGCAGCACAAGCAGACTGCTCTGCAGGGCTAGGGGAGCTGGGAGCCAACCACGACACCAAGGCAGGCAGACAGAGTAATCTCACCAACAAGGGCACAGTCCCACCAAACCCCCCTGGGGTGCACAGACCAGGTCTATTGACAGTGACCAGCTTCAGCCAAGAGTTCAGATCGTGGACAAGCCCACAGAGATGTGGCAAGTCTCCGTTCAAGCATGGAAGTCGAGCCTGTACATCAAGGTTTGGGAGCTGGATCAGCTGAGTATCTGGCTAGGCACAGGAACAGTTGCAGCGTGGCACAGGCTGGGACTGCATATGAAATCCACTGGTTAATGGCAGCTCCCAAAGAGAGGAGACTGCTGAGGCTTTTAAGCAGGGTTGTTGCAGGGGAAGTTAAGTGCAGAAGATCTACAGTTGTAGTAGCAGGAAAACAAACTTCTGCCCCTGCTGTGGGAATGAACTTCCTTTGCCATTGAGGTGTGTCCAGCCTCTAACACACAGTATGAAGCTCTGGCCTGGTTATGTGCTGGGGCAAAGTACTGAGTAGGTCTTCCTGCCTTATGCACAGTAAAGTCATTCACGGCAGTGATGAGGCGGATATGTTTTTCTCATGGCAAATGGTGTTTATATGGCATGATCTTTTGACCCAGGATTTCAGTCCAGAATGTAGCTTTGCTATTCTCCTGGGCATGTTACGAGAATTTGTTGCACGGAAGCAATGATGCCATCACTGGTCTGCAAGCACCAAATTTTGTCAGGTAGAAAATGGCAGAACAGTAGGTCTGTCTCCTAGCTTTGAACCTAAGCCCTGCTGGATGGTCCTAGCATGATACCCTTGGTGCAATCCTGCCCCAGCTAGGATGTAAAGGTTTGCAAGGTGTGGTGTTGCAAGGCAGAGCATGGGGCATTGTGGGGTAGGAGGTGAAAGGCTTAGAGATGTCGTTTTACAAATCTCACTACTTTTTCACCTCNCCCCAGCTAGGATGTAAAGGTTTGCAAGGTGTGGTGTTGCAAGGCAGAGCATGGGGCATTGTGGGGGTATAGGAGGTGAAAGGCTTAGAGATGTCATTTTACAAATCTCACTACTCTTTCACCTCTGTGTTGTAAATACCGCAGAAATGACTTAGTCACTTATGCTGAATTCTTTCTGCGTCCTGCAATTTCTTGCTCTGCTTTATTTTTACTGACTTATTTACATTTGCACACTGAGCTCCAAATCTGGGCCTACAAAAGATAGTCAGTTTGTGCAGCAGCTGGACAAGGCTGTTAATTCACTCATATTTATAAGGAAGATGCTGTGCTCATAAGTGGCATTAGTATCGCCAGGAAATATATAACCATTTCCCAAAATGTGAGCCAGGTATTCTCTGGATACCATCTTAACTATTGACATAGAATCATAGAATCACAGAATGCCTAAGGTTGGAAGGGACCTCTAGAGGTCATCTAGTCCAACCCCCCTGCACACGGAGGGCCACCTAGAGCACGCGGCACAGGGCTGCATCCAAGCGGGTCTTGAAGATCTCCGGAGAAGGACACTCCACAACCTCTCTGGGCAACCTGTTCCAGTGCTCTGTCACCCTCACCGTCAAGAAGTTCTTCCTTAAGTTCCCGTGGAACTTTTTATGCTTCAATTTGTGGCCATTTCCTCTGATTCTGTCAGTGACCACCAGTGAAAAGAGACAGGCCCATCCTCCTCATTCCCTCCCTTAAGGCACTTATAGACACTGATCAGATCCCCTCTCAGCCTTCTCTTCTCCAGGCTGAACAGGCCCAGCTCCCTCAGCCTCTCCTCACAGGGCAGATATTCCAGGCCCCTGATCATCCTAGTTGCCTTGCGCTGGACTCTCTCCAGCAGCTCCACATCCCTCTTGTACTGTGGGGCCCAGAACTGGACACAGTGCTCCAGATGTGGCCTCACCAGGGCTGAGCAGAGGGGCAGGATCACCTCCCTCGACCTGCTGGAGACACTCCTCTTAATGCACCCCAGGATGCCATTGGCCTTCTTGGCCACGAGGGCACACTGCTGCCTCATGGTCAACCTGTCGTCCACCATGACGCCCAGGTCCTTCTCTGCAGAGCTGCTCTCCAGCAGGTCGGTCCCCAGGCTGTACTGGTGTCTGGGGTTAGCATGACAGTTAATATTTGGTGTGATAACTAATATGACCAATGATAAGAAGAAAAAGTATTGAAGGTTGAGTGGGACTGGTAATAACTTTGAGGCAACAGAGATTACATTTGGACATGCAATATTTTATTCGGAAAAAAACATATTGTCTTCTTATAAGCAATATTTTACTTTTAGCTATGCTGCCTTGTGTCTGGAAACTTAGGGATAGATGGGCATATGATTCTTGAAACTCTCTTTCCTATAAGGAAAAAAATATTTTAAGTTTTGAAGTTCTCTTTACTGTGATTCTAACACTAGCCAGGAGCCTTGCATCTACAAAACCTGAAGTATTTCTGAAATCACTTTTGTCTGTGTGACAGCGAAGTCTGACATTTTGTGCCAAAGGGCTGACAAAGACCATTGTAATTGTCGTTTATTAAATTGCAGCTTAAGAATTCCATGCAGGAATGTCTAGATTGTTCAGGGAGAAACAGCTATTTATAACCGATTCCAGCCTCCTCTCTCCCTACATGAAAGCGTTCAAGCCAGCTGTTCAAACATGCAGTTCTGTATATATAAAACAGCGACACTTCACTGCAACTTTGAAGTCCAGATCATCTCAAAAAAACTATCCTCTGTTTGCTGAACTCCGTATTAATACAGTTTCCCACCCCCGTAATTACTCTGAATTCCAACCAGATGAATGCAGTTTTGCAGTCCATGTATATAACTCTTCTCAAGAGATGCTAATTGTGATGCATTGTGAAGAGACAATAATTTTACTTTGTTTGGTGTTTCGGTAACATCTTTGACCCTTGGCCATAAACTGCCCCTTCTGCAAGGGGAGGTTCTCTGCAAGCCCAGAATGAAGATATACCAGCAGGACAC
This sequence comes from Crypturellus undulatus, assembly GCA_013389825.1. Classification (NCBI taxonomy): domain Eukaryota; kingdom Metazoa; phylum Chordata; class Aves; order Tinamiformes; family Tinamidae; genus Crypturellus; species Crypturellus undulatus. The sequence goes on along the minus strand of VWPW01003432.1, from coordinate 155,060 downwards.
AAGGGGCAACATGTAATATAGAAACATTAATGAAAGAAAGTGTTTTTAGATACCTGTCAGCTTAGAATCAATTTTGCTTGTAGTAGATCTCCAGAGATTACCAAAGGATTTCTTTTTACTAATAGTGACTTAGTTTTTTCCACTATTTTCCACATTTTCCTTTTAATATTACAGAATCACAGAGTGGTTGAGGTTGGAAAGAACCTCTGAGGATCATCTAGTCCACCCCCCACCCACACAAGCAGAGTCACCTAGAACACATTTATCAGGACGTCAAGAAGTCTTTTGAATATCTTCAAGGAAAGAGACTCCACACCTTCTCTGGGCAACCTACTCCAGTACTTTGTTACCCCTCTCTCGGTAGAGTTTTTTCTCATGTTCAGAAGAATCTTCCTGTGTTTTAGATTGTGACTGATGCCTCTCATGTACTGGCCACCACTCTAAAGAGTCTGGCCCCATTCTCTTCGCACTCTCCCTTCGGATACTTATACACATTGGTAAGATCNCTCTCCCTTCAGATACTTATACACATTGGTAAGATTCCCCTCAGTTTTCTTTAGGCTGTACTGACCCAACTCTCGGCCTTTCCTCATACGAGGAAAAGTCCCTTAGCAATCTTAGTGGCCTTTCTCTGTACTCATTCCAGTATTTCCATGTCTCTCTTGTATTGGAGAACCCAGAACTGGACACAGTACTCCAAGCATGGCCTCCTCTCTCAACCTGCTGACAATGTTCTTTCCGGCTACCCAGCCCAGAACACCATTGGAGTTCTTGACTACAAGGGCACATTGCTGGCTCATGGTCAACTTGCTGTCCACCAGGATGCCCAGATCCTTCTCTGCAGAGCTGCCTTCCAGGAGGTCAGTCCCCAGCCTATGCTGCTTGATGGGGTTATTCCTCCCTTGGTAACAGATTCTGTTCTTCCCTTTGGTGAATTTCATGAGGTTTTCCTCAGCCCATTTCTTGGTCAAGGTCCCTCTGAATCTCAGCACAGCCCTGTGGTGTATCAGCCACTCCGCCCAGGTTTGTATTGTCAGCAAACTTACAAAGGGTGCATTCTGTCCTTGCATCCAGGTCAGTGATGAATATTGCCTCTCCGTGACGTGAGAAGCTCAATCATTCTTCTTGGTTACATGTTGAGGAAGGGAGAGCTCTTGACATTTTCATGTTCCCTGTTTTAAAGTCAAGGAGAGTCTAGATTCTAGTGGTCGAAGTGATAGGTCTAAAATACTCCCAGCTTCTGCACTTTCATGGCTTCTGCACATCTTGCTGCAGAGCTGAAAGCAGCTCTGGGAAATTCTCTATGATGAAGATGCCTCAAAGTCATAAAGGCTAGAAGTCCAAGTGAACTGAAAGAATCAGTTATAGTGCTATGCTTAGTATTTTATGTAGGCTGTCAGACCTGGCAAAGGCAGCATGTTTGCATTTTGGCAAACTTTATTGGCATTTAGATGTTGTTTAGAAGACTCTAAAGTTTTGAATCTTGATTCATTAGAAGTTTCTTACATTAATTAGGAAAAGAAGCCCGAGAAATATATTTGAATAAAATGAGTAGTTGTCGTGTGTAGTACTATAAAAGAAAAAAGAAAAACCTTTTGGTTGAATTGAATGCTAAAATGAATTCAGGAGCAATAGAGAACTTGGACTGATTTCTGTTAGCCAGACCCTAAAATATCCCATAGCACTGTAAGGATTTAGTAGCATCATGAAAACCCAGCACAGCCCTGAAAATGGAAACTGTATAGAAAAAAGAAAGTATGAGCAGAGGACAGAGGGACAAACTGAATCTTTTCACTTGCTTCTTTTGAATATCAACCACTGGGGCATGAGCAAACTGTTGAAATAAATCACTAACTAATGGTTCATAGAATCACAGAATCACAGAATGCCTGAGGTTGGAAGGGACCTCTAGAGGTCATCTAGTCCAACCCCCCTGCACACGCAAGGCCACCTAGAGCACGTGGCACAGGGCTGCATCCAAGCGGGTCTTGAAGATCTCCAGAGAAGGAGACTCCACAACCTCTCTGGGCAGCCTGTTCCAGGGCTCTGTCACCCTCACTGGCAAGAAATTTTTCCTTAAGTTCCCGTGGAACTTCTGGTGCTTCAGTTTGTGGCCGTTTCCTCTAGTTCTGTCAGTGACCACCAGTGAAAAGAGGCCAGCCCCATCCTCCTCATTGCCTCCCTTGAGGCACTTATAGACACAGATCAGGTCCCCTCTCAGCCTTCTCTTCTCCAGGCTGAACAAGCCCAGCTCCCTCAGCCTCTCCTCATAGGGCAGATGTTCCAGGCCCCTGATCATCCTCGTGGCCCTGCGCTGGACTCTCTCCAGCAGCTCCACATCCCTCTTGTACTGGGGGGCCCAGAACTGGACACAGTGCTCCAGATGTGGCCTCCCCAGGGCTGAGTAGAGGGGCAGGATCACCTCCCTCGACCTGCTGGAGATGCTCCTCTTAATGCATCCCAGGATGCCATTGGCCTTCTTGGCCACGAGGGCACACTGCTGCCTCATGGTCAACCTGTTGTCCACCATGACGCCCAGATCCTTCTCAGCAGAGCTGCTCTCCAGCAGGTCGGTCCCCAGCCCGTACTGGTGTCTGGGGTTATTTCTCCCCAGGTGCAGGACCGTGCACTTGGCCTTGTTGAATTTCATGAGGTTTTTCATTGCCCAGTTGTCCAGTCTGTCCAGGTCCCTCTGGATGGCAGCACAGCCCTCTGGAGTATCCGCTACTCCTCCCAGCTTTGTATCATCAGCAAACTTGCTGAGGGAGCACTCTGTGCCTTCATCCAGGTCGCTGATGAATAAATTGAACAGGACTGGACCGAGGACTGACCCCTGGGGGACTCCACTCACCACAGGCCTCCAACTAGACTCTGCACCGCTGATTATCACCCTTTGAGCTCTGCCATCCAGCCAATTCCCAATCCACTTCACTGACCATTCATCCATCCCACACCTCCGGAGCTTGTCTAGGAGGATGTTGTGAGGGACGGTGTCTAAAGCCTTGGTGAAGTCAAGGTAGATGACATCCACCGCTCTCCCCTCATCCAGCCAGTCATCCCATCACAGAAGGCTATCAGGTTAGTCAAACATGAATTCCCTGTGGTGAATCCATGCTGACTAGTCTTGAGCACCTTCTTGTCCTCCACGTGCCTGGAGACAACGGCCAGTATGAGCCGTTCCATCACTTTTCCAGGTACGGAGGTGAGGCTGACTGACCTGTAGTTGCCTGGATCCTCCTTCTTGCCTTTTTTGAAGACTGGCGTGACATTGGCCTTCTTCCAGTCCTCCAGCACCTCCCCTGTTCTCCAGGACTTTTCAAAGATGATGGAGAGTGGCTTAGCCACGACATCCGAGAGCTCACGCAGCACTCTGGGGTGCATCCCATCAGGGCCCATGGATTTGTGGGTATTGAGTTTCCTTAGATAATCTCTTACCTGATCTTCCTCTACCCAGGGCAAGTCTTCCTCTCTCCCGGATTCTTCTCTTGTCCGTAGGGCCTAAAGGGCTGCCCTTAGTAAGTCCCAAAGCAAAGCAGGCATTCAGCAACTCTGCTTTTTCTGTGTTACTCGTAACCAGCGTGCCCATCCCGTTCACCAGCGGACCCAGTCAGTCCAGTTCAGTTAGTGTTTGAGTTGGAAATGCCCAGTAGACACTGGAGGGAATTAAAATAATGAGTTAAAATAATGTATGAGAGATGTTTGGTGGTTTGACTGCAGAGAAATTAAAGTTGTCCAGCATAATTCCAAACACTTTATAGAAGTTATTATGAATTCAGTAGATTAATATGAATTTCCAGTTGTGCTGAACACATATCTGATTCTTAAAATAGCTGGAAACCTTGTTTATGTAAACTGGCCATACTGAAATGACTTGTTTTTATAGCAACTGTAAATCACAGGAATGCAGAAATTCTGATAAAAATATTGGGCTTTGTGGAAGAAGAAAGAAGAAAAAAAATGTATTAAATTATGAACCTCATTTGTATTGAAGGGGACTTTGTTTCACCAGTCTCAAGGTTTTCAATTTTTGTTATCTTCAGTGAAAATCTGACTAACTAATCTGGATAAGGGATTCTTTATGGTTGGGTAATAATAACCAGAAGTCTGTGAGGTGATTTCTTTCTGTCTCTCTTATTTTTGATCTATATGGAAGATGTAAAATCACTGGCAGTACTATGAGATGGTTTGTCTTTCTACCTCATATAATAAGGTGCACAATTTTAATTGGATTCAAAGGAGGACAACAGTGCATGCAATATATTCCCCATATCTTACTATTTTCTTTATCGCAAAAGAGGCCAAAGAGCTTGATTCCAGGTCCACAATATGGAATTTCTTTTTTTCGCTTAACTGTACTAGATGTTGGGAATTTAACTGCACACAGAGCAGACTGGGCAGGAAATTGGAAGTTATTCATAATGTTTTTGTTGTGAGGTGTTCTATATGAAGCAGTTAATCCAAGGGCAAGAATTACTATAATGTCTGTAAAGTAAGTGGGAAAGAAGCAGAGGAAATGTTTGCTACTCTCAGTGTTTCAGTCATCTGAATATAGTCTACAAGTAATCAAAATAGTGGAAAGAATAAAATTCATAAATGTATACTGCCATGGAGCATCAGTACATGCTAGCGCATTGTGTTAGGACCATGTGCTGACCTGCAGTATGCTATATTATTTCTCTCAAAAGGAGAAGCTGTTGCCAAGCAATTCAGCAGTGCATTTTCTAAGCCCAGTGTATTATTTACAAAATGATAGTGCATGCCTAAAATGCAAAAATAGTATCAATATTGGAATATCATGATTCGTTTGGAATAGTACATTATAAATCATTATTTTCTAAATATGCAGCAAGTTTCTGACTAGAGAACTGCTACTTTAAGAATGTAAATTCATTTCTGTAAAATTTGCTTCATTTTTTACCTCCCTCCTCCATATAATTCCCATGCTGCCTTCAATCCTGTTGCAGAACTTAAACTTTTAGAGTTCTTGGGAACATTTATGAAATATTTACCTTGTCATGTGTTCCTTTTCACGTTCTTAGTTAAAGATGTCAAAGGAATTTTTATTATGAACATTTTGACATCATATTTTATAAGATTATTTTTGTATATTATTTTGTATATCCTGTACATCAGCAAAAACACCATCACATTTAATAAAGGCTGCTAAAGGAAACTCCCCTATTATAAAGGTTGCTATCAACAAGATAAAGGCAGCATTTTATCCCCATGGTCCTTCCAGACCACTGCTATTTGCAAAAGGAATGATAACAAATATTATATTAGTGTCTGTCATGATTTGTTTCTACACAGTTTTCTGGACTATATCAGTAAGCGTGCTGTTTATATCTACATCCCTATTCAAGCATGCTAATTATGAAAATAGCCTGCCAGTTGTGCAGAAAATATTTTGCATTCCCTAATGCATGCCACGGCATATGTAATCAATGACAATGGTAAAACTCAGAGTTCCCACTGATTAGATTAAAGAACATATAAGAACTCTACAAAATGAACTTTGTAAGAGCCACACTTCCCTATTACTGTCTATTGTAGAGCTAGACAACCTGCATGTGTCTAGGAAACATCTGTTTCCATAATTCCTTGCACAAAGATGCATTGTCTTTCTCTTTTAAGTAAGTAATCCTTTAGTCAGCAGTTTTACTTTCTCAGCATTTCGTGCTACCTATCAGTAGGATTTCTGTAAGACTTTTCACTGTAACCATATTATACATTATTCTTTTCCCAAAGATATTTGATTTCAAAGAGATGTGAATGATCCTGAAGTTCATCTGAGAAGGTTTGCTATTTCTTAGTCTCTTAAAATACCAATATTATCCACAGTAGTTCATCAATAAATTATGACATTACAAAATATACCTGTCCATCTGGAAAGCAAAATCTGAGAAACTGGGATTTTGCCAGAAATTGTCTGGAAGGGAGCCCTGGGATTCATCTGTTCCATCTTCATTCTCACGTAGGACATCAGCACACTACTAGATCAGATCAGCTATTGCTTTACCTGGTGAGTCATGAACTTCTTTGTTTTGACATGCCCCTTTGAAGGTAAATCTTTTTAACACTCCTAAATGCCCAATCTACATGTCATTGCTAATAACCTGGAAACTGAAAGCCAAACTTACAGTTTTTGAGGAAGATCACCCTTCAAACAGCAAGGAGAATAATGAATAGGAAAGAAAGAAAAGTAAACATTTCTCTATTTTGAGGGATTTTTTTTTTTTTAATATATACTTTAATTAGATATTTCTGCATTATGTGTTCATTCCACTGGTGTTAGAAAACAATTTGTTGTGCAGTGCATATCTTGACAACATGTTGAATAGACTTAGAATATTAACTGTACCCAATTCTAAATACGATTTGCAAAATCTATGCTTAAAAATGTAGAAGAGTTAGTAACATTTGCTCCTAAAATAAATATCTCAGCTCCTCATGGCCTCTCATAACCCTTACTATGCTGAGAATAAATGAAGAGTAGCTGTACAAAAAGAAATTGTTAAAACATGGCAGTGGTTGAATTTTTTAAAGCCTTGCACCTAGAAAAACATATTTCACAAACTGTGAATCCAGACCGCTGTATTTCCAAACAGTAACTCCATTGATCAATGTATGGAATGAAAGAAATTCCTATGGAATATATGAAAACATATAAAGAAAAGAGTTTCTAGAGCAGTGTATATAAAAAATCAGTTAAGCAGTGTGTGTTTTGAAAATTCTTTTATTATGTACTCATGTTTTAGAAATGATGCAGAATAATGCATTTAGCATTTAGCTGATGACACTTTGCTGGTCTTCATTTTAAGAATTACCACATATTTTGTCAAAGGTTAATTTGATGCAGAAGTTAAACAACAAAATCACATTCATTTTCAATTTAAAATGAAAACTCTGAAGGGAGTATTAAAACTACTTGTCAAGAACACTACTATTGTAAATAGTATGACGAAAGTATAAAGCTATGAAAATAAAAGTAGAGAGGATTAAGTTTAGGCACACTTATTCAAACTAATCTGCTTCCTGTATCATCTTTGGATTCTCCTGGAAATGATGCAGAAAGATGTAACAGTATTTAAATACAGCTTTCCCTAACCCTAATTTTCCAAATGTTGAACCTACATGCATTCCATAAAGCTTCGCTTCTTTTTTTGTAACAGAAGAAGTTTAGTTTATAAAAGAAAGAGACTTCTGGAAATGTTCCTGCTACTTAGATGTCTTATACCTTCTGTGGATTTGATTAGATTCCAGTTTTCAACATAAAATATTTTCAAAGAAATTCTGTCAGGCAAATAGCTGATTCCCGCTAGTGTGTTTTACTCATCTTCTTCAGGGTGCTCAGATTATTACTTTAGCTCTGAGCTGTGCCGTTCTGCCAGTTCCGAGTCCACTTTGCTCTGCACTCACCTAACCCACACTTCAGCGCATGCCTGTGGGGACGTTAGAGCAGACAGTGCCAAAAGCCTTGCTGCAGTCCAGGGGGGCGTGCCCTGCGCTGCCCTCATCTCCCCGGCCTGTCGTTCCGTCACGGAAGGCTCTCGGACTGGTGAAGCCAGATTCCCCCTTGGTGGGTCTATGCTGGCGGCTGCTGGTCACGTTCTTGTTCTCCACATGGTTAGAGATGGCATCTAGGATGAGCTGAAATGCTGCTGAAGGCTTGTGTTTGAAACAAGCCTAAGTACTACAGCTAGGCAGTCCAGAAATGCACAAATTTGAAATAAATGCTTAAGGGACTGTTGCTATTATGTTGGCTTTGCATCAGTGATGAGGAAACAATTTTTAATGGCATGCAAAGGCTGTCAAGGTAAATGCTGCCTTAGTGTTATGTGGCAATAGTATTTTTCATTTTACTCCACAAGCTCTGGAATCTAAAATTATTGTTTTCATAAACTATTTCATAATTACAATTCAGACAAAGGCATTTAGCATGCCTTCATCTTTTAACTTGCAGTTTTCATTCTGAAATAATGTGCATCATTAAGTAAATATTACAGAGCATTCAGCACAGTTAACTCATCAGTAAAGCAAATTTATATATTCAAAGGGAAATATGCTGTTTCCTCAGTTGTCCAGGGCATGTCCTTTGTTCTTCTTTCTTTCAGCAGACTTTTCCTCTGCCTTTTTTAATCCCTTGAATTTCTCCAAGAGCATAAACCACAGCCATTAGTACTTGAAATGCTCCACATCTGCCTGGTGCTTGTGCATGCTGCCTGGTGCATTTAGATGAGCAATTTGGTGCAGAATTAAATTTGTATTTTCATTCTGTCCCACTCTTGGCCTAAACATAAATACAAGTGTTTATTTCAGACTTGTCTTTATGAGAATAAATGAATTCTTAAGAGTTAATTGCTAGTCTAAAACACCTGTATTTGCCATCATAGGAAAGCTGGATGAAACAGCGTCAGATCTGCTGTTAATAAACACTTCACCAACTGCTCCAAAACTAGACTGAGCAGCTTTTGTTCAGGAAAAAAATCCGTTACCACATACTGTTTTAATGTTTATGGGGATTCCAGAGCAGTCACATAATTTTGAACGAATTTGGCATACCTGTGTCTTTTGGATCATGTATTTTCAGAAAGGAAATTATTATTCTAAAGCGACAGTTGGACAAATTCAAGTAATTTTTTAAAAAGCAGTGGTATATGTATGTGTATGTATCTCAGCAGCATTAATCCAAAACAGAATACATCATTGCAGGTTTTTGTTGCATCACCCTGCAGTTTGCCAGTTAGCAGAGCAGAATCAATTCTTTTCTTCATTTCAGTTATGACTCTTTAGTGGTAAACTTTGTTGAAAATAAAATGAGCAAGTGGGGATTTATTCAGTGTCTTTCTCTGCTGTGAAAAATATTTCATAATGAAATTATAAGAAAAAGGGAAAAAATGAAATATTCTATAATCTACACATTGATACTTAATGTATCTCTCTATGGTCTCTGTGGAATCCTTTTCAACAAATTCCTCTTCCACAAAAGGTGATACTTTTAGACACTTTCCAATTCAATTTGCTTTGTAATATATAATCACTAGCTCTAGAGGTAAAAAATTACTGGTTATGAGGATGTAGTCAGATAAATTATGTGACCATGTAACAAACAGAACCACAAAATTTTAGTTATAGAAATTGGTGTCTTGCCTCATAAAAGATAAATGTTTTGGCCTGTTGATTTCAAAGTTCTGCTGTTGTGTCTCATAAGCCAAAATCTTTCTGTGATTATTTTCCTTTCTTAAAAAAATAAAATAAAATAAATAAAATCAAACAAAACAAAACACGCTCAGACTGTGTCAGTTAGTGCTTTGGTTTCATTCCAAAGCAAGTGATGCAAATGCCAGATAAACTGCTGAGAACTGCCTAGCTCACAGGAAAGTTAATTTTTGCAGGAAAGTGGCATTCTTGGGGAGGGGCTGAGGGAATTGATACTTTTGAGCTCTGTATTGGTAATCTCCGTATGCTGGTTATACTTTCTGTGTTCAGCTACCATGGCTATGTATGTGTGGCTGTGCTTCTACACAACATAACTAACTGATGAATACATTTGAATTTGCCTACAGTGAGATCCTTCTGCATATGCAGAATCTCAGTTTGGGTGCCAGAGGTTGCTGCTATGTTGTATAAAATTATTTCAGTAGTGCTGAAGGCAGCAGAGCTACCATAACACACCCTGCCTGAAAATCAGTTACTTTACCTCATTTTTCTGGCAACCACAAAGCTTTTAGGAACCTAGAAATCAATTTCAAAAATAGCCCTTTCCCCTCAATTCCCAGAAGGGTTCCAGGTTTAACCTATCGCAATGGACTCCATGATTATTGGAGGGCTCATTATCACTGCTGCATTTTGGTGTAGAACAGCAGGTAAAAAGAAGATAGAAACCTATGGAGTGTCACAGAAATTCCTAGCACCAACCTAGGGGATAGGCCTGAGTATACGGGGCTCTTTATTCATTGCAACTTGGTATTTCTGTCTATTGGCTTGTATGTGATGCTGAATGGCAGTGAAAAATCAGTGAAAATACCCACTACAAAACTGTGATGGAAGGTACTGTACCTACTTTGTTTTCTAAGCAACCCATGCTTATATATTGACATACTAAGACTGAAACAGGGCTGATGGAGATAACTTCAGATTTTTTTTCCACTTGCTTCCCTCTCATTAATTATATTTTGTTGTACCTGATCTTCCTTAATGTATGTTTTCCCAGGTGATCAGGTGTGATTTGATAGTATAGTTTCCAATAAATTAATTTCTCAAGACAAACCACTTTAGCAAAACCAGGTACATCAACTTTTAGGTTCCTCACACAGAAATCAAAATATAACATTAATTGGAGTCCTAACGTCCCTTCCCAATCACATAAGTGTACATGTGTGAACATACACATGCAAGGAAGGTAATCTACTCAGTTATGGAATACATCTGTTTCTCAAAAGCTTTGACCAGAAAATCAAATTATTGATACTGATTACAAAGCGGCTGTGCTAATTGGATGCATTCTCAGAGCAATGTACAGAAGTATTACGATCAAATTACTAGGACTGTCACTAAACCAGTCAAAAAAGGGACATGTTTAATATTCTTTTGGAAGACCAATAAGAGAAAGGCAATATCTAAATTCCCTCCATTTTTAGATTTTCTTGGCACCTATATAAATGCAGGTAGGGAAGAGGGAGAGGTAGGCAGGTAGTTTGGAAAATTACTGTGATGTATTTTTGTTGACAAAAATGACAAGAAGAGACAGGATTTTGATGACACAATCTCATCACTGTTAGCAGGTCTGGCAGTAGCTTGTACAGCACGTAGTACAGAAGAACCAGTGTTGTGTTCTCATGAAATAAGGCTGTAGAAGTACATAAGATATTTTTCAAAAAGCCTCTCTAAGGCTTGAAAAATCCTCCTGAGCTTCATCTCAGTGCTTCGGATGGCATGTCTTTATCAAGTGTATTCTGCAAGGAGCTTCTATAGGAATTCATATCAAGAAGGAAGTCATGGTAGATGATACCCGGCATAGTAGAGAAGAAAAGTGATCCCAGCTGACAGTGGAATGAAAAGGAGTGGAAAGAGAGAAAGGATCTGGGGAACCAACTGCTTAGGACTAGGAGGAATCAGCATCATGCTGCATGATGCTGTAATTTCAATTACCTGAAGACTCATATCAAAGCCCTGACAGAACGAAGTACATGCTTTATTTCAGACATAATCAAAATTCATGCATCATAGTTGGACTATTATTTAATAATACACAACTATACTTATTACAAGAAATTATCAGTGTCTTACAGTGTGATTTAGACAGAAAAAATAAAGACCAAAGTCTACAAACAAAGCAAAAAAGAAAAAAAAAAATACATTATTTGTTTATTTTATTATGTGGCCTTTAAAAAAAAACTTTTTTAAGAGTTCATTTTTTTTGTCAACTTACTTCTAATGCATTTATAAATATTGGAGCCAAATGTAAATCAACTGCATTGTTCAAGTTTAGGGCAACATGCAGTTTGGACTTGACTAGGAATGACTTTCAACTGTATATCAAGTATTAAGACTACTTTTTCAGTTAAAATTGTGAGGTTAAAAAAAAAAAACAAATGATAATAAACCTTGTTTGTAGAACTTGTCCTAAATGCACTGGTCTTTTTGGAGTTACCTGACAGAGCCAGCATTGAGACCAGCAGAAGTCTGATGAATTCTATACCTAAGGATTTATTCTGAGCTTGTAGCTTTTCTGGTTGTGAAGAAAGTGTCCCAGACACAATTAATGTGATATCTGAGCCTGTCTGAATCTGAAACCAGCTTGAAGTAAGGACACTGTGCTGACTTACTCCATTGATATGAACGAGGTGCGAAGTCTGAAACCTATGGAGCCATTAGAGCAAATGCCCAGCACCCCATTAATATGTCTTATCCTGAATTAATGTAAAGTGGTTTAGTGTTCCATTTTTAATCTGAATAAAACTCTTGAGCTAAAACTCTTGAGTTAATGAGGATAACAATTCTCCTAATAGCCACTTTGCAAAATGTTTGGTTATGAATTCATGTAGCTAGAATAGCAGTCATTGGGTCTGCTATTGCACAGTCAAACGTGAGGCTCACAGTGGGAAATCCATGTTTTGTAGGTAGTGTAAGCAGTTACCCCTTTGAGCTGAAGAAAGAGCATGTTGTATTTGTATTCAGAAGAAGAACTGTAGGCATGTGTTACATTGAATTTAATCTGGTTTCACAAGGAAATAAGGCATACATAATTGCACCAAGTTTTTGTATAACAACTTGTGCCTGCTGTGAATCTGAGTATGTATGAACAAAACCTGACAAGCCAGACAGGTCTTGTGGACATTAAGTTCTTATAAGGCTCAGAAAAACAACTGAAGAATGGTGGGGAAATCCTGTTTGTGCCCCCTATAAGAGAAGGACTGTATTGAACCCCAGAGAATACTCATGAGTGAACTCGTTTTAAAGGCTGGAGAAGCTTTAGTCAGTGCTTAGCCCTTCCTGACAAAATGCTCTGGCCAATGACAAAAATCACATCAGAAGGAGGACTGCTGTTCATAGCAGCATGTTTTTTTAGGAGGTCAGCAAGGACTTTGCCCTCCTGTGGAGGTAGGATGAAGGTGCTGGGGACCGGCTTCTTCACACTCAACAGGATGCAGAAGACCGTTCACCTTCCACCGAGCTGATGGGCCCCTGCAGAAGGATATTTTTCATATTTAGTCTAGAGTGTCAAGAGAACTGGCACGGTTCTAAAACCGGCTAGCTTTGTAAGCAAGGTGAAAATGTTTTTGCTTCAGTAGCTGTGTTCTTGATAAATATTTTTAGTTGTTAGGATTACTCTGAGAAATCTGCTCTGAGGTGAAAAGCTGCCCTGGAATAGCACATTTATGTCTTTTCCAGCTTTTGGGGCCTTTCAAGTAGCAATGTGAAAACTTTGACTGATTAAGAAATATAGTGTTGTACCAAATAGAGGAATATATGATGTAATGAGAAAGGTGGATGGTGATTTTTTTAAAAGATCTGGAGAACCATCTAACAAATCTATCTCAAATTCTTGCAAAAAGGGTTTAACGGATGCATCTTCCTAAACGAGGTCTTAGTGTTCAAAGCTTTATTCAGTGATTTATAAAATCAGGGAAAAATATTGCCATGCAGAATCGTGAGATACATATTCAATGATATCACACTGAAGTTAATTAACAATATAATTCAAATATTGCATGTATGAAGGAAAACAGGTCTAGGATCTTTCAGTGGATGGCTCCTGGGAGACTCTGCCACAGCAGCTGAGTGTGCCTCTGCAGATTGTACTCCAGTATCTTGCTTTTGACTATGAAAGCTTTGTCTGACTCAAGGCTGCTGTTAACAGTGAGCTGTGGAACATGGTCATTTACACTAATGAGTCTGTTTAAAACAAGAAGCTCTTTCACTTGGGACTTTAGCCAGGATTTTAACCCAGAATTCTTGTACAAAATAAAAAAAAAAAAAAAGAGAGACTTTTTTAAGATAGGCTGTTTAATTCATTCAGCGCTTTCCCTNTGTTTAAAACAAGAAGCTCTTTCACTTGGGACTTTAGCCAGGATTTTAACCCAGAATTCTTGTACATTTTAAAAAAATAGAGACATTTTTTAAGATAGGCTGTTTAATCCATTCAGTGCTTTCCCTTGGGAAATGCAAAAATGTGAGCACAGTAAAATCACATATGATTTACACCAGCTACTAGTGAGAATGTAATTCTTGGGAAATATAATTCCTGGGAAAAGTACAAATAAAAGAAGTAGAATTAGGTTGCCTTTTGATTACATTTTAAGCATGCACTCATATAATAAAATTCTTCAGTCACCAGAGATATTAATGAGCAGCACAAAAGCTACTTCTCGATTTTATTGTTTGCATATCCTTTACCTTGCATTCAGTTCTCAATCTCTATGAATACAAATCCTCTACAATTTCAAATCTGGTAGATACTTCCATCCTGGAGTGTGCAGGATATATGAAAAATAGAAAGAAGGAAGAATGAAAGGAAGATTACTCAGAAGGATAAAAAATAGTAAGAAATGTCAGACACATAAATTGGAGGACACTCATGGAAGGAATTTTTTGAGAGTCCAAAAAAAATAAAAAACTTCCTCTTTAGGTCAGGAAAGAAAAGGATTGATTCAACAAAGCATAAATTTCTGTTGCTCAGCATAAAAGAGAATCTACATTCTACCAAGTCGCAAACAGCTGTATAAAATATACTATGCAGAAATATATATAAAATTCTTTCAGTTTTCCTCATGGAGCTAGTCCCATAGCCCTTAATTACACTGAAAAAAAAATCAATTATTGCAATATTTTCACTTTTCTGGACTGATTCAAACACACCTAGAGTTAACAAGCATGAGATCTAAGCTTTACATAAACCTCTGGTATCTTACAGCCATTTCAGCCTCACACATGGACTGTGCCAGGCAGTAGGCGCTGCCCAAACGCATGGGTTGTTAGTTCTCTTCCCCTCCTCTTCTAAGTCTTCCTGCAGGCAGCCTTTTCAAGGTGTTGTTGCAGCAATGCTCTCCCTTGAGTCTGCCTTGGTGGTCTGGAGGCTCTGCAGGCTTCAGCTGCGTGTGGGGTACAAGCCTGGTCCTGAAGGCAACCCTCACCGGGCAGTGCAGACTCTGTTCATATTATGCTGAAACGAGGACATGGGTCGAACGCGTGACGTCTAACTCTTTGCTGCTGTGCTGACTCTGTGAATGGTGACCCCGAGCAGGATCTTCTGAAAGGAGCGGCACTTCTGGCTCACTCACAGCGCCCAAGGACGAGCGGAAAGGAGCGCTGAAACGCTGATGGCAAACACGGGGAGATGGTGGCATCCCAGATTTGAGCTAAGAGACATGGTGTGGGTGTGTCTGAGGACAGAAAGAGAGTTTCTGGGTCAAGGTTTCTACTCTTCATAAAGGAAGTTGTAATCAGCAGTTCCCATCCACTCCTGTCTTCTTTCTGACACCACTGATGCAAAACTCTGTAGCACAGACGGGGCTGCAGAGACAGTAGGAGGCACAGGAGGATCTGCTGAGTAGGTGCTCTCCGTCCTGGCTTCCTATTAAACCGCTTTATATGGGATGAGACTTTATATCCAGGTCAGTGTGCCAGACTCTGTTCAATGTTTTCAAATAGGTCTCATTTTTTCCACATTTGGGCAGAGAGTTTGTGCCAGCATGTTCAACCGTTAAATAGAGGAAAACATCAGACGCGTCTCCCAATATTTTAAAAGAGACCTGTCTTCATTGGTTTAGAAATACGGGTTTTGGTTTTGAGGGTGTTGGGAGGTTGGTCATGCCTGGTAAGAATTTGCTCCCTAAGAATTGAGGCAAGAAAAAGAAAAAAAGGCAGAAAGAGAAAATAAGAACAACAATGTCATTTTTTTCCCNTGCCAGACTCTGTTCAATGTTTTCAAATAGGTCTCATTTTTTCCACATTTGGGCAGAGAGTTTGTGCCAGCATGTTCAACCGTTAAATAGAGGAAAACATCAGACGCGTCTCCCAATATTTTAAAAGAGACCTGTCTTCATTGGTTTAGAAATACGGGTTTTGGTTTTGAGGGTGTTGGGAGGTTGGTCATGCCTGGTAAGAATTTGCTCCCTAAGAATTGAGGCAAGAAAAAAAAAAAAGGCAGAGAAAATAAGAACAACAATGTTGTTTTTTCCCCATGAAAATACACAACAGACTTAGTTTAATGTATTTTGTCTGATTTCCAAGGTCATTGTGAAGAAGAAAGGACAGAGTAATATTTCACATCTGTTTAGTAATGAACGTAATGGAAATTAAAACATATGCTAGCTCAGACACTGTCGAAGACGATACGCAGCAGACACCGGTGATTCATAAGCAACGCTCGCCTTTCCCAAACCAAAACTCCTGGCTGATTTATGAAGTGCTGCGTTGCTGCCTAGTGGCGAAACGTGAAAGCTCCTGCTCACTCGCAGTCATTAAGGGCTGCTTGTCCCTCTGACTGCGAACGCTCTTGCCCATATAAGTACCTTCATTTATATATTTACATTGCACGTAGCTTTCATTCCGCAAAACCAGCGCCCACACTTGCACACTGTAGGACAGCTGCAGCGTTCAATACGGACTCTGTAGTCGGGCACAGATGAACTTTGTCCAGTTGTTTTCAGGAGGGTGCATGGCCCAGAAACCTGCTCTTAATCCTTCCTTCTTATACACACACCTTCCTTGCCTGAAAATAGGGAGATACAGTAGCAGCTGAGTACAAGATAATGCATCATTCTGAGTGCAAGGAGTGTACAAAAAAGGATTCATGGTGACCTGCTTTGTAACAGGAAAGTAGCCGGAAGAAGATTATGCATTTCTAAAGCAACAGTGAAGTTACTCAGATCTACCCTCTCACTTCTCTTCTACAGCCTTGCCCTGAATCCTTTTTCAGAGGAGCCACTTCACTATCCCTTTTTATCCCCAACTCTTATGAGCCATCAGTCATGCCAGTCTCCTCTGGTCTCATCCAAGCCTGCTAGTATTCTTCCAGACATTGCTGTCACCCCAGCACTTCACCCTGTGTGTTCAATGCTGTTGATGCCCATTGCCTCATTTTTCTTGGCCAGGATAGCTGTTCACTTATTAAAGTTCAACTGGCAAGCCATGCCTTCAAAACAGGAATCAATATAATTATCAGCATTTGCTTTAAGCCTTAGGTGCTTTGCAATAACTGCACCTAGGCATCAGCTTCTTGAGTATTTTGCAGATTGCATTTGCCGTATTTCTTTTTAAGGCATAGGATGTATGATAAGCAGTGTAACATTTAGCCAAGGTTAACACATATCAGAAAAGCTCAAGCCTGGAAGCAGAAGACAGATCATTAGTTTTCCTTGAGAATGCTGAGCTAATATATATACATTATTTTACCAATTTTTAAGGAAAATTCAAAAATGAATTGGAAACTGAGATTCAGCAGATCCTGTTGAACCAATCGTCTTAAAAAGCAGTTCAGAAAAAAAAGTGTTTAGAGGAGCATAACATGTGCTGCGAGAGAGGCCCTGTCAAAACCTTAGCACACCTGTTTTCTTACCGCTTAATGGAAGCTTAAGTTCTTGAAAACATTTTGCTATGTTACTAAGTTAGGGAAACCACAGCGGATGGTAGCTGCTCCAGAATAAGCAGAGTTTTAGACTTAGAAAGGGAATTAGAATGTTTATAACCAGAACACCCATTCAGAGTTAACCTTCTTGTGCAACTCTGCCCTCTGACTTACAGCTGTCAAGAATACCAAAATATTGTCCATTGGAAAAAAAAAAAAAAAAGTGATTGCATCCTGCACAAAATACAGATAAGATTAAATCTTGTTCCAGAAGGATTCTAAGTGCTAGTAAAGAAGTATCGTCTCCTCCAAATAATCCAGTTAAAGTCTCAGGGGTTATCAAAAGGGTTAAGGTTTTCAAAGCTGCAGGAAAAAGAGGGTAGAAAAGTTGCAGCGTGTCTTTCGGAGAGGATTCCTTACGTTTTCCTGCAGCTTCTGTGGGTTAGCTGGGCGAGTACGCAGCCTGCTGCATGCCAGCGCCAGCGGCTTGGGCCAGCCTGAGCTCCCGGGAGAGAGAGCAGCCGGGAGGAGCTGCTGGAGCCCCCGGCGCACGGCGGAGCCAGCACATCTGCCGCAAGGCCCCGCGGAGAAGGAGAGCGGGTGGGTGGACACACAGCCTTCCTACAAGCCCACGGAGAATGTGCTGTTTGTCCTACACGGGCAGCCGCTGAAGTTTCCTGAAGGGAGGACACGGTTAGAGGGAAGGGTTTGGTTTTCAAACCTTTTTGGTGTTCAAACCCCCCCGCTTTCTTTTTTTTTTTTTTTTTTTGGGAGCCACTCTGATAAATGTTACTTTTACATCATGTGTTTCTAACTGCAAATCCTGTTCAGTACAAATCTGCATGGGGTCAGATGCTTGATAGGTTTTAGTATGTTTGCTTTGAGAGAAGGATCTAAGTAGCTCTTTCACAGAGCCATGCCCAAGCTTTCTTGTTTGTTGCTGTGTTTCAAACTCCTGAAACACACATTTCCAAGGAGAGTGAATAATTTAAAACGAAAGCTCACATCCAGTGAAATTAGTGAGCACATTCCTCTTGACTTCAGAATCAGGAACAGGCCTTTGAGAGAAAGAGGACTTCTTTTAAAGGACAGTGCCTAGTGAAGGCACAGTAAATCTACTGTTCGTGCAGACTTGCTGAATGATCAGTTCTGATTCCTTTTAGATCTACATCTTAAAGATCAGTAAAATGTTTTTATGCGCTGCCAGAGCACATCAGAGGTACTATTCAAGAAGCAGATATTGTGATGCGAAGCAAATGTTTTATCAAGTAACTTCCATTAATAAACCTTTTATTCTTCTGTGATAAATAATGGATCCTGGCAGAACAGGATTAAATACACTCCATTTTTCTATTTTAATGGAAAATATTAATCAGAAAAAAAGTTAATAATTAGAAAAATTACATGCAATCCTATCCTGAAAGTGTTTTTCTTGCTCAATTCTGTAATGAAAGTAAGTAATCACCTGATACTGAACAATGTTATTATTATCCTCCCAAATTAATTAGCCTTTTTAAAATTCTAGGTTTATACTGTATACAAGCTGGTGAAAATTTTAAGTTCGGTTTTAAATCAAGTTGTGAAATGACATAAAGGAGTTTGTGGAGCAGGCTTCTGCAAACTCCTGTGCCTTCATCTGTCCTGTAAGTGCAAATAATCAAGCTTTTTATACTACATCCCGTGTTTGAGAAACAATATGGAGGATTTTTTAAGAATCTCCTTTAAGAAATATATGTATGTGTCTGTTGAAACAGATGTTGACCAATAGCAAATCTGGCATACACAAACAGAAAAGTACCTTGTATTTAGAGAAGTTGTGACAGACAGGTAGCAGATTTATTATATGCTTTTGATGGTGCTAATGAACTGCTGTCACTGTTTGCCTGGTAAAATACTAATGCAATTACTATAAAAGCAGGTTGCTTCAAAATCACCCTTTCAGTAGAGAATAAAAATGCAGCATTACAAATATGCTTGGACTCACAGAATCATAGAATAATTGAGGAAGGGAGACATCTCTTGAGACAACCTGGTCTAATACCCTGCTTAGAACAGCACCAACCAGATCAGGTTGCTCAAGGCCCCGTCCAGTCAATTCCTGTCCTTGGAATATCTCCAAGGATGGAGACTCCTCAGCCTTTCTGAAGAATCTCTTCCAGGATTTAATCACTCTCACAGTCAAAATGTGTTTTGTGCTGTTGAAGTTGAGTTTCCTGTGTTTCAGTTTGTGGCCACTGCGTCTTCTTCTCTCACTGGATTCCTCTGTGAAGAGGCGGGTTGTCCCTGCTTTACCCTCTCCCATTTATACATGTTGATAAGCTCTTCTGTGTCTTCTCTTCTTGAAGCTTGATAATGCTACCTCAGAGCCTCTCTCCTCCCCTCTTCTCTCCAGACCGCTAGGTGGGGTGGAATCTCAAACTTTTAGGTCTGAAATGCTTTTTCCTTTTTTTTCCACTGCTCACGAGGGGTGAAATAACACAGAAAAGGGGAAAACAAAAAAAAAATAACAAAACCCACCCTCCCTGCATAGAGGTTGATTACTTTTGTTCTGTTAAGGTACCAAAATAGTATTTACATTTTATAAATGCAAATAGAGGCACAGAAAGTCCCAATTTCATCCTCTTAGTTTTAGGTATCCATCTGAGACTGTTAAGTTAGGAGCCTTCTCTGAGTTAGATGCCTCTGTTGTCTGTACAGGCATCGTGTAAAGAGAGACCAGCAACACCGAAAGGGCAGTTTTCCCTCACCTGGCAGCCCCTGCAGGCACGCTACTCTCACTCATAAGTTATATGTACTGATTTAAAGGGAGGCATACATCAGTGCAGATCATATCTACATCCGAGAGTTGGGGTATGTCTTTACCATACAAATGAGAGTAACAGGAAAGTACATATTAATAGTTATTTTAGAAATTGGAGAGAATCTGTATGATTATTAAAGCTAGTAATTGCAAACCTGAGATATTGTGACGCTTGGAGCAGAGTCTTTGTACTTTCTGATTTGTAATAGCATTCCTGTAAAAATACAGAATACCAGCAACACCAGTTTTAACTAATATGGAGCACTTAGGCAGAACTTAATATCTAACATGGTAAAAAGTATGTTAACAGAGTGACTTTAGGAAATTTGAAAAAAAAAAGAGACAAATGCAGTGGGGTTAAAAAAAAGGAAATTGCTTCTCAGTGTCTTTTTATCCTCAGTTTCACAACTGTAGAAAACATAGATGAAGCAGAGCTCAGAAGGCAAGACTGTCTTCCTTCAGGCAGAAAGAACTACTGATCTCAGCCCTAATCTGTAACACACAGCTCCAAAGACCCACATCTGGGAAAAAAATAAAAATAAAAGAAAGAAAAGTTATAGTAACATAAACTCCTTTGAGAATGATTGCTACTCTATAGAGTGAGTTCAATCCCTGCCAAATCCGAAATCCATCTCAAATCAAAATAAATGCACTCGCCTCTCCCACACTGTGAGAAATACAGGAGCTAGACTATTTCAACTACATGAATGCCAGGATTGAAGTTACACATAAATTACTCATATTTGGCTCCTCTCGGTTAATTTTCGGCAGTAATACTTGTTCACCTGTTGCTTTAGAGGCTCGTCCCATTTGTTTCAGCCGTGTTGTTTTTAGCAAAGAAGTCTCTTACCACTATGATGCAGGCATGTCGGCTGCTGCACTAGAGCAGATTCTGCGCAGGGGGAATGAACCTTGTTAAAGAGCCCATACAACAAATTCAAACAGATGTTACTCATCAAGTGTAGGAAACAACAACCTCGTAGCTAAAGCCACGGCAATGTTTTTCAAGCTTATCAGGGAGGGCATGAATGACTCTAGAGGCCTGGGAAAGGCAGTTGGGGAGCTGACTTTAGAATGAAATTATTTTTGCTTTCTTTTTAATTGATAATCCAAATTCCGCTAGTGGTTTCCCCTGTTTCTTTTTGGGTCATATTCATCAGAGTAGCTGTTCATAATCCTGTCTCAGGCTGGTGAATGCTAAGCAATGCTGCTGTGGTTTGCTGCACACTCCATGAATGAATGCCCCATAACACTGCTCGTAGCGGCTCCTCAGACTTTGCTGGCCTCTCCTCTTTGTGGTTCTCTGAAGGCAAAAGGATAAAAACAACATTCTGCAAAGACTTCTGTATTCAAAGAAATGCTGTAATTGTAACAGAATATTGCTGGATAATAAGAGAATTACGCTGGATGCAGCTGTGAGGGAAAGTGAGCAAATTCCTTCATGTCTGCTGCCAAAGTGCATTTATATTACAGTTAACGAGAAGCATTTATAGCAAGACATAGAACAGAGAAGGACTTTCCCATTTGAAAATAAAGGTTAATCAAGTGTTGTAAAGTGGAAAACAAGGCAAATATTTTAATGCAGTCCCAGATGTGGTAAGTCAAGCCGAAGATGCTATTCCCACTGCTGTTTTCAGGAAGAGCAGCATTTGCTCTGTTTACTCAGCTTGAATGCATTTCAGCTGCCACTGATACATGATGGGGAAACATGGACTGAATCAATTAGTGTCCAAGGCTGGAGCATTTTTCTCCGGCTTCCTATGGAAACCTCAGAGCCAGGAAGCTGTTTTTAGCCATGCTGCACAGCCACAGGAGAAATGATACTCAGTGAGAGCTGTGGACTGTAGGGACACGAAATAGCAGGTACAACAGTCTTTTATCCACTTTTTTCCTAGGTCTTTCCATCGGCTTTCATTTTATATCATTAGCATTCTGCCCTCTACTGGACTCAAATATATGTAGTTTAATATAGTATAGCATAGACATTGAATAGGTACTGTCTTTCTTTCCTCAGAAACAGATGAGGGGCAGANCCAGGAAGCTGTTTTTAGCCATGCTGCACAGCCACAGGAGAAATGATACTCAGTGAGAGCTGTGGACTGTAGGGACACGAAATAGCAGGTACAACAGTCTTTTATCCACTTTTTTCCTAGGTCTTTCCATCGGCTTTCATTTTATATTGTTAGCATTCTGCCCTCTACTGGACTCCAGTGTATGTATAGTATAGTTTAGTATAGTATAGCATAGACATTGAATAGGTACCGTCATTCTTTCCTCAGAAATAGATGAGTAGGGGCAGAAATGGGAAATATTTAGTAATTCAACTACAATAGTGTGGCGAAGAAGAAGCCAACAGAACCCTAAACCCGAAGGTCAACAGATTGAAAACAATTTGTTTTCTGATGCATAATCTCAGTGAGCATGATGAACTAGGCCATACGTAAGGGAAAGCAATCACAATGACCCATACATGTGTCTATAAAGGAAAAGGTAGAGTTTATGGACCTGGTACATCCTCAAAATATGCATACAAGAAAAAGGGACCATTTTGAAGGAATATTTTGCTTTCACAGATAAATGGCTCAAAAGTAGGAATTAGATGTGGAAAAGGTATAGAAAATGTAAAGAGTTGTTATAGGGTCTGCAAGGTCAGAAACAGAAACAGGAGTCTGGTTTCCACCTGCATCAGCATGAAACACAGAGGCAAAATAATAAAAATCTCCTTCACGGGAAATGAAGATTTCCAGACTTACAGGAATACTTGCCTGTAAACAAACACTCAACCAGTCAATAAGAAATACCAACCCCATCTCCTCCAACAACTTGCCAAACATTACAGAACATTTACTGTGAACTAAGAATTCTGGAAGGGCAACACAGCCTTTCCACAGCACACGTCTCAGCAGAAGTGACTGAGGATCTGATGAAGCAGGAGCACTCTCATGGGCATCATTTCTCCAGTTTATGGACCTTGAATGCAAGGAAGAAGTAGCAAGGGATATGAACCTGGGGGCCTTGGCTGTAATGACAATGCGGTGGAGCTCAAGCTTAGGAGAGGAGGAAATAAGGTAAACATCAGGATCACTAGCCCGAATTTCAGAAGAGCAGGCTTCAGCATGTTCAAGGCTAATCGCCTGGGTGATGCAAACTACAGCGCAGCCCGTAACTCTAGAATTGTAAGAACAGCATCCTAATGTATTTAGACTATTTAGACTATTATCTTCTTTTAAGTGAAGGATAGCTAATATGAAAACTGCTCCTTTAGCACATCTTCCAATGCCCTGTTCCTCTGCTTTGCTAGGGATTGCACCATCCCTAATGATTCACACTAGTTAACATAAAACTTTTAACACAATATTGCAAGATAAAACTTACCAAACATTCACTTTGAAAGTATATCGAAGTACACTGTTTGTTGTCAGTGGTGTAGTGGTGTCTTTATATGGACATTCCATGCTGTTTAACATTTAAATGTAAGCTTAGTTAGGCACTGCAGAGCTAGATGCTTTTATTTTATACATGAAAAATACTCCCTTTGTCCAAGAAAGCCACTCAAAACCTTGTGCTTGATATAGACAGTGGTGAGTTCTCATCTCCTAACAGATTTCCTTTTGTTTCCATTTGTCAAAAGACGACTATATTGATCAGGATCATACAACTGGTTCATATACAGGATTTTATTAGGGATTATCATAAAACATTTGCATTTAGCAAAAATGGAAAATATATGCACTTTTTATCCAGAGAAAAAGAGAATTTAAGCAACCCTTAAATGTTGTTGTGGGTTGATGCATATATAAGAACATGAAATTAAAAGGTATGAGCCTTAGTCAGTGACTGGTCAATGACTTGTTTGATTAATGACTTATTTATATGTCATTGCCTCCAAACGAGCAAAACCAAATCCCCTCAGCTGAAGATATAATTCACTGAGATTGATGCAGTTATGTCTGATGTCAGGCTGACATTCACTTTATTAGGACTGTGATTTCTATCATAATATAAATCCTGATGATTTATATGACTTTTATTTATATAGGCAAAAATATGTAGGAGGAGGCTTGGGGATAGAGTCTGAATTCAGACAGCCTCACCACCTATTGCAAATAGAGTCAAGATTTATGTTTGTGGATATTGTCTTCTGTATCCCAGATGCTTAGTCACCCAGAATTTTGCCTAAGGGTATGGTAGAGTTTCAGCAGGGTCTTCCTGTAGTAGATGCACTGGAGCAATGTATTCAAGGTGCTTCAAATTTTTGCACAAAGACAATGCAACGGTGACAAATTTAATTCATATATTTGGCAGTTATTTAACTTTCATCTGAGATGAGAATGGTGTTTTTACCATCTGAAAGTGGGTCAGAGCTCTGCAACATTCACAACAGGGTTTGGAAGATTCTTCACTTGGCACCCTACTTCATCTCAGTGGCTGCTCTGCTTTCTCACCACTTCTTTCCCTCCTGAACCATTTTCTCACACACCTCACCCATCTTCTTAACTTGTTTTAAGGCTTCTTCTTATCACACACTCTGGTCCACGGACTTGGCCTCTTGCCTCCCTTTGAGATGGAAGTTGACATTGTCTTGAAATGATGTGCAGAAGACCCCATGCTGATTTGTGTCTGAAACTAGATAGATAAACAAATTTAATTTGGTATTTGGAGTTTTAATAAAGAGCCTTGCTGTAGATTCACAGAAAAAAAGTTTTGGTTTAATATAAAATAGAGTTTATAAATCAAAAGAAAGGAAATATAGTAATTATTATATGTGGCAAATCAGATATAAGACTAGGAGAAAAAGTAATGGAAGGCCATTTAGATAGATGCCCTGTCTGATTGCTAATTGTTTTTTAAGAGATGTATAAGATTCCACTGCATTCAAGCTAATAAGAGCCTAATTTATCTAATTAAATTTGCCCTTTAGCTGTGCTAAACTAATGAGCCTTAGTTTTGTTCCTATGTTCCTCCTCTTGACAGTATATGTATATTTGAGAGTTAAGATCCTGTTAATTATCTGTTTACTTAGCTCTTTCTGGATTTCATATGCCACATACCAGCATGATATCCAAATGCTTGCTAGGTTTGAGGATATTTGTGAGTATAATGAGTAGATGAAGCCAAATTTAGGTCTTCAAGGCAGTTCCAACACGGCAAGTTTCTGCTCAGCAGGAATGCTGATAGTGGTATGGCTTGCATTTTTCCTCAGGGGTGCCTTGAGTCATAAATCCATTTGTATACATCATAGGCTTTCTTCCGTTAATATCTTCTGGAAAATTTCTGTTGGCTTAATGATTGCGAGGTAATATCTGTGATCTACTGAACTTTGATCAGAGTACCTCGTAAATCCTATTTACAGATGATGTATATGATAAGTTTTGTGCACTCGAATATCACATAATACTTCATAACAGATGTATCAAATGTAAAAAATTAGGTGTAAAAGCTGCTACTGTTAATGCTCTACAGTCTCAACTATATCCCAGTTTTTGAATAGTAAGAAATTAAGTTTTATGATTACCGTCTAGTCAAACTTCACACTCAGCACTCTGAGTTCAATGGCAGTATTGTCACAACATATGCTCACTCTGTCTTTAAGTTAAAATTGCCCTGTAGACAAACACTGAGTCTATTACAAAGAAGGACCATCATAAGGACCATCTCAAAATTTTTCATCCTCTTGTGTTATGCCTGCGGTGCAGTCTAACACCATGCTTCCAGGTAACTATTCACCTAGCCAGCAGAAATCAGCTGTCTATCATCTACTTGTTAACAAGACCCAGCATGGCAATATTGACAAGCATTACAAAAGATGTTCTTTGGAGGACACAGGCTTGGTTTCTCATGGAATACACCTGCTTTTTCTCTTAGCCCACTCCTCCGAATTCTCCAGAAACTATTGCTTACTATGATCACCTGCATCCATCTATTGCTATAGAAGGTATAGCACAAACTACCACTCAAGGAAGCAAAGACAGAATGTTATTCCAGACAGGAAAATGGAATCCCACTACTCTGTCCTTAGGTTAAATGCAGAGAATCCAGCCTCCACTTTTTCTTTTCTTTCTTTTTGGGGGAAGAACAGTAGGTTTGGTTCATATATTGTAGAGATTGGATCTTAAATAGGAACTGTTGCAAGTAGAGTTATGTGTATACATAAGGATGTATGTGTGTGTAGGTATATAGAGGCATGAGCCATTCTGAAATGATAGTATAAAACAGTTAAAAATTCCATTCTGGGCTTAATATTATGTAAAACCTGGAGTAACTTACTAATTAGACATTATTCACACTGCAGTGATTTTGACTGCAGACTTCCTTCCAAGACACGTCTGATAAGAATAATTATTATGGTAATGATAACCACACTGTAAACACATGATGAGATGTGAATAATAGAGTGTGTAATATATTGCACACTCCATATAATTATTGGTTGGCAATTAGAGTTTTTGTTTATAGGACTTAGCAAGAAGATTCTTTCAAATGAGATCAGAGTCAGGTTTAGGCTTCTCAGCAGTTCAAGAAAAAATAGAATTGATGGGAGTGAAAAGTAGTTTCGTTCCCGTTCCTCTCTCCAGTCATTCCCTGGAGTATAAGACACCTTCCTTTTGCTGGGATTCACAAGTGTCTCTCACAGTTAGATTTTTCCTACGTCATCTTCTTTTTCTCTGTGTGAGCTTTTCCAACCTGCTTCGCATAAAATTACCCCTACTTTTATACTATCCTGGACTGCCAGCAGAATGGGAGGGGAAAAATGAAAGATTTTCCCTACATATATCTCTGTCGTTCAGAAAAGACACTAACGTTTACATACCTCTTCCTTTCCTGTGTGAGATTAGATATCTTGGCTCCTCAAAGAAAAAATAATAGTTCATTATGTTTTTCACCTTCCTGGTCTCACAATGCCAACTCATGGTCTTACATTCATATTGTTTGAAAGTCATTGAAATTAATCATTTAAAAGTGCTTCTTTCTTTTTTTCAAACCTTTTAGACCTGACTTGTTAGTCTGTGAGTTCTAGGAGCCTGGCCTTCATGTTTGATGATGCTCTAGATTACCTGACTCCCTAACTAGAAAACTCCCAACAAGTTTGCAGATGACACCAAGTTGAGAGGAAGATTTGATCTGCTTAGGTGTAGGAAGGCTCTACAGAGATCTGGACAGACTGGATCAATGGGCTGAGGCCAACTGTATGAGTTTCAAGAAGGGCGGGTGCTGGGTCCTGCACTTCGGTTGCAACGGGGCAGAAAAGGCAGAAAAGGATCTGTGTTGGTTGACAGCCAGCTGAACATGAGCCCAGCAGTGTGCCCAGGATGCCAGTGGCATCCTGGCTTGTATCAGGAATAGTATAACCTTCATGACTAGGAAAGTGATGGTTCCCTTGTACTCAGCACTGGTGAGGTTGCACCTCAAATACTGTGTTCAGTTTGGGGCCTCTCACTACAAGAAAGAAGTTGAGATGCTGGGAGTGTGTCCAAAGAAGGGCAACAAAGCTTGTGAAGGGGCTGGAGCACAAACAGGAGTGGCTGCGGGTTCTGGGATTATTTAGTTCGGAGAAGAGGAGGCTCAAGGGAGAGCTTATCACTCTTTACAGCTACCTGAAAGGAGGTTGTAGCGAAGCAAGTGTCAGTCTCTTCTGACAAACAGGAGCCAATAGGACAAGAGGAAATGGTCTCAAGTTGTGCCAGGGGAGGTTCAGGTTACATACTAGGAAAAACTTCTACATGGAAAGAGTAGTCAAGCATTGGAACAAGCTGCCCAGGGAAGTGATGGAGTCATCATCGCTGGTAGTATTCAAGAAATGTGTAGATGAGGCACTTAGGGACATGGTTTAACAGGCATGGTGTTGAAAAGCTTATGTTTGCACTTGGTGATTGCACTTGGTGATCTTGAAGCTCTTTTCCAACCATTACGATTCTATGATTCTAATTCTTCTTTACACGAAGTCAACAATGATGGCTGATTTAAACTTGGGAACTTTGGTGCAGAGAGAGCATTTCCCCACTTACTTCCCAGTCATTAGAGCAAGGGAGAGCACTCAGCTGCACACAGCCCAGGATGGCACAGCTTGTGTATAATGAATAACAGGCCTACATTTCAGCCAAAGATCCACCTGCCACTTCTTCATTGCAAGCAGCTTGCCAAGCTGCCAAGCTCAATGTAAGATATATTTGTTTCACCTGGATTTTAATGGGGGGTTTTAAGCAAAGCTTTTCAGATCATTTTGTTTGTCATATTCAGATACAGTATCATGCCTTTTGCATTGCTACTCCACCTGGATTTTCCCAGCTTCTTGAAGCTCTTGTTGTTTCACCTGGATTTTAATGGAGATCTTCAAGACCCACTTGGATGCAGCCCTGTGGCATGCACACTGTGGCATGTGCTCCAGGTGGCCCTGGGTGTGCAGGGGGTTGGACTAGATGACCTCTAGAGGTCCCTTCCAACCTTAGGCATTCTGTGATTCTATGATTCTATGATTTTTGAAGTTGTGATAACTGAGGATATCTGAAAGTGGAAAAACACTGCATCAATCGACACTAAATAAGTAAGTAGATACCTTACAAAGACCTTGGGATAGCTTACAAATGATGGAACAAATACTGAAAGGCATTTTATAACCAATAACTTTGAAACAGTACATTGAGACTCCCAACAGTGTATTTTTATTTCTTTTGTACAGTATGGTTTTAAATTGCCAGCCTGGGGGAATGTCATTGTTGCCCTTGTGGGGTTGGACTGCAGGCAGAGAAATGGTCTTTCCTCATATTCAGTTCAGTTAATCTCCTCCTATTCTGCTTAATTTCATTCCATTAGTCTTCCCTGTACAAAAGGCTCTCTTTGTAAGCAACTAATTGACATATACCCTGTTATATAGTTTGAAGGCCCCAATCTCATGATATGAGAGCAGCGTATTAGTGTCTCAATGAGAAAAATGCTGTGGTGAGAGGTTAACTATCAAATTTCTCCTTCTTGATAGCAGATAATCATGCCTGATTTAGGAGTACTACAGGCATTGGGGACCGACAGGAGCAGGTCAGGAGATCCTGATTACAGGAGGGAAAACCTGAGGTATTCCAGGTTAGCAGGATGTGCTGAGCTACTGTGTGGAAAAAGACCCTAGAAAACCAGATGTTACTGGTCTTGAGGCAAAAGTTGTTCATAATTACCTGTGGACATTCTGTGTTTTTCTGCGGAGCTACAAAACTTCAACTCATTCTATGACTGTCGTACATGGACTGCTGGTGAAATGCAGATCATCTTACGGTGAAACAATGGCAAAATTTGGCCATCCCTCTCAGGCAGGCTGAGCTCAGCTCTATGTGCTTGATGACTGTTTATCATGAAGCAGACCTGGGGACTGTTTCCTACTTCTAGTCACTAGTATGCTTCCAAACAGGTGGGTTGTTTTCGGGTCCTGTTTTCTGCAAATTTCTGCAGTGCCAGACTACCACGGGTGGCACCAGTTCTCCACGTACTGTGTTGATACTGAGGTGGTTATTTAGGCAAGCTACCTTTGCTTAGTGCTGCCTGCGGACAAGCATCTTAAGCAACTTTCCTGATGTAGAGACAACTGATTCGTTGGGAATCCTAGTAGTGGCAGTGCTAGTGGTTTAGAGGCTGTGCGGCTACCTCACCACCACACGTAGCTCTTTCAGGCATTCTTTACATCTGCTATGAGAGATGGCAGAAAAGAAGAAATGCTAAAGTCTGCTTTAGAAGAAGCAAATCTAATACAGTTGGGATTTTTTTCTTTTGTATCAGTGAAATTGTATAATGCTGTTTGTTTGTGCAGAATTCCTGTTTTGTCCTTCAGTTGTGAGCATAACAGACCTCAGTTTGTTTGAGAAAAGATTCTTAGCCTCAGATGAATTTACTCTCTAAGTGCCCTCTGCTAAAGTAAAAGATCTTTTGTAGGAACTGCTTGTTACTACTCAGTTTCATCAAATGTTTACATCTGTTGTTCTTTAGTGTATGAGTAACCTTGACCTTTTTGAGTCAAAGGATCAAGCACATACTTAGCTTGACATATGTTTAGCACTAACTGGATTGGAGCCTAATATATTGGCAGCATGTTACTGGTATTATGACACTGCATTATAGTTTTTAAGGTCTGTATTAAGTCATTTAAATTATATAAACTGTGCACATCAAGAATAAATAACATTTTTTTTCTTTCACACTTTACAGAACGAGGCTCAAAAGGACATCTTGATCTCACAGAATTAATAGGAGTTCCTCTCCCTCCCTCTGTCTACTTCATCACTGGCTATGGAGGGTTTCCAGCTTACAACTTTGGCCCAGATGCTAACATCGGCAGGCTGACAAGTGCTATAGTACCGCTGCCTTTCTACAGGGATTTCGCTGTCGTAGTTACAGTGAAACCCAGCAGTGATCGTGGAGGAGTGCTATTTGCAATAACAGATGCCTTTCAGAAAACTATTTACCTGGGAATGAGGCTTTCGCCGGTTGATGACAACACCCAGAGAATAATTATGTACTACACAGAGCCTGGTTCCCATATTTCCCGAGAGGCTGCTTCATTTAAAGTGCCAGTGATGACTAACAGGTGGAACAAGTTTACAGTGACTGTTCAGGGAAATGAAATTGCTTTGTTCATGGACTGTGAAGAATATCAGAGGGTTCGGTTTCAGAGATCAGATCGAGCCTTGGTGTTTGAATCTGGCTCCGGTATATTTGTTGGTAATGCAGGAGCCACAGGACTAGAAAAATTCACAGTAAGTACTGTCTGACATATTCACATGTCTCAGTGCTGTACGTATGTACTCTCTGTCTGAGAAACTCTACTTACAATGCTTAAATCCTAAATTAAGTTTAGGATACAAATTATATAATTTACATTTTCCACACCAGGCTGGTTTTGGGCAGTGCAAACCTATAAGAATTGTGGTTTAAAATTCATTTGTTGTTAGGACATCTGAAGTTTATTATTGGTCCAATTATAGACCTCAATGTTGAGACTGAGTAAAGAAAATTTGAAACACTTATTGGTTAGGTTATTCCACAAGAAACTATAGGAAGATAATGATCTTATGAGTTATATGGAAATCAGTCCAAGAAAGTACATCAGAGATCGAGTGAGTTGGAAGATGAAGCAATGTTTATATTTTATTTATTATATTTATTATAATTGAAGCTTAGTAGATACTCTAGAAAAATGGAATAGACCTAACCATTAGTACAAGGCCCCTGAGCCCGAAGAGGTTGCATGAAAGCATCCTCCTGTTGGATCTGGCCAGAATTTTCCACTACGAAACTTCCAAATGCAAATACAAAACCTGTTGAAGTGCAAGATTTTGGCAAGTTGCCAAACTGAAATGGAAATGTCACTCTTTTTTCTTGTTTTTGTATCTTCTCTGTAGAGTAGATAAAATTTTGTGGTATTAATGTCTCATAAGTTAGTAAAGCAGTAGTGCAAATCTGAGCAGATCCTTTACTTTGGAAAAAGAGGACGTTCTCTCCAAAGCTCCAGTGTCTGTATAGGTTGTGAGCTCTAATAAGCAATGACAAAACTGCCCACTAGGGCTACCTTTCATTGCAGGTAGGAGTGGATGAGTGGACTATTGGGAAAGCTTGATTATAAGTAGGAGTGAGAAATATTTAAAAAAATCAGAGCATTTTGGTACTCCACCTGGAAAGTGTGTGATGATTTTTGGTGATGATTTCAGCAACTGAATAGATAGGTATGGCGATAGAAATTCACAGTAGGTTACAAAATAAGCATTTCCACTGAAACAGGTGGTTCTGTGCACTAAATGGAGTACATAATTTTGATCCATTATCCTCTAAATGCTTCAGGTCCATTAATTGTGACATTTATTCTAGGTTGTTTCTTCTTGCATCATATGTTGCGATTGCTTCTGGGTAGAAAAACTGTTGATTCTTCCTTAAATTCTCTCTCTATGACAAGAACAGCTTACTCTCGATACCCAAACCAGAAATAATTCACAGCAGATTGTGCAAATGATGAGATTATGAATGGAAATGAATCCTGTGAAAATGAAACATCACTTTAAAAAACTGCTGAAGTCACTGATCATATCCCCTTTTATATGTCTTTTCTTATATTTGGTAATTAATTATACAACTAGAAGTAATTCTACTTAAACATTCTGAAGTAAAAAGGAAGTTTAACCGATCTGAATACTTGATTCATTTGCATTAGGAACTCAGAAGCATAACCAAATCTCTTCTGAAGACTGTTGTAATCCCCATTCTTCCAGCAAGTAAACAATCCTGGCTTTTAATTCCCACAAATAAATACCTCTCCTCTTCTAATATACATAGAAACATTTGTCAGTGAACCATTCCATTATTTTGGCACTGTTCAATATTTCAGTTGGCCAGTACTGAGTTGTGAGGGAAATAAGATGATTGCTGAAGTGTTATTATCTCAGATTGTCTGCAAACTCAGGAAACATCATGAGTTTCATGGTTTTTGAAGTTACAGTAATTAGAAGATAGATAGGTGAAAAGACAATCTCAGATTTTGTTCTCTTCTGAAACATTCTAAAAGCCACCAGAAGCATTGCCTCAAAAATACTCCCTTACTTATAATTTCCCAAGGCTTCTAGGACAGGGAGAGATCAGCTGCAGAGGGAAAATGGTCAACTAGAAAACCAGACGTAGCAGCAGATACAAATGGTAGCTACTGCTGTGCTGGAGTTCCCATTTTCTGTGGCATTAAGCAACCACAACAAAGCACAATACTCTCCTGATCTCAAAAATTATTGCAGTTTTCCTTACCAAGACACAATTTCTGTATCTCTCAGAGGCAAATCTGTGCACTCATGACAGTACTCAGCAGATCAAACACAACTTAATTATCTTTGCACAGTGTAAAGGGTTCTAGGATGTAGTTATACTTCCATTAAAAATACAGTGCGTACCCAGGTGAGTTTCTTATACCTTACATTCAGTCTGCACACGCGTACCAAATTATTCCTGCTTCCATACATCGCTGATGCTTCTGAAATTTATTGTACCATTTGGCATTTCCAGTTCCAAAGTCCTTCATATTTTGCAAAACCGGAGCAAAAAACATATTTACATTCTAAAAATGAGCTTTTTGTTTTGAAAATTCATGCTTCAGATAATTTCCAAAGCAAGCGAGACCAAAGTTGGCAGTTTTTTTTCTTCATACATGATACTTAGAATATTACTTCCTTTATTTGCTGTTGTTGCTTCATGTAGGGCTCTATTCAACATCTGACAATCAAATCTGACCCAAGGGCTACTGAAGACCAATGTGAAGATGATGATCCTTATGTGAGTATTTGCATACACATCTTTATCTGTTCTCAGTGCCTGTGGATTTCAAAAGCACCTGCCATAGGACATTTTCAATAAGACTAAATGTAGGATCTTTTTCCTGAGAATATCCTGCAATACATGAGTGGCAACCTCTTTTTTCTTCAACGCACTCCCTATAACTGTAATTTTCAAAGAGCTTATTTTTCTTTTGTCTATAACACCTTTGACTATATGAACTACGACATTCAGACAGAGAACAGTTAACATAATTATGACACTAAGGCATTACTTACTGAAGAAAAATGATAGCTATCTCCTATCTCCATTAAAGTAGCAAACGCTTTGGAGAATATGCTTTTTTTTTCCTCTGAGCTTTTATGAACTTGTTGTCACGATTTGTTTTTCTGTAGGCTTCAGGAGACATGAGTGGCAATGGCAGTGTTCAAGAACAAGAAGGTATTCCTGAGACACAAGAAGTGTTTCCACCTTCTCATCTTCCCATAAGGGTAAATTTGTTTAATATATTCAGCTTTATTGTGGTTTAATAGTCATTATGGGAACATCATGCATCCATTCAAGGAAGAATTTGACCCCAGAATATCAAATTTAAGGCAAGATTGTGCAGAGCAATTCATTGTCAGTAATCCAAATATGGAGGGTAACTCAATGTCATGCTTCTTTTCCAAATACTTTGAAATCTCCAGAATTCTTATACTTCTACAACAGATGTGGCTAAAATAATCTGCATTAGAATGATTGATGGTCGATAGCAGACAATGCTATGGAAAGACTGTAAGAACAGGACAAAAATGTGAATATGATATGTGAATATGAATATTCCACACATCTGAAGAAATTTCCATCTCAGGAAATGCCTGATTGGTTTTGTGAACCTCAGCTGAGTTTTGCTCCTTGAACTTTTTGGTTTGTTTTTTTGAACTCATAGGAATTTTAGCATCTTGACTGTCCTGCCACAGAGTTCTTTAGTTTGTAATAGAAGACAAAGTGAATAGCTGTTCCTTACTCACTATAACATTCATGATTTTAGAGATTTCAATCATACTTTGTCCCCTTTCCCATTTTGTGCCAAGCTGAAATGTTCAGGCACCAAGCATGCCTTTCTTATTCTCATTGATTCCTTTTAGATAAATTAGGATGTTTCCTGAAAAATAGCTTCTTTTACGGAAATACAGACTGACATTTTCCCAGTATAGTACATACCTCAGCTGTTTCATTATTGAGTTCCTTTATAACTACTGGGCAAATATCAACCAATCATGATGATTTGTTGCCATTGATTTGATGAGTTTTCTAATCTATTCTTACAAAGACTTCAGTTTTAGAAAAATCTCAGCTGAGGCTATCGTGAATGTCTTTTTGCAGGATGCTTTAGCTCTTTCATCATCAACATGAATGAAAATTTTGTTTATTTTTTTTAGTATGGTTTAACCTTCTCTGAGCACTTCTTTTACACCTTGTTTTTTGACCTTACTTCCTTCTCCTGACATTTTTGAGAAGACATATATTAATTATTTTTATGGTTTTTGCATATAGTTGCTTGAACTCTTTTTTTGGTTTGCCTTATTTATCCTTGTCACAGAATCACAGGAACAGAGAATAGCTGAGGTTGAGATGAACCTCTGTCATGTCCAGCTCCCCTGGAGTTTCCTTTTCCATTATTCTGTAATGCAAATTATTCTCCATTTATCACTCATAAGCAGCAAGCAAGGAAGAAAACTCTCCATTATTCTTATTCATTTTTACAAACACATTTTTGTTAGTTAATTGTCATGTTTTTGGACTGTGTAGAAACAGTGAAGAAGCTATATGGAGTCCTAGATACCATTACAGTGACTCTTTGTATGAGCTAATCACCCCATAGTTTATCTTGCATAGATTTCTGAGCCAAATAATGACAAGCTGAGAAGATTGGTAATGATAAATTTCTTCAAATATAAAAAAATCATGTCAAAATATTTCCTTGGGTGTCACAGCTATTTTTTCTAAAGTCACATTTTTCTAAATTCTAAAATCATTTTTTTAAATTTATCTGAGGGCTTCAAAAAACATACTAGAATGTAAATAAACAGGTATGCATTATGTTTCTTTTAGCAATGTGCTTAATGCTTACACCAAATATGAAATGTTTAAATGTCAATGACTGATAGGATTTCTAAGTCTTCCTCTGCAACTACCCATGGTGTGTTAATGGTCCTGTTCTTTAGGAATATTAAATAAAGGACAGAGAAATGAATGAAAAATTAATAATCAATATAATCATTTGTAGATGCTTCTGAGGAAGTTTATAATCATGTTCTACTGAACAAACTGAACAAACTCCCTAAATCAGCACTTGAAACCAAACTGTGTTTCTGAGCTGGAATTAAACAAATCTTGAAAATACTACTTGAAAATATAACTGCTGAATAAAGAAGCTTATCACTGTCAATGGTGTATGTTCTGATTTGTATTATTCTGTTAAACTGTGAGGTAGGAATGGTTCTTTGGCCTATTTCAGAGTATTTCAATTTCATGGACTTTATATAACTTTTATGTCAGTGAATCAGCAGAAAAGGCTCTATTTATCACTTGTAGAAGACATGTCTCATCATGAAGACTTTTTATTGATGGATTTGTTCTGCTAATTAGTTATTCAGGCCAAAAAAATGCTTGGCAGGTCTCATTTATAGGGATTTCAGAAAACATATAGCATATACTACTCTGGATGTAGTACATGGGTCTTCAAGGACATTTCAAGTTTCTTGGACTCACAGACTTTCCTCACACAGGACCTGTACTCTCCACTTTGTTCCTACATTTTTGTTAACTTATAGGATAAGATCATAGGATCACAGGATAATTCAGGTCAGAAGGCACCTCCAAAGGTCATCTCACCAAACTTCCTTCTCTCCCAGAAGCCTTTCCTTCTCCAAACTGAATAAGATCTTGAAGAAAGGGGATCCAGACTGAACTATGGCATGTGCAGAAAATTAGATATTGGGATGATAATTATTAATATTATGTATTTTTTACATTATGTAAATGCTAAATGCTTCAAAAGAAAACATCTATATATTTGTTCTACTGTTGTTTTATTTATATTCGCTACTTGCAAGATGTTTTGTTGGAGAGATCTGACCTTCTAGTTTGCTTCACAGAATGGTTGAGGCTGGAAAGAAACTCTAAAGATCATCTAATCTAGCCCCCCATTCAAGCAGGGAAAATATAAATAAATGTAGTATTTCTGATTACTAAGCTCTGAGGAAGGTAACATGATTCATGCTTTAAAACATGTGATAAACCTTTTCTCTAAATAGTTTCTCTAAATAGTCTCTGGGATTTTACATTTTTTAGCCTGAAGATACATCAGCTGAGCCCGTGGAAGCTCCCCCAACTGTGTTGTCCCATTTGGAAGAAAGCGATTTCTCAGGACATCACATATCAGAAGAAACCACTGAACCGGCTAAAACTAGTGACCAAGGCACTGCCTCTTTTGGCTGGAATGGGGGGGTCTTTTTATGTTCTCTAGGTCATGGTCTGTAGTTTTCCTGTACATGAAAAGCCCCTGTAATATCCTCGGTGCTTCCAAGAATTACTTTTGGCATCCTGCATGTTAGAAAAGAATTGGCATGTCAAACGTTTGGTCTTTCAAACTAGCAGATTATAATTGGTAACTTGTTCATAGGAACAAAAGTGATGGAAACTACAGCCACCCTTCGGCCCATCTCTTCCACCTCTCATTTTTCACTAGGTAGAGATGTTTACCTATCATCTCAGCCATTATTATTTAACATGCAGAGAACAGGTTTATCTGTCCATAGTATGGAAGTTTTAATCACAGAACTATGGTTTATATTTTTAGCAAGAAATCCAAAGACAAAATAATTTGTTAAAGCTCTCCTTTTTGGGAAGTTTTCTTATGGTAATAATGTCGTAAGAATGCAGACAAGATTACCTGCCATGTTGCTGCTGAGATATTCTAAAGCACTCCAAAATTATGCAGGTATCAGACAAAAGGAAGGAAAGGAAGGATTTTTCTACTAAAATCAGCAGGAAACATGGCACGTCTTAGGAAGAACTTCTGTAAATAGTGCTACTGGATCTAAAGCAATGTGATCCCTTTAGAAAAAAAATTAACATGGATATTTAATTTGATATATGAATATATCACAGTACTGATCTCTGTAAAAGATTTGAATCTGCCTAGTACATAGGAGGTATTTTGTACACAAGCGTAGGCAACAAAGTGAAAAACCTAGGATAGAGCATATTGAGGAATCCTGGTCCTCTGCCAGTAAAACGACTTTTGTTCACTCTTAGAGAGCAAAGACTAAAACTAGTTACCTTAAGCAGACCAAAACCAGCGTACTTATTTAAGTTTCATTTATATATCAAATAGTGCCTGCTGTACATAATATCTCTCACGTATAACATTATGCAGGTGAAATACAGGCAACCAGTAGGTAAGAGGCGGAGACAAAGAAGAGGATGCAGTACAGTCTCTTGGCTTTGTCTATCCTTAAAATAAGTAGTTTCTTTGTAATTTTATTCTGTTTTCTCTCTTTTTTTTCTTTCCCTTTAAATCTTCAGAATTATGAAATGACTGATATTAATCCCTGGAATGTTTCTCTTTCTGTATTTTAGCTAAAAATCCAGTATTATCTTTCTTCTTTAAAACTGCTTGTGGCATCTGTGCTCTGGTAGATATATCTGAATGCGTGTTATTTTGCTCAGTCCCTCATTAATAAAGAATTTTTTGTTTAGATCCAACAGTCACAGAAGCTGGAGAAGGCAGCAGTGAATCTATCTCTGTCACACAGGAAACATTAAGAGAAGATGTTGGCTCTGGTGCTACTATTTTACCAGGAGTGAGCAACGGGAAGGTCTGTACAGTGGGT
The DNA here is from genome assembly GCA_013389825.1 of Crypturellus undulatus. Taxonomy (NCBI): domain Eukaryota; kingdom Metazoa; phylum Chordata; class Aves; order Tinamiformes; family Tinamidae; genus Crypturellus; species Crypturellus undulatus. Next base: position 117,022 of record VWPW01003432.1, on the reverse strand, counting down.
TTACCCTTTTGTCTCAGGAGCAGAAAAACATAGGAACTTTACAGTGCTTTCCTGAGCCGGTGTCTTTATCTATTCTAACCTAGCAGCAGCAACACAAGTTTTTTCCTATATTCTTGGGATTTCCTCTCATGACGTGAGATTGAAACACACACACACACTGTGCAGAAGCTTGGATGTACAGCCATTTCTGCCACTGAGATTTGCTTGAGATTTCTGAATGGCAAAACAAATTTGTTCTCTGAATTTTTCACCACTTTTATTTTGCATTAAAGAATGAATGGAAAAAAGAAAATAATCAGCATAAGTTCTCTTTACAGAATCTCACACTTTTTCTTCCATAAAACCACACATCTTGATGTAACTCCTAGTAATTGCCTCATGAATGTCCTGTTTAATTTTTTAGTATATAAAAGATCTAAAACGACATATTCTCCACTGCTCAATCTAGTGCTTCTTATGAAGCATCAAGTGCTTTTTAGATTATTCCTTTATTGTGCTAATTCAAACAGAAAACTGATACAAATATGCACTAAACTCTGGAGGAATCCATTTCCAAAATGTGTGTTTTGCAACTTTAAAATGTTTGAATAATTGCTATATTACATCCCTTCTACTTAACATTAGCTACTTTAACTAGTAATATGAGCAGAGATATATCAGCAGAGGCTTTTTTTTTTCAAAATATAGGAAAAAAAATGGCCAAATGTACTGTCTGTTCAGCAAATTCCTTTTAAAATTTATATCTACTAGCATCTGTGCTTCACCACTGGAAGAGTTTAGTTTGTCCTGCGAGATTATTTCTTTTACAGTGCTTACTGTCTGCTGGTCAAATATTGATAGGGGAAGCATAGCAATCTTGGTGCTTAGTTCTTGCCCATTTTTACTCTTTGCTATCAGTTTTCTCTATTTATCTTCTGCTCCTTTCCTTTTTGATCAGATTAGATATGTAGCCCTCTCTTTTAACCAAGTTATTCTTCTTATGCTAGTTCTAGCTCTTAAGAGAGATCTGCTAAAGCATTCCTAAACATCTTTTTTCAACCTTTATTTTTCTCCCATACAAACTGAGTCTGAGAAATGATTCTTATCCAGATGTGCTTATATAAATTATTGACACTGTACTCTAGGAATATAAATATGAAATTAGATCATGCCCATCTGCATCTAGGTAGCTCTATGCTCTCTCTTTTTAACTTGGTCATTGATTTATTATTTGCCTGAAAGGTCTCTAATACAGACTGTCTTTGCTGCATACAATAGATTGTTTGCACGATGCCTAAAGATGTTGTGAATCTGTTGGAGAATAGCAGTTCCACGAAGAAAAAAAAAGAAAGAAAAGTAAAACAATATATATGTTATATTTTGCTTATTCAGGACCAGAAAGGTCAGAAAGGAGAGAATGGGCCCACAGGGCCTCCAGGAGGATCAGAAGTAGACGCGATGGAGAAAAAAGAGCAAGGACCTCCTGGACCTCCAGGAAAACCTGGTCAGGATGGTCAGCCTGTGAGTATTGTTTGTATTTTTGAAAGGGCGAGTCATTCATTACATGCATATAAAGAACTGAAACTTCACGGCCCTGCCATATTACCATCAGTTATACATTCTCCAAGATGGAATTTTAGCCCCACCAGATCAAGTCAAGAGTGTTACATCTGCTATCCTCATGTGTCAATGATTATACAAGGACCCAATGAAAGAGAATCCACAGAAAGCCTAAGGCAAACTACTGGTGAGTCAACACTTCAAGGGTTCGATGCAACTTCCCATTCAAAGAAGGATTATCTTAAACAGATCAGGTTGGCCATAGCTATACATAGCCATTTTGTCCATTTTTGTCTTGAAAACTTTCTTAAAACAAAAATTCCACAGTGTCTCTTGGCAATCATTTGCATTGCTCTATCACCCTCCTACCACCCTATCTCCCTGCCCTTAGTGGGACCTGATTGTCAAGATTGTTTTATACTTCCTGTCCTTCTTGATCAAAATACAAGATGTATCCAATTAAATTGAAGTGTAACACAGATCTCACTGAACATAGTATTTGTTCCCAGTTCTGCTCAATTTCCTCCCGATTTTGTTATGGCTTGATATATACATCGGTTAATTTTTTTCTATTAGTGTAGTTAATTGTTTTTTTTATTTCTTTGTTTGTTTGTTTTCCTTCTGTTTTTGTTATTGTTGTTGTTATAATGTTTTATTCACATTTCTAATTTTAAAAAATGTTTTATTTTAGGGCATTCCTGGTAAAAGTGGATTACCAGTAAGTATCTTTTTGTAAAAAGTTTGGTTAACTGAAGAAAAAAAGACAGACACTCAGCTAAGTTTAAGCTTAAGCAGCCAAGTGCTTTCTCTAGCTGCTTTCTTGGAAGCTGCAGTTAACAGAGCCCATCTGTTAACTCCCTCAGGCTGCCAACAGAGGGGCACCCAGATTTGTAAGAGAAATTTGTGGTCTCCCAGCTGCAAAGAAAATAAGAGACATGACCTATCATAAGCACCTCTACAATGAGTCTAACAGGGACGGGGAAGGTGGGTGGGTTTTTTTGCAGAGAGAAACTGCAAAAAGAAGTCACGCTCAGAGCAAAGACCTGTTTTGTTACCCCTCAGTAAGGAGGTACCTCACAGTCCCATGTTGCCTGCATCATCAGTCATCAGTCCCATGTTGAGTGCATCATGTCAGGTGACAGTATCTGTCCGCATAATCCTCTCTCCTGAACCCTTTGAAGAAATGAGTGCTGTCACCTGCCGCATCCATCCATTCGCAACTACCGCTACCTGCTCTTTCTTTTTTATACCTCCATGCAGCACTGCTAAAAATTTCCTAGCCATTTCTGCTCCTTGCAAGTGATTCTCAAATGAAGCTGGCATTTTAAAATATTCAAAAAATAAACCAATAGTCAGGGGATTCATTATGACTTCAGCTCATGCATAAATGCTGTCTGCACCCATTGGTGCGTTCAGAGAAATTTAGCTGCTTCTGCAAATACTTAGCCTAAATCAAGTAAACAGTGTATGTATCATTATTCTGTCTTAGGACATGAGATTTCCTTACATTTTCTTTATTAAGAGAAATCTGACTACATGCAAGCAGAACATTTCCAAAGCAAATGATGAGAGAATGCTTTATAGCAAATTCTTCATATCTGCTAAGATATTCAGGCCCAAACAATTATTTTTTCTGTGAGGAAAAGAGAGAGAGGGACGGTGCTTCAGAGAACCCTGTGGGCATCTTTGTTTTGACTGTGTAGTTCCTTATACAACAAACAATGCTATATCCTATCATAGAAATTTTGTTGTGAAAACAATCATTGATCAGCTCTTTTTATAGATACTGTTTTGTTGATGAATATTTGAGGACCAATCTTGCATATCTAGTTTTTCATCAATCAGATATTGATGGGACTTCACCAAAAAATGAAATTACCGCACAGTAGGTTTACACTTGACCATGTCTTCATAGGTTTGAGTACCTTATGTCTGAAATTATGTCAAATACCAGTAATTACACAGGAAAAAAAAATAGTAGGAAAAAAAAGTTTCATATCTTACAGATGCATTTATATGTATAATAAGTTTCTATAACCAATTTTTAAAATAAGCTCAATAGTAAGATTTGAGCAGCAGAATTAGAACTGTCTTGCCAAAATGCCATTAGGTAAAATAAATCTGTGATTCATTTGTCTTCTGAGTTCTTTTCAGTGTTCTAATTGAATTCATAAATAGTACTGCTTTATAATAGCACTGACTAAAGTTGGTAGCAGTTTTCTGGCCCATGTTCAAGACTGTCTAGGAAGAGTATATCCATATTAGGTAAGGATAAGATTAACGTATTTAGTAGAGTTATTTGGGATTAATTTGACTACTGAAGTTTAATGCTGTGTATCATGTTTAATGCATCATGTCATATGTATATCCTCAGGAAGCATCTGACTCAGTAGAAACTAAATGTATTCAGGTACATCAGGGCAAGAAGGATTTCAGTAGAAGCCGGGAACTAGAACTAGTTTCAATAGCATGATTTGTGGCACTCAGAGCAGCAGTTTGCAGCAGTATGTTACCAATATATCTCACGCTGTTGTCTATCATGACTTTCATATGGAATTAAAAATAGAGCTCTTTCCAATGTCCATTTTCTTATAGTTTGAAATTTATTAGGGAAGAGGCAGAATTCTAGCTTGAAATCTTCCTGCTGTTAGCAATTTAGCAACTATGGAACAAATGAGGACTTTCTTGCCTCCTAGATATAAAAATGCCTAAGAGGAAATTTGAAAAGAAATTTCAAAAAGGAGAAAGGAGAAGAATTTTCATATACAACTGACACTGTTTGTTCTAAGGGAATATAGTATCAGGGGCTTTTTTTTTTTTTTGTCATCAGTGCTGGGTGGTCCATCCAGTTGGCATCCTCTCAAATCTAAACACAAGTGTTTCTATCTGCATCCTTCAAGCAGGGGGATGCTGCAGGGGGATTCACTGCTGCTTTGATATGGGAAGAGTAGATGTGGTCAGAGACACGTTTTGGTGCTGCCAGCTACCTAAAGCTGGAAGTTGCTGCTCTTGTTTCCATGTCTCCTCTCCCTATATCTAAGCAAGCCTTTAAAATCTAGCACCAATACATCCAGCTACTGTTACTAAATGTGCAGTCTCTGATCTATGAAAAAGATCATGTTTAATTTTAAAATATATTTTCTTTTAGGGAAAAAAAGGACTTCAAGGGTTGCCAGGGCTGAAAGGAAAAGCAGGCCTAAAAGGACAAAAGGTATGTGTCTTGTTATTTTCCAGTGATCAGTCAAATACTCTTTTTGCTTGGCCATGCCTTAATTTGGCACATTTAGAAAAACAAATCAACAAATCAATAAATTAATAATAAAATAAAAATCACAGGAAGAATTTAAGTATCCTTCTACTGACCATCTGCATAAAAGCCAGTCAGTAAGGATGTTCCAAGAGAACTGAAAACTTAGGCAGTAAAAAAACACTAGGCTTTCAAAGAGGACATGTAGAATATATTTACTGCTTAATAAAGTCAATTGTTATGTATAACTGTGCGACTTTACTGCATTGGGTAAGTGATTTAACAGCGGCTTTATAATCATATTAATCTTATGAAATGAACAAAGCTTAAATATGAAGTAACTATGAAATAACAACTTGTATTGCTTCTAAGGTGAAGTAATCTATAATAGATTAAACTATCATTAAAGCATGCAATCATAATACACTGGCATTCAGCCAGTTTGTCTAAGGGCCAAATTAATCACTTGTTTCAACTGTTTACCAAAGCAATTCATAAATTGTGACAAAGTATAACCCATACAAAGATCATGCATTCAATTCAAAAGAAGCCAAAATCATTTAGAAAGTAAAATTCATCTGCAGTATATGACAGGCCATTAGGCTACATGAAGAACTACTACAGCCTCTCTGAAAAAGGCTTAATTTTCCCTGTAGTATTTGCAAGCACACAGTGAAAAAGAAGAAAAAATGGCCTAATTTCATTTCACTGTTATTTTCCCAAATTTATGGGAAATCTTCTTGTTCACACTTTAGACTTCAGTCATTTCCAGGATGCTTGGTACCAGTCAGGAATAGCACAGGTTCCCAGCACGCCACGTGATGACATTGGGCTTAGTTTGGCTCCATCCATACTATATGCTCTTCCAGTGCTGTCCCAGCAAGCTTTTTACCCAATACTGATCATGTTGATTGGCAACAGTGTGGTTCTCATGTTATTTCATGTTCACTGCAGCCAAAGAACTTCACACAAAATACTCGCTTTGAAAACAGGGCTGAAAGAAGGTCCAGCGCCAAGTGTTGTACTGTGAACAAAGCTAGTCTGTTCCAGCTGAGCTCAGGACCAAGGAATGGTCTCTAGCCTTTTTTTGTTGTTGTTTAGTAGAGTAGACCCAATTACGATGATTTTTTAGCAGAAGAGGCACTTGATCCCTAGTGAGCTGGCACAGATCTAGGAGCAAAAGATTGCTGTAGTCAGTTCCTGACTGTATATATTGCTACTTTAGTCAAGACATCTTAAACTTTATCTTCCATTCTACAACTGGACTAATACTTTCAAGGGATACTTCAAAGTGGTACTATTAAAAATAATTTTGTGTATATGTGCAAAGCATTGTTTTACAAGTGCTAAAATCCTAGCAATATGTTGAAAAACACTAAGGAACACTGACTGCTTCATCTGCTGAGCTTTTTCTTGGGTATATTTTAGTTAGATCTAATTCCTGCAGCAGTAAGTGGGAAGGAGAAGAAAACACTGCTTTGGCCCTCTTTTAGACATGTGGGATAATTTTTTAGTTTTATGTTGTCCAGAAAATCATTTCATGACCCAAATCAGCATGGTTTCCTGAGGTATGTTATGTTAGCAAGGTGAGCAAAATTTAAATAATTGATCTATACACAAAAAAATATTCACACCAGCTATATTCTCTGAAGATAGCCAGTATAATATTTATAATTTGAGGAACAGTAGCAGGATCCACCTGCGTTTTTCTGGTGCTTCTCATTGAGAATGGAAAGTTGGGAAGAATACCATGTCACATTCAGTGGATGATTCAGAGTTGGGTAGCCTTTTTGGGTGTCATTTTCTTTCACTGTAATTTTTGTTCAGTGCAAGATACAGTCATAGGGTGCTCCATGAGAACATTTCTAGACATGACTATGATCACAGTGTGAAAACTGGGATTTTTTTTCTTCCTTATAAAACATGCAAAGCAGGAGAAACTGCAGAAAAAAAGCACAAAACCCTGACAGGAACTAATGTAACCATCGCTGAAAAAGCAAAGGATCTATTAAAGCAAATAAACAGCATCTGTAAAAGAACATGCTGACAGACAGTGAAAATAGCCACAGATTAATTAAACACGCTCCCTGTGAATATGACTGAACTATCGCTATAGGAACCATTTGACAAAGCTACAGGGAACAAAGAAATGAATGAATACATTTATCTAATGAATTCGCAAACACAAAGAGCTTTCTGACCAAGAAGCAGGTGAAATTCTGTCTTTCCTGCTATGTGGTTGAATATATTAATTTAGAGAATGTAATTAAAATGCTCATATGACTGGAAAGAGATGTAATCCCAGATAATGGATTAGCAGGATTGAGGGCAAAGCACAGATCCCCGGGGGCTAATAAAGAGAGTAGTTAACCTCTCTGTGGCTTCCACCCCCTTCAGATGGATCAGTGTCAGCCATGCCGGTTCCTGTCCTCCTGCCGCAAGCTGAGGGCTCAGATCGCCTCTTGGAGCTCTACGGGCTCAGGAGAGATGGGCAGAAATGCCTGCTACACGCAAGCAGCAGTGACGTGAAGGCTGAACCTCCAAACCCTGATGGCTGTGGAAATACCAGTATATGAGCAAAGAGTTACCAGCTCCCCCTTTTCTTACAATTCACACGGAGAAACTCCTCACTGTGACCCGGGATAGCTGCTGGGGCCAAGAAATGTGAGGCAATCAGGGAGGGAGAAGTGGGTACTATATCCACCTGTCTTGGCATTCCAGCAGTGTGATGCACCAACTGCAAAGCAAGTGGAAGCCTTCAGTTTTAGCTGCATAAACAGCCTGAGGAAAAGGGAGAGGAAGAGGAAGAAGAAAAGGAAAAGCAAATGCAATGAGGGCCGATCATTTGATGACAATGTGCCCATCAAGCAAGCATTTTATTTTGCATTGTTCACCTTGGTCCTCTAGGTATTTATGATAGCATTGGCCTTGTGTTTTGGGGATGCAAAAAACACTTCTTCCTTCCAAAAGGGTCTAAACACAAAGGTTAAATCTGGCCTTAATGAATTCTCTGGAAAAAGAGATGTGGATCATTGAGAATGAAAAGATACATTATAAAAGGCTTTCAGTTTAGAACTCCAAATGTTGAGTCACAGCCTCAGCTAAAGCTGAGTGAGGTAAAGTCAGAGGTGAGCAGAAATTTTCATGTATAAATATCGTGATTCATATCTGGATTCATAAATACCTTAAGCAGAAATATTTTGAACAGACCTCAAGGTGAGAGGTACGCTAAGCATTGCCAAAGAAGAAATTGTAGCAATTATGAAAAAAGTGACAATCCTTTATCTTAGCAGTAGATAAAGGTCAACACATAGAAAAATAATCATTATATGTTAGTTTTGGAAAAAGCATGACAGATAGGATTAATAACATGAAGAAAGGTGTAATCAGCATGTGACCACACTTTCTGTTTATTTAATTATTTACTCACGGCGTATAATGTATGCTAAAAACTTGTGATATACAGTAAAATGTAGTTCTGGCAAGAAATACATAATTTTAATGGTGTTGATGCATCCTGAATACTCGTATATTCATTAGACACATTAGAAATGAAAATGTCATTTCTTTGCCAATGCAGAGATCATTTTTCTTAGGAGCTTGTCTTAAATATGAACAACTGTTCATAGCATATAAGCAGACACTTTTGTTGCTTCTTGTGTCTACAGCTCCACAGAGATTGCTGCTATTTCTGGAAAAAAAAAAAAAAAAGAAAGCTTATTCCTGTGTAGGAACAATAAGTTGATATGTTCACACTCTTGCTGATTCACAATTATTCTATTTTAGGGTGATCCTGGTGAGGGATTTCCAGGACTCCCTGGACTACCAGGACCCCCAGGACCATTTGCTTCTTCTGGTGAATTTGTGAGTATTGGGTTTTGCCAGAGATCACCACATTTTCTAAGACACTCAGACAGAAATATAAATGTCTAATCTGCAGAGGGACAACTATTCACATTTTAAAAGCAAGTCAATGTGCTTGCTGTCCTGTGTAAAAGCAAAAGTACATGGGAGAACAAGAGACTAGAATTTCATCAAAAAGACATTATAAAACTGAATTATTCATTTCTTTCCCTATCCTTAACATGGAAATGGTTTGACAGTCATTTATGCCTGCTGTCATTAAATACTGCAACACATTTCAGTGTGATGACAGTGTTCATATTTTGCATGCTCAGTATTCTCAAAATGTAAAAGAAAATGTTTCAAATTCATCTCTCCTCTGTATTTGGACTTCTCCCACTGTTTCCTTGAGGAGGCACATGTATGCTGCCAGAGAAAAAACTTTGCTTGATTTTCATTTCAAGTGGCTGGAGCTGTTTTACAGATAGATATGGTTTCCATTGATGCTAGTGGAAATCTTGAGGTGTCACAGTAAGTATTCTGCGTATTTCACAACATAATATGTAGCACATTCCAGGGAGCAAAACCCATGCTGTACTGAAAAATTATGCCTATGTGTTTCTAAGTACAAAACAGAAAAACATTCCTATGAAGAACTGCTTGAATTTACCTCCATTGATAGTGACTTCAAGAGACAAACAGGACGGCTGCAGATCACCGGGCCATGGTGTTTCAGCCATACCTCTTTTCACACTCTAAGGCCACTTCAGTAAATGCAGTGCTGAGCACCTGGTCCTGCACGACTTTTTTTCTTTTTTTTTACTGTTTGTGATCATGAGCTTCAAAGCCTCTTACTCTGGGGTGAAGTGAAAGAGGTCTTAGTGCAACCAGGAAGTGCACTCGGGACTCTTGAGCTTTTGAAACTACCGATGATTCAGACACTAGTTCTCCGTATACTCTGAGGTAGCATATAAAGCATATACAGCTATGAGGCTCATCAGGGATTTGCAATGGGAAACATCTGCAATTAATTTCCTTTTGTATGTATTGACATTGCCTCATTTAAAATGTGGTAGAACTCACACATGTAGAAGAGTAGTATTTCAACTGCCAAGAATTGTTTGTTGGACATCTTGGTTTATTCCTTTTAATTTTTTAAATTATGGGTTCTATTAAAATTTATAGCTGATTCTGCTTTACACTATATGTTCCATATGTTTCTATATCTGTTCCATAATACAGAAAGATGATTTGAATCTAAGCTTGGGTCTAAGAATCTAAGAAGTTTGGATCCAAGGATTTACATTATAAATGAGTACAGACAGACTGTGATGGAAAATCAAGTAGAGATTTTCTAATTCAGTATTTTAGAAAATGCCTCAGGTTATTTTTTACCCTTTTTAAAATATCTCTTCTGATCTTAGCTGTAGAAATGTCATTTTTTGTCATCATTGTTTTTTGAGCTAGAGGGCACATTGAAGGAACTTACAGGATGAAGGAAACTAGTTGTTAGGTATGCATTTTAGCATATCCTTAGTGGTGATGGATATCTTTCTAAAGCTAAACTCTACCTGAAAAATTAGTCTTCAGTCCACTTCCACAATCACAGTGTCACCTAGGTCCTGCAGAATTTCTGTTACTGTAAATCATCTATAGGCAAATATGAAGTTCAAAAACTTGCATGAAACTGGCATGAAACTCACCAAAAATATGACTGAAATGCTTCTGTGGCCTTTAGATCCACAAAATATTAGTTGAAATTCAAAGGCATCATTTCACTAGCAACATTCTGCTGTAAGGATGCTGACCATAATGATATTTGAGTAACTGACAAGACATGTTTTCATTTACTGTCTTTTCAAGCAACATTTTAAAATTTAATTCTCCTAATTTCAGAGCATATTGGAACCTGAAGAATCAGGTTCTGGAGACCTTGATGGAGAGACTGAGATTTTAAGCGTAAGTATATATTGATATTTATTTTCCATAATGTAAATAAACATAATAAAGAGCATTATTTTACTCATCTAGATTGTAAAAGGTCCTCTTTCATTGACACTGATATAATTTCACAAGCATATCGTGTCATTTCGTAGAACATATGTAATTCACAACATTCAGAAATACTTTGCTGTGAAATGTTGGCATTTCATTCCTAGATTTGAAAAAAAAATATTTGAGCTATGATATGAAGGAAGGCAAAGAAAGCCAAAGAGGAAACCCCAATAGAAGTTTATTTTTCTCTCCCAGCTCTCTGCAACAATTGCTGTGTATTAGGGAAAGGCCTAAATGCGTGTAGGGTTTGAGAAAAGAAAGGAAAACAAAGAAATAACACCAAGAGCACTTTTATAAAGGAAAAGATGATTTTAGCTTGATTCTGAGAAAAAAGATGAAATTCTGAGTAAAGATGAAAGAAATGGGAATTCATTATTTATTTTAATTTATTTATTATTTATTTTAATTTGGAGAACCTGTTCTTAAAAAAAATAAGAAATATACCTGTATGAAATACTTTGCACTGAACCATTACTTTGTTGATTTACTTTGATGGCCATTTGCACTTTCTTGTATGATTGCCTTTGTGAGGAAATGTAACATTGTCACATCGAGGCTGGATATCAGAGAAAGATGCTCTGAGTCAGCAAAAGTTGTTATGACTTTGACGTACATTCCTACATTAATTACTGTGTAGCATCAGACTTCTGATGTCAGGAAGGAGTGTTCACCCCGGGTAAAACGTGAGCCTCAGGCTACTGACACACTTGGCTGTGACAGTGATGAAGCTGGGACAGCCAAAGCAGTTGTTAGCCATGTAACTAGAACTTGCTGCCAGGCACACTTTGGAAATAGCTTGCATGCTTTGTCCTGCTCTTGAAACATTTCTGCTTCTTATTACCTGTAGACAACCAACCAGACCAAGCTTGGCTTAGTTTCTATTGAAAATCCTAATAGTAAAGTATGAAATATCTATTTCTGAATGAATTTCAAATAACAAGGTTTTCTATCCAGACATTCAGTCAGAAGTATAATGAATGAGGGGAAATACTACTATGTCTTCATCTTCCAAATCAATTTCTGCATCAAGGCTTATTTCCTGTCCCTTCTTTCTGCCAAAGTGCTGGCTACCTTATTCCCAAGGCCCTTCAGGAAGGAATCATCATGTGTTGAAAGCTAGTTAACTTGCCAAAATCAAGAGTCCAGTCTCTTTAGATACCCTCTAGATAGTTAAAGGACAGAGATAGCTAGCTGCTGGGAGCAGCAACTTAGAGAATAGTCTGTTGACATATCGAAAATTCAAGATGATTGGCTTCCTAGCAGAATCCTAGGACAGCGCTGGAGAGTTGCTTGTCATGCAGACACATGCCTCTAAAATTCAAAATATCCTTGATATTTGTCTGCCAATATGAAGGATCAGTGATAAGAATGGATTGTACTTGAAATAGATAAGAATTTTGCAATCATACTATTTCTCACAAAATAATACATTTCATTCATTTTGATCAGTTTAAATAGATCTGCTCATGGCCATGCAGGCAAATCTTTGGAAAAGAGGCCATTTTTATAGCAGCAAGGACAGTCGGGTCCTGATACAGCAGTTCAGTGCTACAGCAATAGCATGGAGAAGTCTTTGGAAATCATGGAGGGTGGGGAGATCTGGAAATCTGTGATCTCTTGATGTCATTTTGGTTAAATTTATTAACATTAGATAGTCACTGGATAATCTGTATGCTCTTTACTACGTTTACAGAAAGCAGCCAATTTTTCAATTTTTAAATTCCTTCCATTGCACCTGTAAGGCGCAAGGCACAATCCAGAGAGCAAGGATAGAGGAAGTCAGCGTGATCCCTACATAAAGAGTTTGTCTATGAAAATAGGACAGTTTCTTAATGAAATAAAACGGAGGTAGTGACCCAGTCTGAGTTTTACGCATCTGCTAGCTTTAAATATTCCCTCTACACTAAGGAAATGAACCTGACCAGGAAAGAATTGAAGGACTTTCCAACATGAACAGCTTTCTAACAATACTACTGATTTATGCAGGGTCTTCCTGGGCCACCAGGCCCTCCAGGATTGCCCGGTCCTCCAGGAAAACCAGCACCTGATTCAAATGTAGGGCTTCCTGGGTCACCAGGGGAAGACGGAGCTTCTGGAGAACCAGGTCCTGAAGTGAGTATCCACCTGTGCACAAACATTAATGCTATTCCAGCAATAAATGCTTGCAGTTCATAACATTCTTAACAATATTGTAAAATATTGTTCATTGTAATTTTTTGTTGTTGTTGTTTTGATATTACTGGAAAATAACACAGAGAAAAACTGGTGAATCTGGACCAGAATGATTAAAAGCTAGAGATGGTGTTACCAACACTAAATAAAGCTAAGAATTCTTTTCATGTGATATTTTCAGGAAAATGAAGGTGGCTAAATCACTTACATAATTTCAATCTAGCATTTTTCCTTTTCAGAAATATCTTCCTAGCTTGTCTTCAGTTAGGCAGAAACACTTAACATTGTGAACATATATACTCCTACTATAAAAAATTATTTTATATTTATCAGGTCTATGAGCCTTCTCTGGATTCTATAGCAAATATTGTTCTTTCATCTCCTATCAACCATTTGTGAGTAACAGGTGTTCTGAGGACTAAATTTTATCTGTGCTTTCATATTAGCAACAAATCAGCTCATTCCTTATGTGTCTGACAAAGTTTAATTGATACATGTTAGAGAAGTGTATTGGTGACATCTATTAAAGAGATCTCACTGCACCTCAGTTGTGCCAAATTTTCACAGCTAACAAAGTGAGAGGATAATATCAAACAAAACAAAAGGTCTATACTGTAAGTTTAAGCTTCTGTGTGTCTGGTCTTCAAGGTGGAATCCAACATCTTTGTCAGAGACACATTAGATACCTGAATTTTTTTCTGGGAGTAGTTTGTGTTGTTTATATGAAATCTTACTTGCAGCCCTAGGGAGATCCCTTCAACTAGTACCTCTAAGCCCTATTCCAACAGCTAGTCCTTTTCTGTTAGAAGCTGGATCTCATGGTCTCAGGCTACAAGGGGGTATGAATATCACTATTTGTTGTTGACCCAGGCTTTAGGGCATTCCTAGATGAAAGTGTCCAATGAATAGAGGCTGGAAAAGCAGTTTTGAATTTCAGTCTCAAGAGGTTTATTCCAGGAATAAACTATATGCCTACTGATCTCTCTAAATTAAATCCATAATAAATGGAGTATACAGGATGTAGCAGTACATAGATTACTGATTGTACATAGATTGATGATTGCTATAATATAATTGCTCAAATGCTTTGTATGTGTTTTGAGTATTTGTTTAACTATTCGCAGAAATGCCCTTATGGGTTACAATTTTACAGGTGATTGAGGAGGCCGTTAGTAGGTCTGTCATTGCAATGACATGTGTCACTAAGATTAAATAAGTTTGTCCTCTAAAAGTAGAATCAAAAAGCAGTATTTTTCCTCCAAGCTCTTTATGGACACGTTTCATGAAAGAAGGCCTTCTTTGCCTATGTAAAAAGTAAAAAGCTTTGCCAATAGACTTAACAGTTATGAGGGAAGGGAAAGGAAGGGAAGGCAAGGGAAGGCAGGGGAAGGCAAGGCAAGGCAAGGCAAGGCAAAGGCAAGGGCAAAGGCAAAGGCAAGGGCAAAGGCAAGGGCAAAGGCAAAGGCAAAGGCAAGGCAAGGCAGGGCAAGGGATATCTGGGCTGGAGAACATGGGGTGCAGGACAAAGAGTTGTACTGAAATCATACCTACCCTACTAGTGAGAAAAACACTAACACCCTGAAGACTATGGCAGCAGGAAAACAATTTTTTTTTCTATTCTTTCCTGTTCTTAATTCCTCTAATTGCGGAAAGAAGGCCTGAATAATCCCCTGGTATTGAAAAGAGCTCCAAAAGGACTGAATAAATGACAGTAGTTCTGCAGTGCTGCCTGAGGTTGCCACACTCCAAGCACATCCTTGCTCATCCTGCAGGACACATGGTCTATCCCAAATGTTTTCTGCAGTGATTGAAAAGGCGATCAAGTTTTTGGAGCCCCTTTACTGTATGCTGGGCCAACCAAAAGAATTAGTATTATGTTAGTTGAAAGCTGAGACTCTGACCTGATTCTGGGAGAGACTTCACCAGATGTCACTAGATTTCCAAGAATGTTTCAAGATTACAGCATTTTTGGGGAGTCATAAGGAACTTGTTCAAATGCTTTCTTAAGATGTGCCACTAATTGCTATAAATATTTCCCACTAACTGCTATGAGTACTTCACACTAGAAGATGAGCAAGTGCTAAAAACCATAGTACAGCAGTGATTTAGATAGATAAATAATTGTGCCAATTGTCTCATTTCAAGCATGAACGAAAGACCTTATTGAATATAACTAGGTAAAAGGCATTTTTTATACATGAATGCAGTGCCTGGCCTGTCTTTACTAGCTGTCAGTATATCTCAGTGCTATTTCCCTGTGTTCTTACATATTTTAAATTGATAATCATTTTTCAATAAAATTAAGGTGCTTAGCACCTTCATGTTTACTATCAAAAACAGTCTACATATGACATAAGACTATAATATGCTTATATTTGCCCATACCAGAGAATATTATTTATTTAGATAAAGATTCTGAAATTTTACAAAGACATGTCTAGAATCAATAGTAAAAAAGAAGAACAGTAGAGATGTGCAAAAAAACCAATAAGTACGTTTAGTCAGTCAGCTCAGATCTTGTGCATTAAACACCATGATAAAATTTTAAATCAGCTGCTTATCATACCTGTAATATAAATAAGAAGCCTGTATAAACTTGGATCATATCTGAAAGAAAAGAAATTAAGAGACAACAACTTAAGATATATATAGACTTTGACCTAAGCAGAAATGATTCATGAAGTTTGGAAGGTGGAAAATTTCTCCATGTCAGTCATAAGAAAGGAGTGGGCTGTATTGGAATAGATGGTTATGAGCTGTTGTTATGTGCCTTTTCTTAAAATTATTATTGTTAACCTACATCCAAGATAGATCAGATTGTACTGATTATTATGACTGCATTTTAATGGAAATCTTTTAACATATATAGCAAAACTGACTATTGTCCTAATACTTCATTTGCTGTTTTTGTCAAAGTGCAGTCTATGTTAAAAATGTACATTTAACGTCATGACAAGTTTTGTATGTGTGGAAGAAAAAGTAGCGAAAATGATCTGGGACGTTTGTTAAAAAGAGTTCTCAGAAATTAATTGTATGAAACATATTCAAATAAAATGGAGGAAAATGTGTTCATGTTACACTCATCTTCCATTTTAAAGATAAACATCTTCCCTGTTATGTAATCTAGCATTTCACAAACTAAAATGTTGACTACCTGTAAGCAGTATTTGTGTATATCTGATGCATTAGAAATCATTGCTTAGTTTCACGATAATTCCTGAGAGACTAATAATTCCTGAACTAACCATGCTACTAATTAAGTTTTAAGAGGAATCTGATCATGACAGGTCATGATCAAGATCAGATCAGGTCACTTTGTAGATTGCTGAAGTCCAGCTATTCAGAATACAGACCCATGCATGTGTTGGATGTTTTAAAAGGCTGTAAACCTACCCTCCAAAGATTTATACAAATATTTAGTCTTGCACACACAGGGAAAATGCAGTGGGATTTATTCACGGAAGCAAAATGAGGCTGGTAATTTTGATTCAGTAAGACAATAAAATAGCTGTGCAATTAGCACCCTAGTTGTGAATCCTGATTTCAGAAGAGTAGGTGTTTACTTGCAGTTATCCCTGGGCTTAAAGACCTTGCTGAATCAGTGACTTCATCATGTAGCAGTTCTTTTTGTGAGAATCATGTCTTGAAAATGCTTGAATAAAAATGCTTTTTGTAATGTGAAATACCACTTTCACTAACTGTTCCACATTGAATCTGATATTCATCTGATATTTTTGAAATGCTACATAAGGTTTAATGACCTCAAGTAACACACAAACACATGGATGCACCCTGAAAGGAATCACAAATCTCGAAGTGTTGCTTAATATCTACATAAAAGAGACTGTTCAAAAGCTGTAAAGAAAATAACCAATTGTATAGCAATGAGATATGAAATTGTTTAGCAGTTTAGATGAAAGAGTCATAAAAATTTAGGTCAATTTTTGGTGTTACTCCAACCTCTCTTCTCTCTGTCCTCTATCTATGTAATCATGACAAAATGCAGTATGAAATATGTTTCAGACCTGCAGGAAATATTTCTTATATTTTAATAATAAGAATAATCTTCAGCTTTTCTATCACATATAGTACATCAAAAGGGCAAAAATAGTAAAACAAAAAAGTGAGGAGAGCAGTGAAATGCTTTTGTTATGATTCAGAAAATAACAGAGAAAAAGATTGTTTTCCTCTCTCTTTCTACAACCCATTTATTTACTTCTCCAAAACAGATCAATAAATAAATTGATAAATAATTCTCAGAGGTCAGACTGCACATCTGTAAATATAATTAAAAGCTTGCAAGGCCAAACTTTTAAAATATAAGTCATTGAAATATATATGCAACTCTTTGCTTTCTTGCATATCTAGTTATTGTGGATTGGACTCCGGTAAATGTATTCATTGACTGGTTGGCCCTGCAAATCCAGTTCTTTACCCATGTGGCTATTCCTTCAATCACATGCTCAGTCATGGAAACAGCGAAGGAAATAAGATGCAGAGCTAAACACACATTATTAAATGAAAAATTAGAAGCACTGGATGGAAAACAGGGGCTACTTTCTGACTTTGGCATTACCAACTTGGTCTCAGCTCTCTCTCACCTGGCACTGAGGTGGCAAAGGGAGGGATGGCTGAGCTGCTTGTGGAGTCCAGCTACACGTGTAGTACAGGGTTGTCAAAAACTCCTGATATTGTTTTACAATAATTTCTACTTTTTTATGACAAAGATATTGTTTTATATTTAAATATATTTAGAACCAAATACTAAGCCAAATTCTCAGTATGAAGCACTTTTACAACTTTACAATCAAATTCACTGCTATGCATTAGAATACAGTCTTTCATATTGTTATATCATTAGATGATCCAAAATACTTAACTGCATGTGCTGGGAAGAAGGTACTGAAAGACACTCGCCTTAGACTTGCTGTCTTTCACAGGGTCCTCAAGGTCCTCCTGGTCTGGATGGAATGGTTGGCCCACCAGGACCAAAGGGAGAAAAAGTAAGTTAAAAACTAATGTTGCTCCAATCCAGTGGGAAATTTTTGTCAATTCTAGGCTGAAAAGGCCTAAATAGTTATCCTGGCAATACAGTGTTGGTTGGCTTAGTATTTTTTTTTTAATTGAATCCAGAAATATTCTAATGGCTTATTAGAACATACCCCAAAAGGCATATTGAGCAACTCAGGCTTCTGATGGATATAATCTTGTTTTCTGCAGCATGCAATGTTCAAAATGCAGTATGAGATATTTCAGTATGATTTACCAATAAAAGGTCGGTCATGACTGGATTTAAACAGGTGAGTCTGTAGCAAGAGAGACCTCCACTCTTTGTCCAGAATAGCACGAATTTTTGGATTATTCACTACTGAAATCTTCATGCACGTATATAAGGGTTACTGGAATAATTTACATTTTTATGCTGTTGTCTGTTCCCTGTGCTTCATCCTGGCTTATGTAAGAGTAGGCATGCTGACACAGAATGTTTTATGCACTTACCTGCTAACTGCTGACTGCTGCAGTGCTGCTGCCCCCGGCCAAGTTATCCCACCTCTGGCGCTTGTGGCAGATCCAGCCTTCATTTCACCCTTTGGTGAGAGGTTTCAGCATGCTAACTTGACAGAGAAGTAGTTAGTGGGTTAGTTTTCTGTTGACTTGCTCCATTGAAAGATTTCATGGAAGATAGAGAACTATGGCCACCACAAGGAGAGAAGTGTAAAAATTTCAAATGATATCAGGAGATGACAACATCCAGCAGATAGATAGATTTTCTTATGCTGCCTTGGAACCAAAAGCTACATATTGGAATATTTTTACATTCTTTTGGAACACTCCCAATTTATTGTACCATTTTCTCACGCTCCACTTGAAGAAAAATGTGGAGAAGACACAGGCCAGCAGAGAGCTACTGAGATGCTCAGGGGCCTAGAGTGTATGACATGTAAGGAGAGGCTGAAAGAGCTAATCCTGTTCAGTCTGGCAGAAAGGAGACAAGTGGTACAAAGAGCAATTGCAAGGATGAAGATAAATTGTTCCTGTTAGCAGTAGAAGTTACGGCAAGGGGCAATTGTCACAAACTGCAGCTTGGCAGGTTGTGGCATCTCGACAAACTTCTCCGCTAGGAGGTTAGTGCATTACTGGGACTGGTTGCCCAGACTGGTTCTGGACTCTCCATCCTCAGAGGCTTTCAGGACTTGGCCAGACATGCCATGACTGACCTGATCTGGTGCTGGTGATTGTTCCACTTCAAAGGGTAGGTTGGATTAGGTGGCTTTCAAAAGTCCTGGCCAACTCTGTTTTTATTTCATGCCTCCCAAAGTTAAAGCGACTGCAGGAGAATTTCTTTCTCTAGTAAGCCTCTAGATTTAATGTGCAAGAACTTGAAAGCACAATCCCAAGTGCACATTGAACACTCTCGTTCTACTAGGCAAATAAAAAAACAACTCCATAAATGGAGACAGCAGCAATACTGATGTATTTATTTATATTTAAATCTCAAGATTTTTTTAATACCGCCTTTGCAGAATGAAAGATCTGAGTCGTGATTTTGAATGCTGAGGTTGGCAGAGCTACAGAACACATAGGAATTAGTAACTGTCCCTAAAATGACAATATGTAGAGTTGAGCAATGTTAAAAAGAAGGCAATTGAAATCTGCGCCTGACATTATTAGTGGTTTGAATTTTATGTAGATGACTCCCCAGCTACCACACAGAGGACTACAAGAAGAACCTCCAGAATGCATGGAAGAGTGGGATGTAAAATCAGTTTGTGCCTTGTAGTGCAATTTTTTATGCTTTTTTGCCACTGCTTCGGGAAGAAATTGTTATTGTAGTTTTACCACTGTTTGGTGCTTATTCATTTTGCTCATAGCCCAGTGGGATTTTTTCAAATTAGGTTCAGAAGCATGAAGATGTGACACACAATACTTAATTCTGTGTGCTTTTGACACTTAAATATTGCAGCAGTAATTGAAATACAAGATTATTTCTTGTCTATATTCCAGACCAGAGGTATTTATTTACTGTTATAATTCCTGAATTAATTTTTTTTAAGAGATCTAGTGTTTTATGGATATTTTAATTAAGAAAAAATAATATTACTTTGTTTTTGTTCCCTGATTAATGTTCTTAGTGTAAATAATTAGGTTTGGTTTTCTTTTACAGGGCGATCGAGGCCGTCTTGGTTCTGTTGGTCCAAAGGTAAAAGGAAAAAAAAAAAAAAACAGTATTCTTATAGGATAGCGGTATCACTTATGTAGCATGTCACTTATAATTTAATGCTCGAAATTGCTGAAAAGAAGATTGTCAGTGTGCAAAGTAATGAAGTCAGCAAATCTGACTTCTCCGTTCATCAATGCACAGATTTACATCTACTTTTGCATATCCAGTTTAATGATAGACTGACCTTTTGCTTTAGGGTGAAACTGGAATAACTGGGTCGATAGGTCCCAAAGGACAAGCAGGAGCAAATGGGCCTCCAGGGAAACCTGGACCACCTGGACCACCTGGGCCTCCTGGACCTCCTGGACCTCCTGGACCCCCAAGTCCAAGCTACGGTTTGGGATTTGAGGTATTTTTCTATTATGAGGTTTGTTGTAACTATGGATCTACTTCCTTCAGAGAATGGGCAATATAATCATACCTGTATTTCATAACAATCACAGATACTAATCTGTGAACAGATTAATTTGTTCCAGACTGAAATTTGTCTGTGAATTACCTACAGTTCCTATACCCATGGACATATGGACATATATTTGGCCATATTTAGACCATGCAAGTGATGGATTTCCTCAAGCAATTTTCATAAAACTCTTCAGCAATACCAGTATTGATACTCATATCATGTGCTAAAATCAAATGCTCAAAGTGACTACTACACTACAAGGAAAAGCTCCTTTTAAACCGTGTCAGTTTTTCATGTAAATAATTTAGACTAGAGATCTAAATATATGCTGACACCTGCCAGGTTTAATTACATTTGAATTACAGGTACTGATTAAACTTCTGCTTTCCTGTGCTGTCATTTTTGAGGCCATAAGTTTAGCTTAAACTTTTCACTTATGTAAATTGGAACTACATAGTCAGTATAGTCAGACTTTTCAGCAGAATTAAGGAAAAAAAACAAAAGCCCTTTCAGGTACCTCACAGGCTCTTAGTTTCCACCATTGCAATTGTTAGAAAGGAACAGCGTCATTTCTAAGTGTACAAGTCCCTAGCATTAACTTACACCTGCTGTGAAACCTGGCACACAGCTTCCCCTGAACCAGAACCTGCTTGGCTCAGGATGGGGTCAGGACTGCTGCAAGGCCTCATCTTCATCCTAGTCCTGGTAGGAGTTAGGGCCGTGATTGTTTTTCTGCTCCATATCCATCTGCTGCGATCCTTGAGGCCCCAGGTCTTTATCCAGCCTCCCCCATTCACACTGTTTGAGGAGAAGGCACCTTTACCTTATTACATGGACACAGAAAACACTGGTAATTGGGTGGTTAGGGAAACACTCTGTCATTTCTGATGTCTAAGCCTCAGAGAACAAAATTATCAGAAGAGTTATCAGAAGTTATCAGAAAACAATGTGAGTCCACACTGTACAAGAATACAGCCCTAACTTCAGCAACAACAAGGTTCTTCTTGATCTTCACCCTGTTCAAGCAGCAGTGGCATGGCTGTCATTTCCCCGAGAGAAACTATAGTGTTAAAAGACTTGCTAGGTCTCTCTGAACTTTTGCACGCAAACCCCTGCCATCTGTTAAGGCAGCTCTGTGGTCTGCCAGTTCGTTAGGGCTACACTACCTTTTGGTTGGCAGTCTGTTTATTGCTGCAAAGCTGTCTCTGAAAAAAAAAAATCCTGTTAGCACTTGCTAGCATCTGCGATCAGCTATGTGTAAAAACTAAGTGGCTTTGGGAAAAAAGAAAGAGAGTGCATTTTCTGGCACTTGTGCTTGCCAAAAGAACAGTTTGAGTTGCAGAAGGTACCTGGTAAACCTATTAAAAACATGCAGATGTCAAAAACGATGGTATGTTGTGTAAAGCAGGCATCAAACTCTCTCTTTAAGGAAAACTGTTGGCAGGGACAGACCAATTAAAGCACAATGAGAATGAAGGACCCAGAAATGCAGCTTGCAATTTACCCTAAGAAGTCAGTGTATAATGGAACAGGCCAAACGCACAATCTCAACAGATATTCTGTTGATATTTGACGTGCTGAAAGTCGATGGAGGAACTAAATGAAAGACTGAGTAGCAATCATGCAATCATTCTTAGATGACATTACATTGAAGGGCTTGATCCAATCTCATGATTAGTTGTCCCCATCCTAGTCTCCGAAAGGGAGACCCTGATCTCAACTCTGCATTGCTGCTTCCCTTTCACTTGTTCTTATGGGGTTGATGGCGGGGAAAAAGAATGAGACTGGGATCCAGGATCATTTGGTATCTTCCATACCTTCACCATTAGACTGTCATTTCACAGCAGAGTGAGCTATCTAATCAGTCTTCCAACCCTCCATACACTGTTGCTGATGTACATCAGCCTCTTGGTGATATGAGCCATTTCAAGACAATAATGAAGCAGAAAATTCAGTATGCAAGGAGTGCGAGTCTTCTAACAGAGGTAAGATGAAACAGCAGCCCTCTGTCACTTAGAGCTGGAGATGTGACTTTCCTCCCCCAGTTCCTCCTTCCATGTGCAGCTATTCATGATGTTTGTTGGCCATTCCCACGCACTAGTGAAAAGTGCCCCTTCACCACTTCCATGAGGCAATTTAACTTATTAAAATGATGGGAAACCCTCCCCAGTCTAAAAATTAAAAATAAATTTAAAAAAAGCTCATTTTCTGCCATTTTAGTGAATTAAAGTCATTCACAGGAAAATCAGGGATTCAACATGTGGCAGAGATTGTGAAATGGATTGTGAAATTTCAGTCTGGAGACTGTATTTCAGTCTCCAGACTGTATGGCTGTGAGCAGGAGAGAGGAGTGAAGATAGAACAAGATTTTCCCTTTTCTGAAGAAGCAAACCATTAAGTCATTTAAAACTGCAGCTGAAGACAAGTGAATCATTTCCTGCTGGCGTAGTTCATCAAAATGGCTTAAAGCACAGTCTGTCAAGCTCTGGAATAGGCATAATGCAAGGAATAGGAACATGTAACTAGGGAGGGGAATGATGATAAAACAGTGAATTATAACAGTCTGCAGCTTTATTATTTTGGCGCTTTGGAACTTCCACCTCATAGCTCTGCGCTGACTTCGGGATAAGTCAGAACAGTTGGAGCTAGAAGCAGGATGCCACTTTCTCTATTGTCTCCTTCAAAGCTCCTAGAAAATCTCCATAGAACATATAGATATTTCTGTCAAAAGGACATCGATTTCAGAGGGATCTTTCTTAGGTCAGCAGATGGTCACCATGATGGTCAGGGAGCACAAAACCTATGGTTTCCTTATTCTAGAGCATTCTAATACCTAAAAGCAGGTTATCATGAAGACACAGCTAAGATCTTTACAGTGGTGCACAGAGTGATGAAATCAGGTCAAGCTCAAGAGCAGGTGCTTAGAGAATTTGCAGTCAGTGGTGACCCTGCTTTGGGCAGGAGATGGGACTAGATGGCCTGCTGAATTTCCCTTCTAGCCTAACTCATTCCCTGATTTTGTGACAGAGCAGTTCTTTCAGCTCAGGTTTGTTTCAGCCTGCTGCACTCCAGGCAAGAGTTCAACATTCAGCCATGAGAATTAGAAAGGATCTTTTTTTTTGAATGATGATTGCTGATCTTAAATTTCCTGTATACCTACTCTGCCTTAAAACATTTATATAACCATTAATAGTCATTACCATATTTCAGGAACAAGTTGGTAAAGGAGCATTAACAGAAAAATACCACTACAGTATACTTCATTATAGTGCACCCTTAAAAATGTAACACTTTGTCACTTGTATCTGATGCCCTCCAGCCTGAAGTACCAGAAAAATGCTGTGAGAAGTCGTTAAAGACCAGAAGTTCTTAACACTCTATGAAGGATCAACATACTTTATTTGAGTATAGCACCAGAACACCACCCATTGCTTATCGAGAAAAAAAGGTTATCAAGAAGAAAAAGGTTATCGAGAAAACTTAAAAATATCTGGGTTCACTGCTTATACAGCTTTTAGAGTATTCTAGAAAGCGGAGATGGTATAACAAAAAAAAGGAAAAAGAAAAAAGAAAGAAAGAGGAAAATACTTAATTTGGTGTAACTTTTCCCCCCTTTCAATAGGACATGGAAGGGTCGGGGAGTATTACCATGTTAAGCGAATCCAGAACTCCTGGAACAAGAGGGCCAAAGGTAAGAGGGTAAGAGGTGGGAGAAGAGTCTTTTTTTATTTCATTTTCAAAAACAAAAAAGTCCTTCTCTGCATTTTGGAAACTTATATTCCCAGTTAGCAATAGATCTGGAGTGACTTCACTGCATGGGATTCGGTTGCTATAGAATCACATTGCAGAAAGCATGTCCTCCAAAGAAGCTCAATGTCATTTTTCTGATTTCTGTAGGGCCTTTCTGCTCTGGTGTGTGGAGTTTCCTTGTATGGTCTTGTGCTCTGTTTGTTGTTTTTATCCCTTATAGAATTCCTTATTGCTTCTTTCAATTGTTTTTTAATAGAAAATAAATAGAAACTAAGATCTAAAGCATTGTAATACTGATAATTAAATCCAAGTCTATTCACACACAAATGAATCTGTTCACTTTTCAGAACACAATAGGCAAAATAGGAGCCATTGCAGTAAGTATACATAAAGGATTGGAGTTGTAGTGTGACTTCTGCCTAGTCATTGAACAGATTGGAATTCTTATATAGAGAATAATAAAAAAGAAAAAATAAGTTTAGGATTTTTTTCTATTGTTTCCATAATTGATCATCAAAGCTGATAGAATTTAAAGACACCACATTTCCAGAGAAAGGTAGAAAATAAGTTGTGCAATAAATAATTAAACTAGGGAACTCACTGCCATAGGGTATTAACCATGTCAAGATTTCAGCAAGACTCTAAGAGAAACTGGACATCTATAATAATAATATAACATCATCTTTTCTATTAAAAGGCTACACTATGGCAATTAATATTTTATGTTTATGCTTCCTAGTATAGGGAAAACTGTGACTGATTCACCATGGTTGACACTGTGCATAGTGTCCTTATACATGCATGGAAAAATCTAGCCCTCATTATTAAAAGAAAAGCAAAAAAGAAAATGAAACCTAGTAGATGGCGAAAAACAAATCTAATTGATACCTTCTTTCTCAGTGGCTTTGATAGCTCAGTAGGTTGTGCTGTTTCATAAACATTTCACCAGTAAAAATAGCAACCATTTCCCTCAAATATATAATCAAATCCTTCCAGGTTTTTCACATTTAGGAACAATGATTTTGCAAGAATTAGTGTGGTACCATTGATTTAAAGTCTTTTAAAATTCCCGTTCCGTCTCCAACTGATTGCATATAGTGATAAACTACAGTGAATAGTTATAGTTAGATCATCAAATGTTCATATTCTGAAACACCATTTAGACTACAATTTTTTTCACAGTTACATGGAAACAATTTCCCAGGAGAAGGGATATTTTCTCCTCCATTACTTTCTCTGAGGAGATTTTTGTTACTGTGGACAAATTTAAAACACCAAGGGCCACATGTCCCATGGGGAGTACATACATATTCATCAAAGATTATGGAGACAAACTGTTCCTGGTAGCACCAGAAGTTACAGCAAGGGGCAATTGTCACTAACTGCAGCTTGACAGCTTCCAGAGAGATGTCATGAGAAACTTGCTCACTTGGAGGAATATTCACAATAAAAAGATACAATGAGAGGTCCAAAAACAAGTCTAAAGTTGACTTTGCTGACCTGTCTAAATGGAAGCCTTAATCTCAGTTTTGCTTTTATAGGAGATATTGTTTCCTACTTACTCTGCTATAAATACCAAAAAATGTGATCCAGCAGCTGAGCAAAATTCTGGATTTTATTTTCCTGTTACCACTTATTTCCTCCTCAAAGTCTGGGTCACTAAAGACACAGAACAACTTCCCTCTAATCACAAAAATGACAGATAGTTGCTGTTACTACATGAAAGAGTTATAAGCCACTTAGACCGTGTGAAAACTCTTAAAAGCTCCTGATTGTGCTACAGTGAAAATTGAGAATCTGCTTCTAAGAGAGCTGTAATTAAAAGCAGCTGCTAGGAAATCAACTACAGTTATTTGTGCTATATTTGCATCTGTTTAATTTTTATAATGGGATGGCAGTTTCCTCAAAAACTACATAATAAGAGCTTTGATTACTGTTTTGTGTAATTAATAGTGATATAAATAAAGCATTAGAATATGATAGATAAAACTTTATTTCAATCTTGGATGAGGAAGTTCTCATCGTGTATTCTTCTGTAGGTTCAGCTATAACTTCCATGATTTCTATGCCATTTCTCCTGAAGATCCATGATGAAACAGGGGTTGTGCATATGTTTCGTTAGTATTGGTTTATCAGTGTCTTGTCTTCATATTAAGGATGAAGATGACTTGATGACTTTATTGAATTTTCTTTTCCATCCTGACTTCTAAAACAATCAATAATGGTACAGTTTTTCTTGACATTAGAGTTGTAATTGGACTGTATGACTGACATCACCCTGTGGAGATAAGAGAATAGTTTGCAATCCCCAATCTTTGGTTCAAGATAATTTTAAACCTGGAAAGAAAGTACAGGGTTGCCTCCAAAACAGTAACTTATCTTCATTCTAGCCAAGACGACAAATAATTAAAAAAACAGAAAACTCTTGAAAGTAACTCCTTGCAACAAAAACACCTAGATTTTCTGCTTTAATCTTGTCATCACGTGCTATTTATTAGCTATTTTGATCAAATATTAGAATTAAATCTATTTTTCTAAGAGCAAAATCTTCAGATCTTTGCATGATAATAGGATTAGTGCAAGTCACTATTAGAACAACAAATTTTAGCAGATACTACTGGTTGCAAACATTATGTTTGTAATTGATGTGGGTTTGATTTGGTTTTCTTTTCTAAAACAAAAAAAAAGATGAAATTCAGTAACTGGTAGATTTGCTGTGGTTTTACAGGGTTCTACAGAAAGACATAGACAGCATGGACCATTTGGACCAAAAGTGCCCAAAGTAACAAAGAGCACTTGAAAGTTCTCATATTTTCCCTTGGCATAGATTTTTGATTTCCTTATTACCAGCCTTTATCTTTTAGGTTAACATTCATATATTGGCCAGTACAGGACAAATTTTTTTCTCTTTCACATGGAATATGCAATGTTACTTTAGATTGTTGGAATGCAGTTGTATATTGCCATACATTACTGGATTGGGTATGAATAGAATTATTTCACATTTCCACTAGAACAACAGGAAACTGTTCCAAGGAATCTGCCTCAAACATGGTACTTTCATTTCATTTTCTAGGGAATTTGGGAGTTTCTCTGTCATCTGTACAACATCATTGTGTCTTCCAATGTGTGCAGTTGAAAGAGAAAGCTCTCATTCTTCTCCCTGCAAGAACAGCAATTAGAGATGTGGATAGCACCTGATGTCTAGGGTCTGCAGAGTGTAGCAAAAAGACCCTCTACTGGGTAGCTCCTCCCATTAATGCTGGAGAAGATGAGCAGGTGCAGACTTTGTGCTAAAAATATTTTTTCTTTTAAAAACTTACTATCCTTCCTTAAATAGAAATGCTATTTTTAAAATGTTGTGGATTTTTTTTCCATAAAGACTTTAGAAAGAAGTTAGCATTTGGGATTTAGGAATTGAACTAGAACTGAAAAAAAGCTGTCATCGACCTTTGACCAAGAGACTTCACCACAGCTTATACTTCATTTTTGATTGACGATTCTTGAGTCATTCATCCCCCAAATCATGGAGACACAGAAATGAAATTATTTTCTATTGCCTGACATTGTACACAACCAGGTACTCTACAACAAAATTATTATATAGTGGCTATAATACGCTATCATTGTCATGGGGGCGAATTTTACACCCACTTTTCTTGGTTATAATTGACTTCACTAGGCAACAGTGGCAAAATACAACAGCCACCCACTTTCAAAAAGCAAGAGCTCATGCATCACATGTTTATAGTTAAAGGTACAGTTAAATTATGTTTCATGTAACCTTCATCCTTCAAACATCCCAGGCTAGTAGAGTTGTCAGAGCAAGTTTGTTGCAACCAGTTTGACCTATTTTCTAACCAATAAATACAGATCCAGATCTGCTTTCACATTTATTATTATGGAAAGCTTTTTTTTCTTAAAAAATACATAATACACAGTCTTTCTGCATTCATGAATATAAGCACTCCTAAAAGACAAAACTGAGAAAGGCTTTTAACAAATGCAAATGTAACATTTTATGCAATGATCCTAACTTTTTAATAATGATCCTTGTGACTTTATTACTGTTTATATTCTTCATTTCTGTTGAAATTGGCTAAATTACCTATTTGTTGTCTGTATTGGAATCAAGAAATTCTGCCCACTGAGAGCCAGAGCACTGCAGAACCGGTCTCACGGTTGTAGAAGTGCAGTACTCAACCCATTGCTCATGCTGCCTGGGTAGGTGAGGAGGATGTGGAAATGGAGAAGGAACTTATTTACCTTTAGTGAAGGAAAACAGTGAGTTACGTGTGGAGTAAAGATCACTGTGGTTTTTGGAAGACCTTGGGAACAGGTGTGCACCCATGTGCAGATTTCAGCCAACAAAAAAGAAGATTCAGGTATATGGGCTTAGTACATGTTCAGCAATAGTAAACGGATGTTGGTGGCAACTGAAGGTTAAACGTCCCAGAACAAAATCCCAAAAGTACACTGAGCTTGATTCTATGGAAAATATATCCTATTTTTGACTAATCATTTTGCCCCCTTCGGTCCTTTTATTTTTATGGAAAGTAACATGTTTAGAATATGTGTAATTACAGTTCACTTTCATAGGTGAAAGCTACTGTGTTTCTGTTTCAGGGTGAAAGAGGCAACATTGGCCTACCAGGCTCAAAGGTGGGAAATTCATTTAACTTGATCTAAAAATTCAATAAGTTCTTTCCTCCTCTTAATTTGCTTTCTTCCTTTTATGCACTCAGGTGATAATGAACATTTCTCGCACTGTGAGAATATTAAATCCCAGAGATTTCTCTGAAAAAAAAGAAAACCACTTCTAAGTTGAACTGTGATTATCAACAACCAGTGTAACGCATTGCTTAAGACTTCTATGTAAAATACAGTTAAAATTGGCTTTAAAACCCAGTTACTCAAACCTGTAATACCATGGTGTTTTTGAGGCCATTTTAATTTTCAGCAAAATTGAAAGGAAAATCAACAAATTTTATATAAAAAAACATAAAGTTCCATGTGCCTCTTCATCCTCATTCTCCTGGTGAATAGCTGGCACTCCGCACCCAGGCACTCCCCCATTACAACCTTGTGGTCCAAGAGCAGATACATGCAGTGCCATGAAGAGGACTTAGAAGCCATCCATGACCCCAGTGTGGTGGTGGTCGGCACACACGGGTTCCTGTGGTGGCCTGTTTGTTTGCTAGAACCTACCCACTGTGCTGCAGTCACCTGCCCCATACACGATCCTGATGCAGGAGGCACAGGGTTAGGTGTTTGAAGGACCCTCTTATGGTCATCTAATGCAGCATTGCATGTAAAAGTATGAGATCACCAACACTAGATAAGATCAGCAATGTTTTATTGCTCACTAGTTATAAACAAACACCTCCAAGGCAATTCCACGGCTTTCTGAGTGTCCGGTACTGGAGCTTCATTATCCTGCCCAGAAAGACAGACGTTCCTCCTGTATCTCTAAACCTGTAATTTGTCCTAGCTGTCTAACTCCGTCCAATGCCAATACTAATTCTGGGCCTGTGGTGTGAGCAAGCTCAACCTGCTGCTCTGAATCAGTGAAGCTGCTAGCCATGAGACCCCTTCAGCGTGGAAAGCATGATATTTATCCTGGTTAACACAGTGTTAGTGCTGAAGCCAGGGCCTTCCTCTCCATACTTCCCCATCAGCGTCCCTGTATAGCCTGGCCTGGGCTCTTCTGGACTCTCCCACAAAGCCAAAGCTCTTAATGTGAGTTCTTATGGCTTTTGCTACTGACTTGGGTGCCTGGTGAAGGCATAAGCCAGCAGAGGGCAGTGCCAGGGCAAATAGTAAAGTTAAAGAAAAGAAAAGCAAAGCAAAGTAAAATAAAATAAAATAAAATAAAATAAAATAAAATAAAATAAAATAAAATAAAATAAAATAAAATAAAATAAAATAAAATAAAATAAATTGTGGGCCAGCATTGAAATCAAAATTTGCTGTGTGAAGCAAGCAACCATGAATTGACCTTTCTGGATACTGAATATTTATAAGAGTATTATTATAGTCTTCTAACAGCATCTGCTTGTTTATTAAAAAAAACCACAACAACAACAATACAACAGGAGTCTGCTTGCCATAAATTCCATCTGCTGTACAAACTTTGAATTTTACCATTTCACAGAGGTAATTGTCAGCATGTTAGTTAAATCTGGTGCATTGATGCATTGGACTTTTTTTTTTTTAATAATCTAAGGTTATAGATTACCTTCTTCCTTGAGTTATTATTTTTGTAGCTGTTTTGTTCTGTCGTCTGTTATTACTGCAGTTATTACGGCTGATATGACAGACTCATTTCAAAAGTTTACAGATATTGTGAGTGGAGTGACTATAGAGTTATTTAAAAAAATAATCCGGCTCTTTAATCCTCAGTTAGAAAACCTATTGATAGTCCTAAACCCAATGATAGGTAAAAGCACTGAAGAGATTTAAATTCATTTTACAAGTCCCTTAGGTATCTAAATCCACTTAGCTTTCAGAGATAACTTTTATGCTGCACTTACTTCTAAAGTGAAAATGAGAAGGCTTCTAAAATTACATTTTATCTTAATAAACTGCATGTTTATTCCTGAGCCACATGCTTTGCAGATTACATACAAAAATAGGGATCATTCGCTATGCGTCATTCCTCTGCTCAATAAGAGCAGAGGAAATCTGCTCTTAATGAAAGACACATCAATTTCTTCCATCATACCAAAAATGCAGTGGAAGAGGCCTCTTGGCTTATGCTTTCAAGCTTCTTTCTGTTCCTGCAGAGAATTTCCAGTGGTTTTATTGGGTCAGATCTATCAATTTCAGTTTTCTGTCTACATCAGTGGCCAAAAGCAGATGTTTAGACACAATATGACACTAGAAAAGAGCAAATTTTGCATTATGATTACTTGGAGTACCCTCACAGACTTTCACAGTTTGTGACTTAGGGACCTCCTCAGACAGAGATGGTTTCTGTATTAGAAATATCCATAGATCTCTTTGGCATGAAGATGTCTCCCATAGAGCTCATGCAAACCTTTACCATCTGTGACATATTGTGACAAGGTGTTCAATCAGTTTAGCTACACTGTGCATGAACCCTTCTACACCTGTTTTTATATGAT
Organism: Crypturellus undulatus; assembly: GCA_013389825.1. Taxonomy (NCBI): domain Eukaryota; kingdom Metazoa; phylum Chordata; class Aves; order Tinamiformes; family Tinamidae; genus Crypturellus; species Crypturellus undulatus. The sequence continues at coordinate 85,661 of VWPW01003432.1, read as the reverse complement.
GCTCACTGCTTCTTGCATCCTAGGTCTCTCTGAGTGGTCTGAGACTGAACACAATTTCAAGTGAATAATGCCATTTCTGTTTTGGTAGGGAATGCCAGGTACAAATGGAAGACCAGGATTTCCTGGCATCGCTGGGCGTCCTGGAGCAGTGGTGAGTTGCGCTGTTGTATTCTGTGATCACTTAACAGACTGGCTGTCAAACTCACATCTCAAGGATTATCTGCGATTCCCACAGCACTTGCTATTAGTCTCTGGAGAACTGGGCCTGTGTTTGTCCTACATAACCTGGAGCAGTTATCTTGAGGCACAGGACATAGGAGCAGAGTCTCCCTTGCATGCCTTGCTAGCTAAGAGTGATGCCTACATCTCCAAAGGTGTTACAAACTTTTCAGCGCTCCTTTTGTTTTTAGTTATTCAGAAATAACCTCTGCTTTTAATTAGAGGGAAGCCAACAAGGCTGTAGATGATTTTAATGTAATTCTTCTGATTTTAATGTAATTCTTCTGATCAGGAACCTTTAGCCAGAACATCCCGCTGCTCCTTCCCTCCCACCTGCCCCTTGCCCAGTCCACTGATCAATCCCAGACACAAATGGGGTGGTTAATACCGGTGCAGGGAGCAGATTTCAGTGAATTGCCTTAAGTTGCACGTGGTGAGGTTCAGTTTATGTATCAGGAAAATACCTACTTGGAAAGAGTAGGCAAGCATTGGGACAGGCTGCCCAGGAAGTGGTGGAGTTACCAGCCCTGGCAGTGTTCAAGAAATGTGTAGATGAGGCACTTTTTAGGGGCATGGTTTAACAGGTATGCTGTCAAAGGGCTTACAGTTGGACTCGATGATCTTGAAGGCCTTTTCCAACTGTGATGATTCTATGATTCTATGAAGGAGTTTGCTGAGTTGACCCCTGACTAGTGACATGTTGTGTGCTGATTTGCTCCTTGTCAGACATAAGCTCTGTCAAAGGTAGTAGCACCCATTTTCAAACATCAGATATTCAGAGGGTCTGAGATGAAACCAGGTGAAACTTTCTGTGGTTTGATGGAGAGGGGGTTCATTCCATGACAGCGTTTACTGTATTTGGTAAGTTAGAGAATCCATTTTCTTACTTTTTTCTTTTTAAAAGTATTATGTTTGTTTTTATTTTTGCATGCAGGGTCCAAAAGGGGAAAAGGGTGACCCAGGACCTCAGGTGAGATTGCATGGATTTCATTCATGTTGAGAAACCTACTTGAAATTTAGTGTTTAGTAAATGTGCTTTCCATGTGTGATGCTCTTAAAATAGGGTAAACCAGGACAGGATGGGACCAGTATAGTGGGACCACCTGGACCACCTGGACCTCCAGGACCAATCATAGCACTACCTGAGGTAAGTATACTTGTCAAGAATCAAGGCTCTTATAACTCAGCCTGAAATGAAGATGATACAAGCAGTTAGCTAAATGGAAATTTGGAAATTCTAGTGTTGATGTTCAGGTTATAAATCCACTACTCAAAATAAAAAATCTTAATATGTCTCTAAATCAAATGAATACATCTTGAGAAGATGAAGCAGGTAGGAAAATGGATAAAGAACTTTATTGAATCATGTAGTGATATTGAGAGCTTCTCTTGAATTCTGCACTTGGTTCTGCAGGAGTTGTGGAACTTAAATAAAAATCAGCCAAGAAATACAAAACTAGGAACAAAACAAGGTACCTGAAATACAGCAGCATACAGGAGGGAGATGCAGCCCCCTTGCACTCTCTGATGAATATGCAATGTAAAGTGGATATCCACTCTACAAACAAGGGCATTGACTCTGTTATGGAAGCCATAACTAGAAGCCTCAAAGAGTAAAATGCTCAATGTTCATACAAATTATGTCCTTTAGCTGCACATATATGTGCACAGATTTATGTACATCAGCCTTTCCAAAAGCAATACTAGTTAGCAGTAACGAAGCCAAGAAATTAGGAGGAACCTCATTTCAAACTGACAACAAAAATCTTTGATAGTTGTCTTGATATGAAATCTTGATATAACCAGAACTATTTGTTTTTGAGAGCTGAGGATTCTTAACCAGACAGATTCTTCATAATATTGCATATAACTATAGTCAGAAATTACTTCTGATTACAAGGAGTGAAAATACCAGGCCAAGAAATCTGCATTTCTGTAATTGAACACAGACACTGTAGGAAAACTGACTTGCAGATTACATTTTCTGTTGATCAAAGGCTTCTGCTTAGGCTTCCACATGTGATAGCAAATATAGCACAGCTTGACATCCCACAGACCATATAATAGCCCCAAAGGAGTTTTATTTCGTTTCTTCTTACCTTGTCATGAAGAATTGTCACCTTAAATGTGGCTCTAAGATCTTGGATGAACAGAGATACAAAATCATAGAAGTGTTGCCTGGAAGGGACCTCTGAAGCTCATTTAGTTCAAACTCTTGTTCAAAGTGGAACTTTTACTAGATCTTGTAATGTTTCTGTTGGAGTTTCTAGCAATTTTCTCAATAGTCTTGAGAGGAAAAGGCGGCCAAGTGACAGAGATGTGGTGTAAAACTATGATTCTATGATTCTATAGTTTGAGGTTCTGCCGTACATCTGCATTGCTAACCAATGCAGAAACTCATTTCCTTCTCTAAATACCTGGGAGCTTAAGAAGTAGACTATCTCAGGAAGTAAGGTGAACCTGTATTTGGCTTTATGTACATTTGTAGCACATAGATATTGCACAGGGATACAGCAAGTGTCATCTGTACTCATATGCTTCAAAACCTATCAATTATCAATTGAATGATTTTTCTAAGGATTTAGCAAGCTGGATTTGGAAGCAATAGATTAATGTGTGTGTGCATGCATGGATGTGTGTGAATATATAGGAAATTGAGTTCTACTTACGTCAAAAATGTTTATAGAAGAACATAACCTTTGTTGTGTTATACTCAAAATGGATCTTGATTTACTCCTCGTTTAACATGATCTCTACATGCAGTGAGGAAATTTGATTCTTGCAGACATGGGATTTATGAAAGGGGCCACTTTTGACACTGGAAAAATCTAAAATAAATTTTTTAGATCTGTAATTGAACCTAGCCATCTCCAGGTTTCTGCATTACCAATCAGTAGTTATTGGTTTCATAAGCTTGCAGCCACTTCTGTCTCATATAGTCCCTCTTGGTTTCAGTCTGGAAATCTGGTCTGAACTGTCCTTTGTAAAACAGAAAAGGTCTCTCAGTTTGCTATTTCTTGATATCCCAAAGTGATTAAACCAATATTCTTTATCCTGCATCGATTATTATGCTCTTTTGTGTCCTAACTTCATATTCTGAGCATTTTCATGAATGTAATCATAACTAGTAAACCACATCAGTTGTTTCTGGGCTTTTATCACATCACAATAGTTGAGTACTGTATAGAAATAGAGCAAGTTTATTAAAATTAAGCTAAAAAAAAGGCAATTATTTATTTCTGATTGCCATTTTTCATTCATAGTTTAAGTACAAGAAGTAAATAAAGTCCTGGAGAAAGACTAATCTACCTGTGTTCTTTCTGTATTTATAATAGTGGCAAATTTGTGCCCTTTTGCTAGGAAGATGAAGGTATGCTTAGAATCCATGTAGACAGTCGTACTAGAAAATACCATTCCTTCATCTCTGTAACAATGAAGAAAAGATGAAAAAGTTGTTCCTAATGTGTAGTCAATACTTTCTGATGAGCAGAGTTGAAGAGTTACATTGCTGGATTGTTGCTCTTGAAGCTGTTTGCTCATCCAAAATGAGAAGTAAGTAACTACATACTTGGAGCAGGCTGAAAAGGGGCATTATTTTTTTCAAAATGTAATTTTTGTACCATACATTTTCATATATTTTTCAGCACAGTGTAACAGTTTGTGCTTTACTGACTCTCACAGTTTCTATTTGCAGCTTTTTGTCACCAGTTATTGATAAAACAGAACAATTACAGCAGCAGGATTCTCCTATTACTATCATTAAAGTAATAGCCCATATCCTGCTCCCTCCCTGGGGCATGTAGTGCCTGGAATGTGGTGGAACTAAGGGTATTTTGCTATCCAAGAGTAATGCATTGGAGAGCTCATGCAGGCTGGGTGATGAAGTGCTGATTGCAGGACTTAGGCTGTTTTTTAATTGCTTCAATAACAGTTTTCTAGAGTTATCTGTAGCACATGAGGACAGGGAGCAGGTAGGAGCACAGAGTGAAGGGTAACAACTTTCATCTATGTAAATCATGAAGCTCACAGGACCTCAAAATAAGAAAGCTGACCACAAGCTGCCATACTTCAGATGCCGAGAGTAAGATAAGATGTGACTGAGCCAGTCTGTCCTCTGTTGTGTCCTTCCTCATATTGCAGATTAGAAAACTACTATTCAGGCACTTAAAAATAGAAGGAACCTTGGGGATCGTATGGTCAAGCCTCCTGCTCAAAACAGGAGTAGCTGCAAAGTTAATACCTGCATTCCTAACAGTTGTTACAGAGGTTCGTGAACTGATGGCATTGATCAGGGCTTACTTAGATGCAGAGGAGACAGGCAGATTTCATAGTACCTTGGTGGCAACATGCTTATTCATGTGCTACATGGAACCCCCTGGCACCTGCAGACAAACGCTGAAGATTTTCTTTTATGCTTGTTGGGATCATACTTCTGTACACCAAACCTGAAAGTGAAATGCACAGAGAGTGACTTGTCTGCTAAACAAGTGGATTGGTTCAAAGCTTTCTGGGGATGCTGTACATATTTCTGAATCCAAAACAAGATTAAAACACAATAAAGGAAGCTGTCGGGTGAAAGAGATGAAAGAAATGACAAAAAAAATGAGTAAGGATCTCTTTCTACTTACAACCTCAATATGAGATTTATATATCATTGTGAATTATAATAGACTACTTAAACCTACTTACACCAAAAATGTCTGTTTAATGTCTTCATTAACGACCTGGATGTTGGCATGGAGAGCACTCTATACAAATCTGCAGTCACCAGATTTGAGGCACGATCAATACTCTGGAGGATAGGGATGCTATTCAGAGGGACCTGGCAGGCTGGAGAAATGAACAGACAGAAAGTTCTTGAAGTTCAAAAAGACCAAGAGCAAAGTCTTGCACTGTGGGTGGAATAACCCCACACAATGATACAAGCTATTGGCAGACAAAGAAGCAGCTCTGCAGAAAAGGATCTGGTGGTCATTATGGACTGAAGTTAGGTGTGTGCCCCTGCAGTGAAGAAGTCGGACCATATGCTGGGCTGCTTTGGTAAGATGGTAGCTACTAGCTCCAGGGAAGTGATTCAACATTTGTGAGACTGTGTCTGGAGTACTATGCCCACTTTAGGGCTCCCTAGTACAAGAAAGATGTTGACAGGCTGGAGCAAGGCCAGCAGAGTGTCACCAAGATGGTCAGGGGGCTACAGCACATAGTATGCATGAGGAGAAGCTGAGGGAAGGCGCTCTGTTCAGCCTGGAGAAGAGAAGGCTAAAGGGAGACCTTATTTCAGTCTACAACTACCTGATCAGAAAATGAAGAAAAGATGAAGTTAGACTCCTCTTGGAGGTACACAGCAATAGAATGAGAGGCGACAGACACAAGCTGTAACATGGGGAATTCCAATTAGAAAGAAGCATTTTTTAAAAAAAGTTATTCTGAGGGTGGTCGAATACTGTAACCAGATGCCCAAAAAGGATGTGGTATCTCTGTCCTTAGAGGTGTTCAAGACTCAACTGGCCCTGTACCAGAGCAACCTGATCTGAGCAGACCTGCTTCAGGCAGGGTGTTGCACTAGGTGACCTCCAGAGGTCCCTGCGAACCCGTGATCGCAAGCTGTAGATATCCCCAAGTTGGTGCTGAGTTAACCAATTCCAGGCTCTGATCAACCTTCCCAAGGCTCCCAGACAATTAGCGTAGGTATTGCCTACGTTCAAGGTACCACATTCAAGTGTACTTGTTATTTTGGGAAACCCAGCTAGTTTCTTTGATTGCTGTGATGCACTGAGCAGGCACAGCAACTGGGTCAGGCTTACTTAGGAATCACTGGATGGTGCAGGACTGGTGCAGCACTAGTTGTTGCACACCTTAACAAGGGGTGCTGCAGCCACTTCCACCATCTCAGAATGCCACTAATGTACTGGAGTCTAAAACTGTTATTTTGATCTCTCTATGATGATGATGTCAGGTCACAGCATTTTGTTTCACAGTTTTCAAATCCTCCCCGCAGTTAGGTGTTTTGTGAGATTGACTTCCTGAAAGTTTTTGAAGTACTCAGAGACCTTTACATATAAAATGTAACACCAGCGCCAGTTGCATGACAAAATCAAATATAGAGCTCATTCTCTGTTGCCTCATTAATGTGTCTTCTACCCATAGTTATAATGGGATGTTTTAATTGTGTGTTCATTTCCAGAAACTCTAAATAACTGATTTAACATTTGAAATAATCTGTTGCTTATCTACCTTTCCAGCTACTACTGAATGATACAGATGGAATTTTTAATTCCTCTGGAATTAAAGAATTGCTTGGGCCCCCAGTGAGTATATGCTGCTTTGTTAAATGTTCAGACTTGCTCTGTCTTTAGTTTCTCCTTTTGAGTACCATCTGGTACCATCTACCAGTACCAATTAATGTCTCAGATATGTGTGTGTAGCTCCCACTAACTTGCAAGAAGCCATGCAGGAGTAAAACAGAGCAGAAATGAATCTTGTATGAATAATGAATTGTATTCATCTTCCATGTGTATGAATTAATTTTTGCATTTTTATATTGAAGGAAACAGCTGAGGAGATTGGTTTAGCTCTGGATCTGAACTATATGTTCCGAATGACAGAAATGGAACTGATGCAAAAATAGGGACTCAGTTTTACATTGCAGTTCCTTCCTTTTTTTCTCTTGTTTTTCAAGTCATGAAACAATTTTTTTAATATATATTAAAAAAAAGACTTCTATTAAATCTGTGATTAGGAATGCAAAGCTCCAGGGTATGAGTTTTGTCTCACAGCAATTAGAGTTGGGTATGTAAAGCTGGAAATCTCATAGGAGAACCACAGGTGTGAAATTTCAAGCTCTGCTTTGCAGCCAGGATTTTATCACAGTTCAGTCAAATATTTGAAATTCTGGATGCTTCTTGGTACTGGTTTCAAATTCCTAAGGTTAGATCCACAGAGAAAATTACCTTCTTTGTACTGTCTAGTAAAACTTAGAGCAAACTTAGAGCTTAAGTGGTCCAATAAACAATAATATATTTTCCTTTGCAAAACTTTACTCCCTATAACTGAGCATTGTCCTTCACAACCAGTTCAATTTGCAGAGTTTTGTTTGTGTGTTTTATTTTATCTATTTTCATGCTTGATTTATATGCTAGGTAGACTCACAAAATGAGCCTAGTTCTCCTCCTCACGTTCAATTCTTGTAGAAACAAGGAAGACAAGAATGTGTGCGTCTTCCAACAGAATTTGACTCTACTTAGCCACAGTGAAATGTTCTACACACAATCTAGTGGATAAAATTTTGCCATCCACACACAGCCAGTAGCTCAGTGGCCAAGGCCAAGAGAGCGCTACTGTGTTCACGATGATGGATACTGGAAAAAAATCAAAGACTAAGTTATAATAGAAATGGTATGTGTTTGATATATGGAAAATGTCAACTTTCTTCTGCTTTTCCTGGATCTGTGTCCCTTCAGATTTGTAAAGTCCCAGAAAACAAACAAACAAAAACCCTGTCAGATCAGGGCACTGTGGACATTTTGCAAGCTACCACTAGCTGAAAGAAATTCTTTTTCCAGTTTCAGATAAATTAATAGTCACAGGTTAGGAGCTACATGTAAATTCTACTCTGTTTTTCAAATCCATAATTTGTGTTTGTATGGGGATTTGTGCATTTTGCAGGGGCCAGATGGCAAGCCAGGTCTACCAGGATTTCCTGTAAGTATTATGTTCCTGGGATTTAAATACATATTCTTGAATGTACTTAATATTTTAAAATTGTATAAATTATATGTATAAAAATAATAAAAAAAATGTATAAAATTATATATGTAGTATAGAATTTATACAAAATCTGATAAATTGTTATATGGGAGAGCACAGGTCGATGGCATATTATGGCTGTGATGAAAATGAACTCATGACTGAAGTTCTATAGAAGATTGTTTACTGAGTGAATCCTGGTTATTGTGAACTTCATTGGAAACCAAAATAAAAATTACGGAATGAGTTTGTAAGATTGAGAAAGTTATTCAAAGAATTTATACTCTCTCTGTCATCAGAAGAATTTCTATAGGTACAAAAACACCATTCTTGGCCTTACATCAGCTCTTTTCTCTAGCTCTTGGCTAATGTAGAAATCATATAGACTTGAATTTGATTCTTGATGGGTGAAATTCTGACCTGAGCCAAATGTTTTCTTCACATAAGATAGAGAAATTATGTAATAAAGACAGAAATTTTGTTTTAAAAAATGTTTAGATTACAATCAGAGTGATTTAAAGTGCAGGATTTAACATTCCTCTTATTTAAAATTAGATTTAGTAAAATGGCCCAGTTCTATACTCTCAGTAGATTTCACCACAGTTTATTTATGTATTTATTTTTACTTAGGGCCCTCAGGGACCAAAGGGAGATACTGGCTTACCTGGACTACGAGGACCTAAAGGACAACAGGTAAAAAAAAATGAGTAGGAAAAAGTGCAAGCTACAAGCAAGTATTTGGTGTCATTAAAAGTTTTATGATTTGGGTTTTGTTAGGGACTAGGCTGTTAATAAGTTTGTGTGAAAATTTTTCTAAATGGAAGTTGAGGCAGCACTGAACAAAGTAACTTGATTATCTTGCTGAGAGCTGACATTCTGTCCCCAGCATTGAAATTCTGCAATGCAGTGTGCACTTATCGGAATAAGTTTGCATAAACATTAAACATGAGATGACCTTTTCCTGCAAGTTGATCATCTGTGCTGACAGCCTGGGATCCTAACTGAAAGGCCAAATATAAGGATGATGTTTTCCTCCTCCTGCCTTAGTACAAAAGGCTTTGCCTACAGAAGCATATTGCAATGTTTCTGTTCCCAAAGAATGTGTAAGACCTGGGGAGCTCTTTCCCCTGAATTCTTTCTCTTCTTTCTACACTATCAGCTTTACACCGTAGCACTGCCAAGATACGACTACGGACTGATTCTGTTTTGTAAATAGCAGAGTTATTTCATTCTTTTCCCCTTCTCCTCCGCCTGCAGGAAGCAGAGGAGAAGGACAAGTTATTACAGTCTTGGTGATAAGAGAAATGAAATCACTTTCCTCTTTATTTTTTGTGTTTGTAAGTAGATGACCTCACTTTCTCACAGGTTTGGGAATGGTTAATTGCAGTTTGAAATAAGATGGTAGATGAATGTCACCTTCAGTGCCTAGGAAGAAACGTTCCAGGCCACAAATGCCAGCCCTCTTTGGCACAAGAATTCCTGTTGTTTTACCGAGTGTGAAAATCATCAAGCTCAACCTTAAAACCAGTGAAGTCTCTACTGGAAGCAATGCAAAACTGGGCAGTTGTTATATTAAACACATACCAGTGACATAGTGATTCTCAGGCTGATTACGAGGTGAGAACACCAGATTATGCTCAGGATTAATGACCACAAGAAGCAGAGTGAAGCTGCACACCGATTTCACATTATAGTGCTTTCGTCCGACAGATGTGTCACACTTGAACCGCAATATTGCTGCTTTGACATTTCCTGCTTCACTGACAGCTGCTTTGTAAACACTGTAAAATATTTTGGTAATTGCAGGGTGAAAAGGGAGAACCAGGAGCTCTCGTTGCTGCTGATGGATCTTTAACTGAATTATTAGGAAGAAAAGGGGAGAAGGTGAGCTAACACTGCTTTGTGTTCCTCCTTGGCCACCATTTTGCCAGCCTCCTCTGCTAGATTTTGCACAAGTTCTCTCCATCATCTGTATGTTTGTCTGTCCCTAACAGGGAGAAGCTGGAGCAGTTGGACAGGCAGGACCAATGGTAAGAAAAAGCTGTCCAAAGTTGCATGGATTCTTTTTCTATTTGGTTTGGTGTTAAAGATATTACCAAATGCAAGGTAGTCTTAGCTTGTCTTTACTTCTGAACAGAGGTGGAATATTTGTGCTTAAGTAATACTCATATTTAAGGACAGTCAATGTCCTTTAGAAAACAATATAGTTGGTATATATGTGGTGCTGTAAACTGCTTACTTGACTGAGGATTTAAATTGAGGTTGTACAAATGTATCTTGTTTAGGTCAAGGGTGAAATATCTTCAAAGCTAGGAACTTACACGACTTGAAGGAGTCGTGAACTGGTACAGAGAACTTGGAGTGAACTGGTAGAGAGAGAGGGGCTCAAATTGCCATCTTCTACTATCTGAAACGCAGCTTCATATAGTTGAGCATGTAGGCAAAGTGATCTAAAGGATGTCCTTGACAGCACTGGATTCAACAATAATGCTGGAGAGGAATTTGGCATTCATATCCTATCTCAAGATTTTGTTCTGCCAGTTCCTCTTCCTGCTCAGACTGTTGTGCTGAACTGTCCAGCTACAATTCAAGTTCATTGTAACAATCTATTTTTCAAGTTAGTGAAAGCACACAAGCATTTTCATACTAAAGGAAGCTGTGAGGATAAACAGAAGTGTGTGGATTGCATGTCAGAAAAATGTAATGAATTACCACCAAAAACTTGAGACTATAAAAGGTAACAGGCCATTTCCAGTTCAGTAAAAACAGTTGACATTGAGGTAATGGACATTAGCAGTTTCAAGAGTTCATCTTCAGGGAACCTTAGGATGGTGCTAAGGCTAGTTTTGTGAGTATTTAAGGGATACTAAGAGCACTGGACCTCTTCTTTTTATCTTTGTAGTACTGAAACAGTCTATATATCACCCAGAATGTATTTTTCTCCCAAAACCTAAAAGACAAGAAGAATCTTCGCCAAAGAAGTCTTGAAAGAGACTTCCAATTATGTACTTATAGTACTGTGAGGGGGTTGTGAAATGCTGGTTTCATCCTTCATGTTCAGAAAAGAGATCAGAGATCTGGTAGCAGCAGCTGATTTTGCTCTCACTGTTAGGCAGGACCAGAGACAAGAGATAACCTAAAATCTTGCTGACTCTTCAATCCTGATACACCAACAAACTTAAAAGTAAACAGCAGAGTCTGTGATTTTTCTTCCTAGTTATTTCACCTCAACTTTAAATCTAGATCTTTCCATGATAATGGGCACAAAGTCTGATCAAAATTTTGCATTGTCGATCACCCAATCGCCTTGGTCACATAGGAAAACACAAATTTGATCAATGCTGCTGATAGCCATGATTCATTTTAGTATTTAGTATTGTCCAATAGTAAAGCCCCCTTTGCCATTCGTGGGTATCTTCTGCAACTATAATGTTTATACTGCAGAGTACTTGATCAGGGCCCCTAGAATGTAAATTACCATAGTTTGGGTGTCCATGGTTCTTTTCCACTTTAAAATCCTAGCCCAAGATCCACTTTGAGATAACTGGAAACTCTGATTGCTCCTTTATGCCATGAGAGGCAGAATGAGTTCATAGACATCACTTTCCAAAATCTAGAAAAAAAAAAAAAAGAGTAGGAGCCCTTAGTAAGAACGACAGCATCTGTCTGTTACAGACTCTTGACTCCTTTGCTGTTATAAATGAAACTTCCTTTTCTGATAAGCAGTCTGCTGTGGTTTCCTCACATCTCTCTTTCATTTCACTTCTAGTTGTGGCTGCTGGCACGTGTCTTTTGCAGTTGGTAACATTTGTCAGGGGAGGGCTGCAGTCTTGACACAGGAAATAGTGAAGGTGGCTCCAGCACAGCACAGTCAGAGGCTTCTCTTTATTTAAACTAATAAGCAAAAAGCCTGTTTCTAGTCATCTTGGTTGCTAAGTAAGGCTCAGATTCCTGAGATCCTCAGATCCCATTCCCGAATTTCATATCTAATGCAATCATCAGTTTTGACATGATAAAAATATACATGAAAGTGCTGGTGAACAATATTCAATTTGAGGTTATATAATCTTAAATTTTATTTATCCTGTGGAATTCATTCTGAAATGCACCTTGTTTTTTTTTGTTTTTGTTGTTAATGACAGCTGCTAATTGCAAAATACTAAAATCAACTTCTGTTTGATGCATAAAACTGAGTATATTTTCCATGAATGTAGATCATTTTTCAATTAAACAATATTACATAAACACTTACCAGCTTGAAATAAAAGATTTAAATGTAAATGAAAACTCCATCAGTTTGACAATGACTTAATTCAGAAAATGGATTGGTGAGAGACTGGTATTTAAATCTAGAGGCTATTCCTTCATCAAGATTTTGTTATCAGATGAGATGCAAAATTCTGAGTACAGAAAAGATTCCTTGGGATTTTTTTAGCTCTTAACTTATCCACACTTCTTATATGCCCAGATACCAGGGCTACAGCATTGGACTCTGAATAAGAAGACTCGGTTCTGTCACAGGCTTGCTGGGTTATCTCACGCAAGTCATGTTTCTCTTCCCTCAAGTGCAAAGTGAAGGCAATATTGCTTAATTTTGTAAAGCATCCTGAAACCTAAGGGTAAAAAAACCCCAAATGTACAAGTATTCATTTTTAGTACACCGAGGGGCACTAATCTAGTTTGACCCTATCTGCACCTTCGTATGAAGCAACCCAAATCCTCTGTATCCTTAAATAATGGAAAGACAGATCAGAGGGAGTGTGTGCTCATTCTCCTGTTGTGCAATAGGAACAACACATGAAAAGTTCCTTTTCAGTTGTCACGGCCCTTGAGCACAAGGTGTTTTAGAGGGGTTATTGCATAGTATTTACACGGAACTCTATAGATTGGTGGACTTAGCTGTAATGATGCCCTGTGACCTCTCAGTAGTGATTATATCAGAAACTGGAAAAAGTAAAGTAACTGAGTTCAGCTTCATGCTGTGCAGTGCACTGTTCATAGCTGGAAACCAAACAGTTCCTCTGGGCCTTCCCAGACAGGCCCCAGAGGTGCTGGTAGCAGCACAGCTTTGGTGCAACCATGCAGAGAACTTTTTGAAAAGACTCTGCTATCAGCACTGAGTGAAGGCGGTTGTAGCTCCTCAACCAAAATATGTACTTCAACTAAGTGAAGCAAACTGAAAAGAGCAAAAACAATCAGAAAGTATATTGACACTGTTCCCAATACTGCTGTTGACATGCTTAAATAGGCAGACAAATGAGGGGAAACAAGGACTTCTGGTCTTGGAGCTAAGCAGAGAAATAGCAGAAATGATTTATGTATCTAAAGCATTTCCATGGATTCTTAACCTGTCAGATTTTGCAGATGACCAATTTTCTTTTCTGTATTTCTTTTTTCTTTCTTTACTGTCTGTTTTCACCTCCTTAGTTCTGATTTGATTTCTTTCACTCTTTCTTTTTTTTTAATTCATCTTCTATTCCTTCTTAGTCTCCATATTCCTAATTAATGAAGAAGAGTGACTGACAAGATGAGGAGTTCCTCTTGTTTTTCAATTATTTGCTAGTCATCCTTTGAAGTAGTATTCACGATGCCAACAAAAGTTGGTGACGTAAAGTGACATGCCTGAATTGGCGTAGGCAGTGAAACTACCGATCTTTCTTCTATCAGCATATATCTGCATTAACCACCATGTTGCAGATAACAATAGCAGGGTTTTTTACAATAAATGCACTAAAAGCACAGTAATTTCTCAAGATTAAACATATAAATTGTCACCTGTGAGAGGTGTACATGAGATCTGTAACAGAAATACTATTAAACCCACAGTTGTTTTAGGTATTTGAAGTATCATTTTCAGATTTTATGCAGCCCTCCTCACATGAGGTCTTTACCTTATGTCTTCTATCCACAGGCCAAAACGTGTCTGTGACTATGAATCACTGCTGAAGTTAAAACACAACACCATAAGGCGTTGTGAGGGGTATCCCTCAGCATTTCACCAGGCTGAAACGAGAAAGGTTGACACATATATAAAGAAATTGCCCAGACTCTGGTGGTTTTGTTGAGCCTTGGGAAGCTGATAGCAGGATGAAAGCTTGTGGTTTACCTCAGGTTTACCGCTTTGTAAACCTAACTCACTTTCTGGCTGTTTAAAGATAACATACTTGTAAATACCAAACCATGGATTGCCCATAGTCCTGAATTACTTTTCCTGGGAGCCTGCTTGCCACTTCTTTCGATGGTTTCTTGTCAGTGTGGTCAAATAGGTTACTCTTGTGTAAAGAAGAATCATCTCTGCTTCAAATAGTAGCACAGTAAATCCATATACCAAAGATGGCAGGAAGTATGTGGTCATTTGGTGATATATAAAGTCTTAAACTGGTGTACAGGTGTTTTCTCACAGGCTATGACACAAAAACATTTAGAAAAAAACAACATAAAACCAACAAGCATACACCCCTGAGACTCCCATTTTTCTGTTGGTTGATTCATTTAACTTTCCTTTATACTTGGATGCCTGGCAGCTCAGTTTTGAATTTTACGCTCCATAAATGGCTGAGAATTCACACTTCTTTTCAGAAAACTAATCTTTTTCCAAAACAGAGTTCACTTTTGTATACATACATCTCAGTTTCTGAGATCCCTTAGAACTGTGAGTAGAGAGCACATTTTGTGCATTGTCTGTAGACCATCACAAACTGAAAATGTGACTGTGATTGTGGTATCCTTTCTAGATAATCAAACATATGTCACAATGTTGTTCCACTTAAAATTTATTCTATTTTATTCTTCTTCTCCATAATCACACTTTCTTTTCTGTCCAGGGACCAATAGGACCTCCTGGACCTAAAGGAGCACTTGGTTTCCCAGGACGCCCAGTATGTATTAAGTTCTCTAAAGTGGAATAAAGTCAGATCAGCGGCTTCTGAATGCATGCTAAATTATTTCTACTTCTACTTATTTCAGGGCCGTCCAGGACTGAATGGAATGAGAGGTGTGAAAGGTGAACGAGGCGAAGCATTACATGTAAGTTCTTATATATTGCAAATTAATTGAAAAAATTTAAAACCTTAAATCAAAACCCATTTATATGAGTCTCTTGAAAATGATGGCAAGACCAAAACAGCCAAGAAGATCTAGAAATGATGATATGCTTCTATTATTTTTCCTTTTTAATAACAGTCATTGGACAGACAAAGTCTGGGTCCCTCTGGACAGCTCTTACAGGTATATATAGTTTTATCAGATCCCAGGTGTAAGTTATATGTGTGATTCATTGTCAGCATAGGTTCAAATAGGCACAGGATCTGAGGTTGCAAATTTTTTCGATTTATCTCAGAGTTCTTCATGCAAGTTGTCAGTATGACACTTCATAGGAGCTTATATTCACATGCTAACTATCCAGCCTAGGTACCAAGAGCACTTGAGCATATATTTAATGAAGAGTCACTTACCCTGGTAACAAGATAACTTGTGGACATCAACTACCTGCTTTAGCTGTAGTGTTGTATCCAGAACAATAACTACTTTCCTGTCCCTGAAAGACGATAGAACTTGCACGCCCACCTACATCCTGCAATTGTGGAATTAAAAGTGATAAATCAAGGTCCTGGTTCAGTAATTCCATTCTTATAAATAGCATTCATACAAATAATCTCACGGCAAACAGTTAGAATGGACTACGTGACAATAAGCACTGCTTTGCATAAGCAATAACTTTAAGAATAGCATACTTTTTACTGGGCAGACAAATTTGTGTTGCTGTTCAGATGTTGCAGGGAGATGTGTGCTAGCAAAAAGTAGTACCTATACCACAGCAGTAGCCAATAATATTTTATCTACATCAAAAAGAGGCTGAATAAAAGACAAGGCACTTTTACTGTATTATCATAGAAATCATAAGAAAACAAGGATCAGGTAGGCAAGAGGAAAGAATATGAAGTCAGTCTCACTGTATTTCAATAGAGCAGATTTTGTAAATGATTTCTGTTGTATGTATATTGTTCTGTTTTTCCTTTGTTCAAAAAAAAAAAACCCAAAAAACAAACAAACAAAACAGCAAACAGCGCCCAAAGTGTGAAACATAGAATTAGGGTTTTTTTTTCCCAAAATAACAGTCTTAGACCACTTTTTTTTCTTCCTTTGTTTAGGTTGAATATGAAAATTCACTTTGCAGCTTAGGTTCGTCTCGCAAGTCCATTTTTCCCCCAGGCCAAGTAATATAAAACTCCATGATTAAACTGAGCCTTCTGGACCCCTTGTCCTTCTTTCCCTAGGCTCAACTGAATTGTATGCAAAAGGATCTAATATCTTCTTTATTCAACTTTCTCTTACCAGGGCCCCCCTGGCTTGCCTGGGCCTCCAGGACCCCCTGGACCTCCAGGACGGATAGTTTATATCAAAGGAGTAAGTATGACTAGGACTCAGTTGCTGGTCTCTCACTGTAGCAGAAATAAGCAGAAATATGCTTCTCTTGAAAGGGTTTGCCAAGTGAATCCTTAAAAGTTTTTTTCCAGCAATACAGTTTACAGCAGTCTACCTTACTTGTGTGTATGGGGAAAAGTCTTTTTAACTGAGCCACTGTGGTGAAAGAGTTTTGCCCCACATGGGCAGACTGGGACGTGCTGATAGAACCAGAATTCTCTATCAGTAAATGGAAGTCACTATTCAGATTGCTGACTTCGGCCTCCAGGCCTCATCCTGACATTTCTTTTAGATCACTTTGCTGTATTATGTACTGTGTTATTGCCTATGTTCATTAAATTCATATCCCTTCCTATTTCCAATAGACAGTTTTCCCAATCTCTCCCAGACCTCATTGCAAAATGCCAGTAAGTCACACACAATCTGCTCTTAGCAAAATGCATGGCCATGACAATATATAACCACAGTAGCTATACACATAACCACGGTAGCTATGCAGCTTTCCCCTCCCTGCCTTCTGCTTTGCACCAGTTATGAGATGTGTTTTACCCGCCTTCAAGATAACAGATTTCCAAGTGCTTAGATATTCAGAAAGGAGCCACATACAAAACATGTGACAGAATTACAAACATTGGAACCTTTTGCGTAAAATGCTTTCATTATTTAGTTGCCCTAACTCTCTTAATGCCTTTCCAAGCCTCATGTTTCCATAGTGTAAGATTTGCTTTCAGGAGCTGAACGCTTATGCTTACCTGTACACCCGTTTTTCATATTTATTTATAAATAATATCTCCATGTAGTTATGTCTTTGGCTGTTCTCAATTTCCCTGTCTAAGGGGACATAAGACTTCTTATCTATTTCGCATAACACGTAGTGGTAAAGTCTCTTTTCCTTAGTTGACCCTCAAATGCAACAGAACTATACATAAACCTTTATTATATCGTGAAGGCCAGCAGTTCTGCCTCCGCTTTCCAAAGTGAATGACAAAGCCCCCATTGCCTTCAAACGACCTGCGATTTTGTTTAACGTAGCAAAAAAATTACATACTACGATGAACTGTGAACAGTGTTTAGTCATGATAGAGCCTTCCCTACGGCGATACTGTAGTGTCAAGTCATGGGTGAGGTATTTGGGAGGATTCTGTCTTCGAGGGCCACAGCCTCCTGCAGAGTGTGATGCGCAGCATGTCTGCTCTACTTTTCCACCCTATAATAACTAATTTCCACAGTTTTGGCCTACACCTTTCAGGCATCATCTTCCCAACTCTTTGAATACCTCCCTTAAATCTTCCCAGTAATCTTTCTAGTAAATTATATAACCTTCTTATGTGATGTTTCCCCCCCACACACACAAAAGAAGAAGTTCCTCTGGATTAGTCAGCTTCACCTGATCAGAGCTTTGAAACCAAGCAGTACAAGGCCCAGAGCAACCTGCTTTAAGCAGTGGGGTGGGCTGGATGACCTCCAGTGATCCCTTCCAACCTCAACTTCTCTGCAAAATGATTCAAATGAATTTTAACTGAATTTCAGATAACAAAAAAGTTTGCCTTTCAAGATGGTAAAATCAGCAAATAACAGTAACTTTTATGTGCAGAAATAATAGAAACTGTAGTTATAAATACCTCTTCATACATCTAAGTATGCTAGATAGATTTTTCCTACTTTTGTGAATAATTTCCTAAACCTATCCAAGTTTATAGATAAGAAGTCTGCTGTACATGCCTACATAAATGAATATCCCTAAAGAACTACAGACTGAACCCCACAAGTTTTCCTCATGTGAACTGATCTTCTGAAGTTAATGGAGCTATCCATGTGAGTAAAGCTTTCTAAGAGCTAATACTGTAGGGTTAGTCAGATACAGCAGCTGTATGATGTCATTTTTTTAGTATATTTGCTTCCATTTATATGAACAGTATTAGTTAGTACTAAGACCTGTCCATTTCAGAGCACTCTGCCACATTTTAACTCCTGCACCACCCATATTTTGAAGACAGAAAGTGGAGGTAAGTAGCATGCCCATCATTACAGGAGAATGGAGTCAGTATGATTGATAGAATAGAATTAGAATAGAATAGTTTCTGCCTCCTAGTTTTGTCGCAGTGCATATGGAGCATAAGATCATCAGACAGTAGGCATAATTATGATCTGATGAAAAAAATTACAAACAGTCTGTTATCTTACAAGCAAAATTCAAATCCTGCTTTCAAATGCAGTGACATAAATTTTCAGAATCATTCTCAGAAAAAGGTGAATTTTCTGATGTTTCACTAGCATGACTGAGAACAGGATTTGCTAATGCTTCAAAAATGCATGTTATTACCCTCTTGCTGAAAGCATGTTGCATGTTGAAGAGAGCACAACACTGAAAAGGCTTCATCAGCTAATATCAGACCTCATCAAACTGGAGATAATCACAGCTTTGTTACAATATTTACTGTGATAGCATGCAAATGTTCCATGCTTTCCACTATGCACTTGAATCAGAAAATGTGTATGGATAATTTTTATTAATTTCTTTTTGTCTGTAGGTGAACACTCCTTACCCAGGAAATCAAGAAGCTCTTAATGTCCAAGGTGAATAATTCTTTGTTTCAAAACTTGCTTTAAATAATCCCTTCTTTTCTGTGAACAAAGACCATTGCTTTCTCTTGAATAGGGTGTTACTGATTTTGTGAGAAAATCATAGGTGGTCTCTCATCTTTAATTGATCCTTTTGCTCTGTCAGATCATGTCTTGCTGCAGTCTCAGCATGGAAGTCAAAGAACAGATGGATCTAGGTCTGAACTTCTAAGGCTAAGATTAAGATTGTGTTACTCTACATTTAGTAGAGCACAAGTTCTGCATGTCTAAGGTTAGTTTTCCATCAGAGCTGACAACAAGCACCTGAGGAGTAGGTGCCACACACTGCTGCATTGAGTCTTTACTTCTCTCCTCTGGCAGTGCTCTTCAAATGCTAGTTCTAAAGCCTACTGACAATACATCACATAAGCCAACAAAGCGGTCTCATCCCTCAGATGTTTGACTCATGGAATCAGAAAAACTTCCCTTCTCTAACTGACTGACGCCAGAAGTTTAGCTTGTGATCAGAGCTCCTATCCCAGTGCTCAAAAGTAAATGATCACAGGCAGGGTCAGCACATACTGACTGCCGGAGCACCAGAGAAGAACAAACTGCCTACAGTCCATGTTCTGGACTGGATTTAGGATTTTCTGCAGATACAGCAGAAATGTTCTGCTTCCCTTCGTTCACAAGGAAGGTGAGACCTGCTGAAGAAAGAGCGCAGAGAGAAGCAGTCTGGAAACATCTGTTGTAAAACAGGGCTCTGAAAATGAAGTTCTTTTCATCTCCCATATTTGTAGCATTTCTGCAAAACCAGAAGAAGGAAAAATGCTATAAATATTTTTGTCCCTAAAAATGTTCAATAATCATATAGAATAAGCCTGGAAGACTGCTACAGAAAGCTGTAGAAAGTTAATGGAAACACTTCCTTACCAATGAAGTGTTTAGGGGATGCACAGCAAAAAAGCTTCCACTGGAAAAGCAACGCCAGGTCATGGACTTGGTGAACTTGCACCCCAGCAAGCCAGAAATTGTTTTTGTAATGCCCTGCTGAAGTTCACATCTGCAATGAGAACAGGTTAGAGTAGAGATTGTGCACTTAACAATCTACCAACTCCCAGCGTAGGTCACAACAGGAGCTGTTGCTATCATTGGGAGAGAGATGCTAAAATTACTTCAGGAGATGTGTCCTTTCATTGTCCTTGTGATTATACTTCAAAATACTTCCTGCAATTTGCTCGGAATAGGACCAGCTCACCTTACACTTGGTCATTTCTACTTGAAGTAAGTAGCTATAAAATGCTACTGTGTCAAAATGTTTCTGGAGATATTCAAAATCCGTCCGGGTGCAATCCTGTGCAACATGCTCTAGGTCACTATGCTTGTACCAGGTTGTACTAGATGAAATAAATCAGATCTAATAAATCTAATTAATCATTTTACCTAGACATTTTGTAGGGCAAAATTATTATGAAAATTGAACAATACCTGGAAAAATAGATTTATCCAGATTTATTTGGGTAGAGTTCTACCCTCAGCTATATAGAAGAAAAATTGTGCTAACAGTTTTTCTATTCTCAGAGAACATTTTCTTCATTGTCAGTATGTTTATGACATGAAGGAGCAACAAAACACCACATTTTTGGCCATTCACAGTTGCAGTTATATACTGGTTTGTGTCTGAGCCTGGAGATGCCAGAGGACATGGTATCAAAGGTAAAAGTGTAACCCAAGAACTGACAAACATATCAGCAAGAGAGCACACATTCTCCTTTTGCTTTGCTCAGAAGACTCTAGATTGGATGGTTAAAAAAAGGAGAATGAAAGACAGATTGCAAGAGACCTTGTTGCAGATGTGGCTGATAAAGAAACACGGACCATGGGCTGAAGCGAGAATGCAGGCAGTCAGACATTAACTTCACAGGGAGAGTAAGCAAAGCATATGTGTTGTGGAGTCAAACATGTGAAATACCAGCTGTCATTTTCATTTGAGTTTGGTTGTCATCGCAGGCATCTCTGTTGTTTGCAAATTCTCATGAATTTTCCTTCCCTGTCACGTTTGTATGTCAGGTGCTAAAGGAAGTGGAGATTCCTGGGGAGTGCACAGTTCAACAAACATAAAAGGAGAAAAAGGAGACACAGGGGCTCCAGGACCACCAGGTATTCTGAATATGACATTTCAGAAATATCCTATGGTAGTCCCACTTGAGGCAGGAGGTTGGGCTAGATAATCTTCAGAAGTCCACTTCAACCAACTTTTTAAATATTCTGTACTTTATTTGTCATAATTATGAGAAGTATATGTGGGCCAAATGCATCAAATATTACTGGTGCTAGGAGCATCATAATAGAAGCTGCTCACTAGACATTTACTTTTCTGCAACAATCAAAAGTGATACACATGGCTATTTTTTATATTTTCAAAAAAAAAGCATGTTTGAAAAGACTGCAATTACAGTTCACACAATTTTCCTTTCTAATGTAGTTTTTGAAAGCTCAGATATTGACATTAGGCTTTTCCCAATGACAGTAATTCTTCAAAACAGAAGGAGCAGTATATGAAATTCATATATATCATATTTATAATCTTTGTCCTATTAAGTGTTTATGATAAATTTAAAACCATACATGTACATGGGTATTTCTGTCTTTGTTCCAAACTCATGGTTTTGTTGATAATAATTGCTCTCTCTGAGCGCACCTGTATGTTCTCATAAAAGCTATTTTCTTGTCTTAATAATTTTTATTCTGATCAATATCCACTGCCACAACAAGAAGAGAACTGGACTAGATTTGCCCCTTAAGACATCATGCTCAAAGCTAATCATCACACATTTGATGCAAACACATTTGGCTGTTATAAGCAGCTCTGAAAATATCTTTTTTTTCTAAGGGTATGGGAAAGAAAGATTATTTGAAGGCTTTTAAAACTTTTTGTGCTGGGTTGACAGCTTTGGTGGACCACTATTGGCAGACAATAAAACCCAGCTGCTATAAATACCTATGCTGGTACTGGTTTTTGTTGCAGAAGAGCAATGAAAAGTTATTCTAGGATCAGCAGAATGTCAGTAACCCTGGTTCTTTCTTTAGCCTAGAAAGGGAATAGCAAAACTGTAGTTAATTCAGAATTGCACAGGTACTGCTCGACTACCTCACTACTGCCAAAGCAGATGGAATGCTTTTCTTTTATCTCAGTTTCCATCAAATGGGTTAATTTGGAGGCTTTTCTTTCACTCTCTGTCCAGCTACCACTTTCCTAAAAACTCAGAACTTTTTGTCTTTAATACTTCCTTGCTTTCAAATTTTACTAAAATTCGCAAACAGGTTGAAAATGAATTAAGGTGGAGACGTGACAGACAAGATAGAACATTTATGTCTTGTTTCATTAGCAAACTGAACTAAAAATATCTGTTAGATATAAAGGTTAATGTTATTATTGTAAATCATTTTCCTTCAAACTCCTAAAACAGTAATATCTAAAGCAGTGCTTTTAAGACAGAAATTACAGATAATTATTCTACTAAAATGATTTTCTTCATTTTTCAGGTCCACCTCTGCCTCCATCATATTTCAGCCACTTTATTAATAGCATAAAGGTAATTATATCCCATTTGTGTTGAGCTCCATTAAGCTTTTTTTTAAAGGAAGCTTTACTATACACTAAGCAGAAAACTACAGTAAGGTGAAGCATAAAAAAAAAAATCTCTGCCTTAGCAATTATATTCTGTGTTAATTTTCCAAACTTCAACTGGGTAAACAAGTTTATTAGAAGTATAGGGAGTGTAGATGTCAGTAAATATATAAAGATTACTTTTGTAAATAGTTTATTACTTTATGCTGGGTCTTTTTACCCTCTCAGTGGTATAAAAGCCCATCACAACTCGTTGTTACCTAACATCAGTTAGTACAAATTGTTTGCCATAAGTTAATGCTTTTGTTCCCATGCCAGCTCAGGTAAGAGACATCCATTTGCTAAAGGGGTGCTAGAAAAGATTATCAGCAATTAACATACGAAAATAGTCTCTTATGCGTAATACTATTTATCTTTCCAGCACAGTGAATAAAATAGGTTAAAGTGATGGAAGACACTTTTATGGTTCCCTATAGTTCTTTCCTGGAGTGACTTATGGGAAAGCCTCTGTGTACCTTGATGTTTTTGGTCCATCATTCTCCTGATTAAGTGACAGAACTTGAGTATCAACAAAATATCAATATTAGTATTTTAACCGAAAAAAGCTGGGTTTGCTCTCAAACAATATAAGATCTGAAAAAAAAAAATGTAATCAATTTAACATCACCAATGCCACCAAAAATAGGGTTGTTATATAAGGATGCCATTCATTTTCTTGGAGTACTTGTAGTTCCATCTTTTTTGGGATTTTGTTTTTGTTTGGCTGAGTGCACCAAAGTTATTCCTATGACATAAAGTGTGTCATCCGTGCATGACAGACGTGATGCAGCTTCTTTGATCTCACAGAGCAGTGTCTGCAGCTTTCAAGTTGTAGCTACAAAGAACTGATTTTTCATCTAGTGCTTCAGCTCTCCAAAATGACATGTCATACAGAAAGCTTTATAGTTCTATTTACTGGGAAACCAACACGAAAAAAATAGTCAGGGGAAGAGCTATACATAGTTGCGTCTCCCTTTCTGCAGCTACTCACCGTTCTCGCTTTGCCCTTTGCTGCTTCTGCTCACAGGTTTATTTCTTAGAAGGGTGTACTAATGTAGACAACAAAGGTTGAAGGAAGAAAACTAGCTGAGAAATTGAGAGAGGAGCGAGGAGATAATGAATTAGTCTTTCGAGGCCTCTTCTTACTTGTCACTTTAGTCCCCAAGCAAGTTGATAATCATCTTTGTAAATGAGGAGAAGAGAAGCAGCCCGAAGTGTCCGCAATTTTGTGTGGTGCCTCTCGTACACAACTCCACGCTGCTCTCTAGGATAGTCTTAGCCTTGCTACATACCTTTCCATATCTGTCAAATTCATGTCCGTCTTGCTTTGCTTCCTCCGTGCTATGAGGGAAAAGCAAAAAGTCTGTTTTTTTGCTTCCTCCGACTTACACTCTCTTTGCCTCCAGCTACAGCACAGAACACAGTTGCTGTGTGGCAAGTCAGAAACAGCACTAGAGCCAGTTTCCTCTGCCTCAGCTTCTTCCTCGAACCTCCACCCTGAGAAATCCTTGCGTCTTCAATAGAAGATACCATATCACTAAGGAAGGGAGGAATGTCAAAAAGCAGATAGTAAGATGATGCTATTCTTGCCTCAGCTGAATGCTTTAGATTGTGTTTTCTTCAAAGGGTGAAAAAGGAGACAATGGAGGCCCTGGTGTAAAAGGAGAAAAAGGAGAACCAAATGGAGGATTTTTTCTGACAGGACCTCCTGGACCGCCTGGAAGACCAGGATCAGTTGTAAGTCATACAAGCTGTATATTAGGACTAATTGTGGGCACACATTGTTTTAACTTAGAAAGCACTAAATAGAGACAAACAACGTGATGCTAAGAGCTATATATAAACTCATATGCTAAAAATTAGATTAGTAAGGGAAAGAGAGCTGCATTAAGCATAGGCACAGGCATTTCAGTATTGTGCATAGAATTAATTTTCCATGAAAAATTGATGCAGTGTTATGCTAGCTACTTAGCTGCCTACAACTACATCAAAATATAGGTTCATGCTATTAATAGCATTACAAATCAAGAGAGAACATATGACTTGTGAAGCTACTCCTTATGTCCTCAGAAAGGTCAAAATAGACTATACAAAATGAGACAGAGACTGTCTTTAAAAAGTGTTAGCCACTCAAATAATCCATCTTATTTTCTTTTCTAGTGATGCAAAAGAAAAAAAAAAAAAACACAAATGAAAAGTACAATGTGTGCCAGTCTGGACTACTCCGTTAACATTTAGCTACTGTTTACTCTGCAGGGTGGCTTAATCTCCCGGTAGTTGCCACCACATTTGCTTTGGAATCTGCTGCCACTTTGCAAACTAGTTAATCCCTGGGATCTGATAATTAGTGCATGCATTGCCCATATACTAAACTAAACTCACGATTTTTCATCTTCCATTAATATCCATGGCTCCTTGAAAAAAATCACCAATGGACTCATATCTAAAGAGGGATGCAGTAGCCCAGCTTTAGAAAATGCTATACACCAAGATTAAGATCCTGAAGCAGTGAAGTTAATACATTCAAATAAAATATTTTTATTATTGATAGGGACCAAAAGGGGATTCCATTGTTGGACCCAGAGGACCTCCTGGATTACCTGGACTACCTGGTTTACCAGGTTATGGAAAAACTGGACCTCCTGGCCCACCGGGACCACCGGGACCACCAGGACCCCCCGCGATATATGGCTCAGGTAAGAAGGTTTGATTCTGTCTTTCACTGTACATATAAGTGCATAGATATGCTTACATCTCCCCTTCCCATACCTGTTCTTCCAGCTATCCTTTCTCTCTCTGCACGCTTATATCAGATTTCTTCCCTGGGGATGTGGATTGGAAGCAAGAGCAGAAAAAGAGAGCAGCTGCAACCAAAGTTCATTGGGGAGCACAGGAAAATCTTATTTAAGCTGTGTTTGGGAAGTCTACATGACAGAGGATGGCTACATAGAGAGCTTTGTGAAACTGAGCAGTCAGCAAAATTTGGGAAATTTCCGTGTGACAACAAGAAGCTCTTCCCTGATACAAGGGCAATGCATACAACAGAGTTGAAGTCTAGAACAACAAGAGAACTGTCCCTGAGAAGGTAGCTGCCATGCTAAGGTTGAATACAAACAAAACTGTTTGGAGGTTGGTTACTGGCCCTCTAATGATTTTTAACTCACTGGATTAGAAAAGGAGCAAAATATGTCACGGATTTGAGGGAGGAGGTTATAATAAGGCGGTGCTGGAGTTTCTAATGCAAAGGAAATGCATTAATCAAGTATCAGTTCCAGACGGTTTCTTTTTTTGACTTCTCTGCGGTCACAAGTGTGCCAGTGGCAGATGTTGTGCTGTTCTATGTCAGACCTTGGGCCGGGTTCTGGTAGACGGGTCTTGTGTGCCTCTGAGACTACTTAGCCAGTTTACCTGAGTGAGAGACTCTGATTCTTCCCTTTGGGACCTGAGACCAGAAAGGGAATCCAGTGAGCAAAAACTGGTCTTCCAGACCAAAGCATTCCTCAATCTGAAGGAAGCTGAAGGAAGATAGCATACTGACAGCAAGGGTGCTTGACCAGTATAAAGACATTATAATGCAGCTCTGTCTTACTGAAGTTTGGGTTTGGCCTTATTAATTGAATTGAATTAATGATCAATATGCTTCTCCACAGTATCTGTTCTTCCCATGTGCT
Source organism: Crypturellus undulatus (assembly GCA_013389825.1). NCBI lineage: Eukaryota > Metazoa > Chordata > Aves > Tinamiformes > Tinamidae > Crypturellus > Crypturellus undulatus. Next base: position 59,369 of record VWPW01003432.1, on the reverse strand, counting down.
GGTTTGGGGAGCAACATTTCAGGAATTTTCTTATATTATATATATCAAGCACTTCTGAATATTATCTAAAAGAGAGCCAATCAGACAGAACAAATTAGTATTATTCTACCCTTCTACTTTTGCTTGTCCCCCTTGCCATTAGCCTTCATCATCTACCTACCCAATTTCCTCTTTACAAGCTTTATAAGAAGTTTTGTTAAGCAGCACACTGACAGATGTCCATTTTAATGAATGTAATGAACACTGATGTTAATTTATTTCCTATCTTCAAGGTACCTAGTTAAAGCTCTCACTTACTGCAATGTGGAGCTTACATCCTGTAGTATGGGGGGAAGTAAATAGTGCGGTTTCAATCACCCCAACAGCTTGCAAGCTCCCGTGTAGCAAGTAAAAGAAAAAGCTTCTTCTCCACTGCTTAAAAAATAATAAATAAAGTCTGTATTTCTTTAGGACAAAGCAAATTTTGGAAATAATTTGACCCCGTAAGGGCTGTGGTCATTACAAGCTTGCAACTACTCCTAGACACCAAGCCCAGATATTTTCTTTAGGTTCCCTTTCTCTCAAAAAGACTTAGAACTTGTATTGTACATTTGTTTTGTTTTAGCTCCTGCATTTCCTGGGCCACCGGGTCCTCCGGGAGAGCCAGGGTTACCTGCAACCAGGAATCTGGTAAGACTTCTCCAAAGCTTGTAGTGGCTGCTGATAGCACTGCTTGAGGAAGAAAATCTGAGGTCTAGAATTTTTACTTATTGGAATGTTTTCTGTTTTTCTGAACATCATAATTTTTTCAGAAGGGAAATCATACTGGGAAGAGTGAATGAAGAAGTCTGCCTGTTGTTTTGTTAGTCATAGCCTAGTCAACAAATGTAAAATAAGACTGATGGGATGTTAAAGCAATGGAAAGGTGTTCATATTGCATGTTCAAAGCAAGGTCTCAGAAAGAGTGTGGCAACTTAATGTGATGAGATACTAGAAGTTATTCTGAATACTCTGATCTGTGGAAGAAACATTCTACATAGCAAGACTAAAACCCATTAGGTCAGATAATTTATTTCTAAGAAAAATAGAAGTAACATTTCCTAAGAATTCTGAAAATCTGTAAAGCTTTAAATTGCTGTGCCAGAGGTACACATAACTGCAATTGTTTCTTGTTATTACTGAATCACTTAAATCTGCATTGTACCCAAGATGTTGATCCTGTAGAAAAGATACTCAAGACTTCTGCCCTGTTAATTTCTAAATATAATATTCCCCTTTTAGGGGAGTAAGGATAACAAGGGGAAACAGGATAACAAGCTTACAGTAGAGTTTTATTTCCATTTTAAAATGTTCTCATGTTATGATAGAAGAACGAATTCTCTGTACACCTCAGGAATTATTTTAGAATGCACTAATAAATAAGCAGACTTTCAGATCATTCACTTTATGTAAAACAGCCTGACATGAATGGAAGCCTAAATTACTTATGATGCCTTCCCACCATAGTGCTGTATCTCTGCTGACTACTTTTACCCACAGAAATTCAGCTGACAGATGTTACAGACTAAGGGAGAAATTGCTGAACAAAGATTGATGCCCCAAGGTAGAAGAATGCAGTTACAGTCTGGGAGACACCTTCTTGGGTAGGGCTTCCCAGTCCACTTACTTAGGTCAAAGCAAACATTTTAAAATCAAAATGTAAATCGAAAGCAGGGTCTACGTGGGTTATAAACCGTCAACAGACTTCTCTGACATGCTCAAGAAAGGAAAAAAAAGAAGAAATTCAAGTGTCAGGAAATGACGATCTCAAGAAATTTGCCGCTGATTTTGTGCTACCTCAATTTTAGACTGTAAAAGTAACTCCTTTTAGAGACCTGTGTTCTCAACTCCAGAGGATAAAAAATGAGGTAACAGATACAATAGTCACATCGAACAGACAGGGTTCAGCTTATTGACTATAATCTATAAAAGAAAAAATTGAAAAGTACCTGCTGCATAAACTAGAAACACATGGAAATGTAATAGGCATGTAGTAAAACACCCTTAAAGACCAAAATTATTTTTTCTACCAATTCCATTTCTTCCAACAACAAACATATCTTCGGTCTTCCATGGAGTTTTAAAATAGAATCATAGAATCATTATGAAAAAGACCTACAAGATCCTCAGGTCCAACCATAAACCCCTCACCACCCAGCTTGTTAAGCCATGTCCCTAAGTGCCTCATCTACACGTTTCTTGAGCACTGCCAGGGACTCTGCTAAACTTTTCTAATGAGAAGACTTCCTGCTAAAGACAGCTTTTACATTCACTTAGGTACTTAGGTACTGGGTAAATAAAATGGGTAAATCCAAGTGATTTCATAACAATTAGTCTTTATTCAACAGGTGACATTTTTGAATATTAAACATTTTGCTTTAATCTCTTGAATTTAAAGAGATTCTATTCTAAAATACCATCTGGAGTAATTCTGCCAGAAGTTTTCAGCTTGCCTAGAAGGTATTACCACATCTGAATTCAGTGTGTTATCAGTGCTATTTTTCATTATAGTTATATGCCAAGTAGTTACATGCCATGAAAATCAGTAGATTAAATATCTGAACTAATCAAATTAATGGGAGTTCATCAACAGTAAGAAAAACATAAAAGACACAAATGTATCTAGCATTGGATGTGATATTTATAGGCTATGCCCAGCCTTATCATGTCTCTCTTGAACTCTTACATTTTGACCCAGTGTACTAAACCTTAGAGATGTAATCTCACCCTTTGCAAAATTAACCAAAAAGCTATAGTAAAATAAACAGAATTATGATGCTGTTATGCCAGGCTAGCAAGATCTTTATGTTCTAAAAGCTTTCTCTATGAAATAAGGTAAAAATGGCTTTATGAGCATTTCCTGCACAAACACTTCTGATGTTTCTGAACTTACTTGAGTAAGACTTAAATTTATAAGGCAAAATGTTCTCTGTGTTTGGTGCTATAACGCAGGGTTTTGCTTTTGTTTTGTCACTTAACAGGTTACAACATTTCGCAATGTAGAGGGTATGTTGGAAAAAGTTCATTTTGTAGCAGAAGGTACACTAATCTATCTGAGTGAAACCAGTGAGGTTTTTATCCGTGTTCGAAATGGATGGAGAAAATTGCAGGTACTATTGCACTGTTTTCCAATATTTTTTAGTTCTTATTTTCAAAATGGAGGTTGTTGCAGATATTCCTAAAGAAGTGGAGAAATATGAGTTCAAAGATATATATATATATTTAATTCAGAAGCTGCTATTAATAAGGTTTTGTTTGCTTTTCATTTTGTGTTTTTTCAGCTTGGTGAGTTAATTCCTATCCCTGCTGACAGCCTTCCACCTCCAGCCTTATCAAGCCATGTAAGTACAAAATACTGTGATTGTGAAAAGCTTATCCTCGGTGTGCAAAAACTGGAGAAACATTGGGCGGAAATTGTAGGAAGGTTTATGTGCAACATGATTTCTGCTGAGGCTTATCAATTCAGCATAAGTATCCTACCACTATATAAACTTTCAAATTGGTTATATTGACTAGCCATTAGTCTATAGCCATCATCTTCTGAGATGCTGAAAAAGCAGGATCTATAAAATAAAATAAAATAAAATAAAATAAAATAATTCTGCTTTGTAACACTGAAGGCAGTCGTATCAAGCCCTGGTCCTTTTCAGGGAAACTCAGCTTCTGAAAAACATATTTTCTTAAAAAGATTATAGCCCTGTACTCCTGCAGTCAGGGTACATAATTGTCATCTGTATGCAGCTCATCCCACGGTGTGTTGGGGTCTGTTGTACAGCCTCATTTTTTTGATCCATATCTGCCTCCATTCTGCAGGTTATTGTACAAACCTGCATGCTGCCTGTCCCCCCAGATCCCAGGAGGATGAGAAACAAAAACTGGACGAGGGACTAGAGCACAGTCTTTGTGGCAGTTAATTGATCCGACCGTGTAGCGCTGAGGTGCTGAAAGGCGATCGAGCGCTAGGTAGGAGTGAGGAGAAGGGAGATGGCCAGACAAACCCTGGTGACAATGAAATAGAAAAACGTTGGAGGAGGTCAGAGAGATTGGCACTTAGCACACTGGGAAGATGTCTAGACCTCAGGTTGCAGGAAATTGTCTGCAGCCTCCAGCTGACATCATGTGAGTTTCCAGACCCGGTACAGTCACTGCCGTATTACTCATATTTCCCTTGTCTACATGAGAAAACTTTGCTGTTCTTGAAGCAGCTATCAAGCTCATCAACCCTCTGGTTTCTACAACCAAGTTACATACGAGGGAGAACTACTGAGGCCTTCAAAAATCTTCCCACTCGCCACATTTTCTGTTTTACATCCTCCTTATGCTTTCCTTTTTAATTTTTCTGAATCAGTTTTCTGCAATTGACCAGAAAATTCCATGCAGGGCTCCTGACACACTGTGACATGAACACTAGCTGTGCAGTGCTTACACTCAGGTTTAGTAGAGTAACTTGGCTCAGGACAGTATCCAATCATATATTAAAGTGGCTTTCTAAATCAATGGTTGGTAGAAAAATGTGGCAGTTTCGGTTTATTTTTCAGAGGCAGAACAGTTTCAGTTTCTCTAATATTCAGTGTTTGTTTTATTTAGAAAACTGTTGAATGTCTAAAATTCTGATTTGAGTAAAGAATGCAATTGATCTATTTGTGTGTGTTAATAACAGGGATTTCACTCTCTTCCGGCATTGAGTCCAATTTCACATATGAATAATGGAAAACCAGCAGTAAGTATGAGAACTGTATCCCAACTAAATAGCTTTGTTTTGAAACATTGTATTTTTGCATTATGAGAGAGCTTTATAATATTTCCTCTTCAAAGTCACAGAATTTACTTTGGTAATTTTCAAATACACTGGTTTAGACATCTTGAATGGAATTTTAAATGCCTTCCTCCAGATTATTGTGGTCATCTTACCCCTTTTCCTCTCTCACTCAAAAAAAAAAAGGCCCAAATCCTGATTTCTAAGTTAGAGTACTTATTCTCCTAGTCATTTTTTGTTGTATTATTGTTATTCTTAATATAATATTAGAATCTTTTCTGTCTTCATGATGCTGATTGTTTTAATGGATACTTTAGAATCTAAACCTTAAAATGCTTACATATATTTTAGATAAATAAAGCAAGATAACCAAGTTGCATCTTAAAAAAATAAACTCCTGATTAGTTCCTGCATTTATATTGTTTGACTTAGCCATGCTGCCCCTGCTACTTGATGATAGAAAATTTTTAAATGATATATGGTCTCATCTTGCTATGTATTTCCATGCTTGTTAGATATGGATTTAGCTATTTTTAATGGAAGGGGGTTTTTTTAGCAGTATATAATTTTCATGGTTTTATGACTGTTCAGAGATAAATAATGTATCTCTGCTGTCAGTTGGATAACTTTATGCAACTTTTATACCTTGTATGGAAAATACTTGGGGATTTTTATAATTTACTCCAGAAATGTTTTTCTCATGTTACAAACTTTTAAAAAAAAATGTTGTTCTTTTCTCTTTCTTTTTTCAGCTGCATCTAGTGGCTTTAAATTTGCCGTTAGCTGGTGACATGCGAGCAGATTTTCAGTGCTTTCAACAGGCACAGCTGGCAGGTTTGACATCTACCTACAGAGCCTTCCTCTCATCACATTTGCAAGATCTAGCCACAGTTGTGAGAAAAACAGACAGATACAATTTACCAATAGTCAATCTTAAGGTAAAAATGAGTGCTTATTGCTTGTTTTATTCAGATGTACCGTAGGTGCCCTGAAACCTCGGAAAACAGCAAAAGCAGAAATTTCTGTCCAAACTGCACTTTACTAGGAAGTCTTGCTTTATATTTTCAAGGCCAGCTAGAAATGTAATGCTGAAACAGAAAGATGCAGACCGTCTCACATTTCATTTGTATTGTCTAGAATGACTTTTTTCAATACCTTAAGACTAATGGTAAAAAGAAAGCTATATGAATGGCTTACTTAAAGCAGACTGCTGGCATAGCAACAGTGTGATGTTCAGCAGTCTGGAAATTTTTGTTTTAACAAGGAAACTGCATCTTCATCTTTCAAAGATGGATATTACTGTCTACTTTCTAGTATAACCACAGAATTTAAAATGCCTATTTTTCCTCATTTTTAAAGATAATGGCAAATTCTATGCTTATTAGTGATACTGCATTTACCCCAATGAAACTGAGAGTTTTTGCAAGACTCTAGAACATGAGTCATCTTGTGGTTTCACATAAACACGCTAAAACTGAGGAAAACAAACCGGGTCTTGGTAGTATTGGCTGGCTCCCAGCACAAACAGCCAAAGAATTCTCCATGAACAACACACGACTCTTGGAGCTCACTCAATGGATTCTGCTCTGAAATGCAGGCATACACTGATGCTTGGAGGAAAGTCAGTGAAAACAAAGTTATTCCAACCTTTTTGGAGGAAAAACTCCAAAGCAATTTGAGAGGTACCTTGGTACAAAGCTTTGGATATTTGCAGCACTTGTCATAAAATTGTGACCTCCTCACAATTTGTGTTTCCATCACAAACTACTTTTAGATTTTCTCTTTAGCTAGAGTAGGTATAAGCAAATCTTTAAATAACTGTATGGACAGTTGGGAGGAGAAGGATAGTAGAAATACTGAAAACAGTGAATCAAGCTGAAGATCCAAGCTGAAGTCAAAGAACCAGAGACATAACTGTGAATAGAAAGGCCAGAGGCAAAGATGTATATTTAAGAGCTATTAGCACAGATACAGACGAATTTGTTCAGCAGCACCGCATGGAGACTGATGTGGAAACTGGAATCTGAAGTGTTTTTTTAAGTGCAGATAAGATTTTAGATTTGTAGAATTATTCTGTAAAATTCAGGTATGTCGTGGATTTCATTTTTTTTATAAAGTGACTTTGAAATTCCAACAGGGAGAAACACTTTTCAGTAACTGGGAATCAATATTCAATGGAAACGGTGGACAATTCAACCCTCATGTACCAATATACTCATTTGATGGGAGAAATGTCATGACAGATCCATCTTGGTGAGTTTACATTACCATCTGCAGGTTTTACATGGCATTAATTTTTAGCAATTTTATAGTATTTTAGTATTTTTTAGTATAAATGACTTCTCTTATACTTTTTTCTCTGTTTCTGCTAGCCTATAACTGAGATATCAGGTAGTGTTCTTTTCTTTCTTGGCTTTTGTTTCAAGTAGAAGGAGAGGACAGTAAAGGATTTTTATATGGTATGGGCTGAGCAAATTCACCACACAGATAGGCATACAGTTAAAATAAAAATAAAAAAAGAGACTTTTTTGCAGGAAATAACCTCTTAATTTTACCTTTCAGGCCTCAAAAAGTAATCTGGCATGGTTCAACTGCAAACGGGATCCGACTGGTTAGCAACTACTGTGAAGCCTGGCGTACAGCTGATACAGCAGTTATGGGACAAGCATCACCGCTGAACACAGGGAAACTTCTTGAGCAGAAAGCATATGGCTGTAGTAATCGGTTTATTGTTCTCTGCATTGAAAACAGTTTCGTATCTGATACCCAAGGAAAATAATTTACCCGTGGCACAAAAGAATATTTCATTTTATGACAGAAAAAAAAAGCTGACACTGAAATTTAATTTGTAATGATGTAAATATTCTATTTTTTATAATTGCAAATTTCAGGAAAATATAACCAAAGAAAACATACCTCAACACAAACAGTATTCCAGCTGGGTGGAACATCTAGTGTGTGTGAGGCTGACGTAAAGCTCTTCCTTCCACATAAACACCACGGGGGTAGCAGATTTGCCAGTGATTAACTCACAGTCACCCTGGCTGAGCTGAAGATCACCGAAGGGTGCTGCTGGTCAAGGGTGGGCTGGGAGCAAGATCCCCCAGCCTGTCTCCGGAACAGGACAGCGCAGCGAGGCTCTTGCTGCTTTGCAGCTGAAACGCTGCACACTCTCCCCCCCATTCAGAAGGCTGGTTTTTACATTCTTGTCTCCCCTCTTTTTGCTTGCCTAGATTTTGAATACCTAAGGCACTATTCATATATATGAATGTACACATATTATTGCTGAGTGAATAACGCTAGGCTGTTAAATCTGACAAAGCTGGAATTTTCAGAAGAGCTTTAACATCATAGGTGCTCACCTCTTTTGCATTTCAGTGGAAGCTGGGTACCCAACTCCCAGAAGTTTGTACAGATTGCAGTCTAAAAGTGCATTACTTTAGTGGCTTGGCTTCTTATTTCCACATTTTCTTTGTAGATTCTTCACATGGGGCTTTTTACGGGAGGGGTGAATTTCACCTAGACAAAATCTGGTCCTTATCTTGGTGCTATTGTCATCAGAAAACCTGAAGCAATGTTAATAGAAAACATCCTGTTTTACTGGCATGACTGTGCGAAGTAAATGCAGATAAAAGAACCATCTGACCTTTATTTATTCCACTGCATACAAGGGGAAGTCATTTCCTGTTGCGACAGACACTGCTAAACGTAAGAGGCCTATCATGGTTTCTTTAAAATAGGTTTTTAGACATTGTTATCACATTAAGTTATATGTAAAGCAACCTTCCTTCTTGTGAATTTACCATTCAGGAGTTCATGTAACAAAAGAGCTGTTAATATAAACTAAAAACAGTAGTGACAGGAATGATCAGTAAATGCTAATACTCTTCATAAATGGTATCACTGTTACATTTTAAGTCTCTTGTTTATATTTTCCTAGTGTATACATTAAGCAAGGTATTTATTTATATTAACAGGGAGTAACTATGCAAGTCAATATTCATTCACCATCAAATAGAATATTAAAGTACTAGGTAGCTTTCAAAGGAAAAAAAAAAACACAACAGATGACATTTATTATACAAAATTGATTTAATTATTAGAGGAAATAATAATGTGAAATCCAGAAATTTTTCCAATTTAATATAAAAGCGTATTTCCCAGGGTCAGCTGAATCATATATATTTTTTTTCTTTTCTTGCAAAGTTCAAGATTCTGTTATTAAAACTTGTTAATGAGGCCAAGCCAATTTATACCACATTTAAACTGTATGCATAATAATTCCCTACACTCATTTATAGTTTGTTCCCACAAAATGCTGAGCACTCTTGTGAAATACAAAATTCCTTTGGGTTCCATGGTTGAAAACATGGTATATGTAAGGCATGTTTCCACTGTGAGTCACAAGGTTCAAGGAGGACAACAAAGTGTACGAGCCATCCACCTCATCTGCAGGCAGACTCTTGGTTTCTCAAAGGCAGGGACAGAGCACGTTTATACTTGCAGCTAGTATCAGTGCAATCAGCGCTGGCTCTTCCTCTCTTCAGCTAGAACTGGTGGTCACTGCAAGCTGGCTGTTTCCTTGCCTAGAGTTGTAGTGACAGGGGAGAGAACGGCAAATGTGACCACACAGAAGGGAAAAGAGGAGGGAACTAGAAGCACATACAGTTTTTAGGAGACACTGATCTAGCATTTAGGCCAGGTCCAGCAAAACTATGTGCAGAATTCTGTTTGTACAGATCATTTCACAGAGCTAACGTCTCTCTGTATCCTAAATAGCTGCTAGAACTTGGCAGAGACCTGAAATGGTTAACAGCATTCACGGGATCTTAAGGAAGTCTTAATGATTGCTTCCCACATCTACTATTAATCATCAGGCTACAGGAATCAATTATACAGACATCAGCTTAACACAGAGCATGAACCATGCATCATCTGTCCTGCCCCAGGGCAGGGAATCCTTACTGTGCAATGCGCTGTATCCTTACAGACGGCATCGAAGGAGCTGCCTGATCCCAGAATGAGGGGAGAGATCTGATGGCAAGCTGAGGATTGCCTGTAGAAAAAATCTTTCTGTCATTTTAACTGGACTCAGTGAGGCTCTTTATTCTTCCTGGTGTTACTCCAGAGAAACAGTAACATTTGTCAAGAATACAGCAAAGACAAGTCAGTATTCTACAAGAAATTAGCCTTCCCTGTCAAGACAGAATATTTTTTGCAGCTGAACCTGATCCTGACATAAAGGTCAGGTGCAGCCAAGTAAGAACATTTGCTAATTCATAATTGTGTGTAAGGCAGATCACCAACACCAGCATCAGAGCAAGATTGTTGTAAAGAATACCTGCAATAGAAGTCAATGCAAAATGAATTAATGAAGTCAGAGCATCAGCCAAATAATCTTTATTTAACGGAAAACCTTTGGTTGATAATATTCATCTATTTTAAAGCTTTGATGTCCTGTGAAGAAAGAAGCTAATATATAGGGTCTGGCTGAAGAATGCTGCACTAGTCTTAATATAAAGTTTATTTGACATGAAATAGCAGACTCATTTCTGCTACTGAAATGGGTATTTCTAGAAATCATACTGGTAGATTTCTTATTATGTCAAATGTAGGTGCAAGCTAAACCAACAGACGCCTGGTTTAAATTAAGAAGAATCCATGGTAGGATTTGCACTTCTTCAGAAGAATCAATTCTCTATTAAAATAATTAAAATTTTATTTTAATTAAGCTGGTGCTTAAACTGAGGGAAAAAAATACCCAATAACATTTAGGAAACGTTTATAACCAGATGGAAAGTGTTATCAAATCCTTGCTGAAGAGATTCATTGTTTTTTTTATCATGGATGCTTTGGGAATGTGCAAAATGCAGGCATATGTAGTTGAATACATCTCATCTAAAAGGATTCTTTGTTATCAGGGTAAACTGAAGTGTAAGACTTTGACTGCACAACACCAGATTGAATTTAATTAGAATCAGTCCACATTTTTCAGATGAAACAACACTCTACTGGAACATCACATCAGATTTGTCAACTGCATTCAGTGAAAAGAAAGCAGTAACTTTGCCAGTTTCAAGAGAGATCCTCTGAGTCAAGTGACTGCTTAATTCCATTTCACTTTTTAGCAATCAGAAGACTCCTCACTTACAAATGTGTTTTTTTTTTTACATTTTCACCTCTTCAAGACTACTTCTGTGAAGAAAGTGCTAATATTGTAGCAAACTCTCCCCCAAAACAAAATACCAGTTATCTGATACTGCTTTTTGCAGCTAGAATATCATTCCTGCTGACATGGCTCATGTATACTTGGAGATGGTAAACTCTAATGTTCCAGAAGCAGTTCTCAATAATATCTATATCTGAACTGACTACTTCTGAAGTTCCTTGTGCAAGAAGTGCAAAGATTTACTGAATCATCTTTTGTCTTGAGACAGCAAGTTGTTGTTTTTTTTGTTTTGTTTTTCTTTTGAGTCCCAATTTGTCTCTCCAAATTGCCTAAAAGATGGTATAGGGGAATATAATTTTTGACATGATTAAGAAAGTGGAGGGGAGGTATACTGGGAGAGTGTGCACACATGCATGCATAACTGCAGGCATAGTCATCTCCAAATAACTGTTTTTTGACTTTGCTACCTCAAACTTGGTGTCCAGGGTAAGTCTTTAACTGTCTCATCAACCTCTTTGACCTCATGCACACAGGTTAGAGCTATAATAGGATGGATGAACTTCGGACAATCAACGCACTAATCAGGGCCCAGCAGAAAAAGTGTCTTCTCAACTCACTTGCCTACAGATTCCATTTTTCATGAGGGCCAGCATTCCTCCACGGAGTCTGCTTTGCACTGAACTGAAGAGTATCAGCAGCTGATTGTAGGCACCCTGCAATCCTCTTCTGATGCATTGTTATATTGGAGGTATATAACCAAAATGCCTTTTGCTCTGTCCAGTTTAAAGATCCTTCCTTGGGCTGTTGCAAAACATGACATATTTTCCGTGATCACTACTCTTGCCTAGGTGAAATAAAAAGGATGAGCTCTTCTCCTCACATTGCTCTTCAATGCCAAAGAAAGCTGTGAGCTTATGTGCTGCAGCATATATACCTCTAAGGCCAGACAAGTGTCAGTACTAGCCTTGGTGCAGTCATGGTGTGGCCTGCCTTGCTGCAGAGCTGCATATAACCAGATGAAAGAAAAAGAATGACTTTCAATTTCAATATGTACAGGTATTTAACTCGTTCATTTTCTGTTCTTGTGTTCAAACATCCTGGATTGTGAAGTTGCCGACATGAGGAAGACATGGCCCTCAACTGATCTGATTAATTAGAACATACCTTACTGACAAAGTTTGAGCACTGAGGGAGTCATTTGTAAATGTTTTCACTACTAAGGCTGCAGATTACCCATCTTTACCCCCTCATTTGCATCCAGTTGAAGCTCCCCAAAACAACGTCGTGTTCTAATGAGCAGAAGTCAGACTATTTGAGTAAAAGGATGAGATCCATCCAAAGCTGATGCCATACATTAATCCACATGAATTACAAACTGATACGCAAGCTGTTAAGTAGAACAATAACTTAACCAGAGTGCAGTGTGATGCATGGATCAAATCTGTATTCACTTCCTAACACTCTCCCCGTCTTTTCTGTGGCTTGGTACTGTCTCAGAATGGTAACATAATTTAGACTGGAAGGGGTCAGAAGTTCTCAGAAGAGATTCTAGCCCAATTCCTTGCTCAAAACAAAGCTAACCTCAAGGTTAGATTTCCTCTGAGTGCAAGAGAATGAACTGAAAGTGCACCAGCAAGCTCAGATGTCTATGTCCCCATTTTCAAGGCCAGAAGTTGAAATCTCTGCATGTGCCATGACTGCTGTTAGGACAGAAAATTATCTGGCTGGTGGACAGAGGATGTCAGAATACATTTGTGAGCTGAACCTCTCAACATTTATTTCCTGGAGAAAAGCCTCCATTCTTACAGAGTAACACTGAGGCAGAGAAGCATTAAAAGTCACATCTAATCCAGTCATCTCCTAATGTCTGCATTTTTTTCTGGATAAAATGTTGGGTCAACTGCCGCAATCTAGCTGTTATTGAGGTAATGAAATACCAGAGAGTAGTGCAAGGTTTAGGAACGCATCAACATTTTAAACTTCTGTTCTCAGTTTGAGTGCCACATAATGATAGATAATAAGCCACTCATCCTGTCAAAGTCAGTTAACCCCAATATGTGTCTTAAAAAAAAACAATTGCTCACCAGCAGGAGAAAAAGGTCAGGAATGCTAATGAATAGCCCAGAGGGTTATAGCCTAACCTTCTAGTCTAGACTATAATGATCATTTAGAACTGCATCCTCTTTTCCTGGTACACTCAGCAGGACTCAAGGTGGTGAGGGAGAAAAGTAAGAGGAGGCAAAAGGATCGTGGAGGAGGAGAATAAAGCACTGAAATTGTGGTGAAATCTACGAAAGAGAAATTAGGGAGAAAAAGTAAATGATCACCTCTGCAAAGGATCTATAAAAGCAGTCCTGAAAACTATAAACGGGCTAGTCAAGGTTGGAGCTGTAGAAGAAACAGTATTAACTCTGAGGAAATGTGTGTGAAAGTAATAGCCAATAGCCATGTCAAACATGGGTATCCATGTCTAAACTTAATGATCCTCTAATTTCTCCTCAGTCAATGGAAGATAGTCATAGGCAACCACGACACTTTGGACACATAATGAGCAATTCGCCTCATAAGTAAGAATCCACAAAAAATCGAGTCTCATAGACTCAAAAAAATCACTCCCAATATCCTCAATCTTGTAATGGAAGATCTGTGAGCACAAATCCCTTCAGCATTAAACCTACATTTCTCACACTAGCCACTAGATAGCAGGTTAAAGGGTAGCAGCCCCCAGCAGCAGTTTTGAGGTACTGGCTCTACACAGAAACTTGATTATAGAGTGGAAAAGCTTGAATATCCCTGCGGGTGCTCTGCTCACAATATTTTGATAAGCTTTCTTTTTTTTTATGTATGTGTCTCTCTGTACGTTCTTTGGGAAGCTAAAAGCACCAAAAAGTGAAAAACTACAGTGATAAGACTTTAGCTGCCTAAGTCTAAAATAGTAAGTTACTTCTAAACTACTGAAACCTACTCTTTGGAAAGTCAGAACGAGTTAAGCAGAGCAGCAACTTTTTTTTTTCCATCCAAAATTTTGACTTTCTGGAACACTTAATCTAATCCGTGTAATCCATGTTGTTCTTTTAGCCTCGGGTAAAATACAGAGGCTTTGAGTGGTAAGGACTCATCACTTCGCTAATTCTGGGAGAACTAGTCAGTGTCTTTATTATCTGTGATTTTGTTTGCAATCCAAGCTACTCAGGAGTATACAGTGAAGTAAGCTCAGGACTAGAACAGCACAGGACAAGACAGGAATCTGCTGAAGCCCAGTTATGGCTCTACAGGGTTTGGTAGCAATGTTCAAGTGTGCACTGGGTTTCAGACCCAAGTGGTTTATGGTGTTTCCTTTTCACAAATTCTTCCTCATTTTGTACACAAAAGAAAAGCAATGTCCAAAGAGTAAGTTAGGATTTTTTTTTCTTTTTTTTTTAAACCAAGGATAACTCTGCCTGGGGAATCCCAGATTCATCTGTTAACAAATACTGCAGTGACTAAAGCAGGAGGTGGCCGAAGAGAAAGCATGATCTCATGTTTATGGTAACAGAATGGTGCCCAAAGGACCTGGATTATGTTCCTGATTCATTCATGAAGAAAATCTCCATAGCAATTAATCCACCTCAGAACAAGTTACAAGCAGTGTGGAGAAGATGAGCATGTCACTGCATGAGAGCTAAAGCTAACCTAAACCAGGCCCACCACAGATATGCTCTCCTTTGTGCACCAGGCCCCCTTTCTCCCATGTGCCCACCCTGGTTATCATGCATCTGACAGACAGCCATTTCAAAGAAAAATAACAAAAAGAAAGTGAAATAAACCCCATAAAATCCATAACACCTACTGATTTTTCTCCTTGTTCTGGCTCCTGTGCGATGAGACATGAGCCAGTGCCAGCACATAGGAGGGCAGAATGATGCAGCCCTGGGTGCATAGCACAGAGCTATGGGCTTGCTTGCCTTGCTGAGGCACCGCAGCGTAACGTGCAGGCCGCTGAGCTGTGGCAATAAAGTAAATTCTTGAACAGCTGACCACCTAGTGGACTTTACTGAATAAGGCAGGGATATTCTACATGTTTAAATAAGTAAGTAAGGACTAAAATGTGTACTGCAGAAATCCTAGGAAATGCAGAACTTTGCTCTGATCAGATTCAAGACTGAGGTCAGGTTTCACTGGATAATGTCTCTTTAACGTCAGTATCCGCTAGTGGCACCTCTTGATTGTGGGAATAGGAAATACGATGGCAGTGACATGAAATTTAAACATCCTTTCCTATTTTAACAGGAATATTTATTTCTTAGCATCAGTCTCCTCTAGCATTTCCTGTTTTGTAGCTTGGGATGGAGTCCACATAGTTCAACAGCAGTTAACATTCAGTAACAAACATATAAAAATAAGCTAATAATAAGATTTGATACACCTCATACACCCTACGGCTTAGGCACAGTAGTCCATGAATTGTCACGGGAACAAATCACTACAGGACAGCAGCCTTCACTGTCTCATAATCCATAAGAGCATCAGAGGCCAGAGAGGAATTCTCACCTTCCAAAGTCTAGCACCACTGTCAGCTCTTGCTGACAGCCAACCTGTGCTGAACTGCTGCATGTCACAGAAGGAAGATTGTTCCCAGAAAGGACGGGTATTTTGTGCCTAGTACCCGAAATAGGAGAAAGAATTAGTGGTCCACAAGGGGTGTTATATTCTGGAGCAAGTATCAGCTTATCAAAAATATATTATCAAATTAAAGGGTTTTTTTTTTTAGTGAAAAGCAACAAATCAAGCATTGTATTGGATGAAGATGGTAGCAGACGGCAGTCAGCAGCAGCAGCAGTTACCACTGAAATGGTGAGACACATTTGTCTATTAACATGCATGTGAGAGACACATTTTCAGCTTGAGAACATACCCTTTTTGAGACTCCCCCTGGTATTTTCTGCTCACATCATGTGCCTTGCATTTCAGTGCTAATAAGCAAAGACATCAGTCCTACACGGAGCGCCAATCTGGCAGATCTGCATTCCTCACAGAAGTGCAGAGAAGCTACATTTACTAGGAAAGGATTTCTTTTTCCTCATTTCACTGCTTTCCCCATCATCCACATCTAACGTATATAAACTATCATGATCAGAACTGATTGGAAGGAAGTAGACTGACGATTTTTATGTTGCCCCACAGAAAGTAAGATACAATTAATTTTGCTCTATGAAAAAGGAGAATGCTTGGTGTCCAAACTATGGCATTAATTCTCATAGGAAAAGGCCCGCTTATAGCAAGGATGTCTGGCTACATAGGTTTGGCATGGTTAGTTGCATAACTACCATCCAGAAAGGAGTGCCCTAGGTTCTTCACACAACCACGCTCAAAGTGACATAATGCAACTTCCTAATTCTGTGCATTACCAAAAGAGATCTGTGAACTGTACAGAAATATCTGCAAAAATGCATAATGGAAAGCAAAACTATAACCTCACATCTCTTGGTTCCTAATTTAAGAGATATGTGAAAAGGCCTTACCCCCATACAATATATATTAGAGACATTTGACCAGGTGATAACAAGTAAATAACCAAATAGCAGGAAAACTGTATTTGCTAGGTCTGTGATGTTCTGGGCTGTTGCAGTACAGAGTTTTTTTAAATGAAAATAGTAACAACTCAAAACTTCAGGAGAAATTTTGAGCTTTATTAGTGAGTCAGTGGTTATCTTTACAAACTGGGAAATTTTGTAAAGTTTTTGGACAACATTTTTATTAAATTGAGTAATAGGGATATGATTAAACAGCTGAAAAATGACTACCAGCAATTCTCTATTCTTTTTCTCCCTGGGTTGAGCTTACTCATTTTAATTATATGTTGCAAACCCCACCTACTTTCATGCATATTTGGAAAGTATTGACTGAGGAACTTGGCAATGGAAGCCATCACTCTCATAGTTACGCAGGGCATGATAGGTATGGCATATTTTTTATATTTGACAGCAGGAATCTTAAGTGTGGATTTAAAAAAAAAATGGAAACCATCTCTGAACACTTAAACTGTATTATAGGGGGTCATTCCTGATTGACATCTCTCATTTTTCCTCACTTGTAGCAAGTGACACTCTTACACATTGTCATAGTTAATACTTCATATCAACTGAAAACAGGATAACAAGCTATTAACAGCAGTATTGCAGCAATTATAATGATACTTTAGACAATGTTCAGGTCAGAACTGAAGTAATATTGTTACAAAAGGCAAAATGGTACAACAGTTTACTCTCAAAGATAAAACATAATTTACACATTATTTAGAAAAGTAAAATTCGTGTCAGGAAATAACAACTGATATATCTCCAGACATCCACAGGAATGCACACTATGCAGTCATTAGTCTTTTGCACCAGGGACATCCATAGACAGAAATATTTCCATATCAAACCAATGGGAAATAAATACTTGCTTAGGCTAGTGCTGTACACTCAGTTACCACAGTCAGTAACCACTCAACAACAACCTGACTTAGAAAACTAGGACTCAACTTGGAAAAATAACTGAGGGGGGATAGCAAGAAAATGGAGAGTTAGTGTCCACCAAAGAACATTCTGGACTCTGTAATAAGAATGCGTAATAGGACTGAATAAGAATGTAAGAAAAAAGGGAACAGCGTTATCTCTTGAAACTAGAAAAATAGCCAAGGACTGAAAATAAAATAAATATTATTAGAGAAAAGTTATAAACTTAACTGCTCAAGAAAAGGTAGAGAACAAACAAGTTCTATCATTTATTTCTACCATCTCTCATTTTCCTGATTAATAAAATTGCAATCTCATTCAGATGGGGGCTTAGTCTTTTTTCTCTTTTAATTTTCATTCCTAAGTACAAACTCCAGTACTTGACTGAAAGAGCAATTAAGAAAAACAACATATCATATCCATACCGATGAAACCTCAACTTGGATCAGTATGTGCTCTCTTATAAAGGCTCTGTATTGGTGCTAAACAACAAAAGTGACAACACACTACAGAAAGTCACCATCTAACTGGGCTGGACTGCTGGAAACACAGCACCATTACGAGAGAATTCTAGCTGCGGTTTGCAAGCAAACAGGTGAAAACTCCTAGAAAACAATACCCAGAGAGACTGCAGAAAGAAGATCTTGAAATGCCCAGAGAGTACCTGACCAATGATTGAGGGTTGACATTCTCACAGGAAACATACGTTGCCACAAGCACCATAGGAAGAGAGTGGGTGGGGAAGATGCAGCAAGTCTAGGAAGAGCCCTGGTGAAACAGGCAATTCCTCTAACAGCCTACAGAAGAAAGTATCTCCTCTCATACCTGCTTTTCTAGAGCTTTTAAATTATGGTCAAGAGTTAGTCATTGTAGAGAATCTCTAATCTGTTATTTTCTACCCCCCCCTCTTTTTTTTCAAGTTTAAACTTCACTAAATGATTAAACGATGAGTAAGTTTAATGACAGAGTGGCAGAAGCTTTATTAAAAAACAGACTTTTTTAAAAGATGATATTTAATGCAAGCTCAGGACCTGGAATTTAGAGCCCCAAACCTAATGCTCCAGTGTCTCAGCAGTTTACTGCCATAATACCTGTTTCTTGATCAAAGAAATTTCTTGTCTCCATGGAATGAATCAGACTTCCATAAGAGAAGAACTCAAGCTTGCCAAACCTGAAGTGTGTCAAGCTTCTAGTGGATAGAAAGACATCTAAAAGAGGAAAAGTTTGTACTTTGTCCACTGCCATAGAGACATTAATTTTTGGTGAGTTATACACCTGCCCCTTGCCCCAGTGAAGTCCAGAAGTCTAAATGAAGTCTAAACTGAAACTTAGGCTTCAATGCAGGAGGGGAAGAAAGAAGAAGAGGGAAAAAAAAAAAAAAAAAAAAAAACATACTTTTGTTGAGAAGCAGAGAACAGCAGTTACATATATTGATTAATTAATTAATTAATTAAGTGCAAGTGCACCATCAGCTTTATATGCGAGGAAACAGCTCAAGTGGTTAAAACCATACTTGCACAGGAAAATAAACTATTCTTTCTTGATTAGATGCAAGCTACTTTACTGCATCCATGCTTCACTATACTCGGAGGTGAGAAACTTGTGTAATTTCAGGGTTGCTATAGCAATATAAAGCCTTCAGACAGGCAATGACGTGCAGTTCAGAGTCATTTCCAGACCATGTTGATGTCAGCCTATTTGCCCGTGTTACCCCTCCCTAGTCCAACCAGTCTTCTTAGTCACTTCTGTGTTCGGTAAACATGGCTTGGGCTACGGACTTCTCCTTCCCCGCTTTCAGCATAATTTAAAGCAGTCACCTGCCATAATTGGTAGTGTTGATAGTAAAAACAAAACTCCTGAGCTTGACTGTATACAGGGGGCTTCTAATATTACCACTCTTTAACTTGTTACGGTCAAGACCCTTTTCTTCAAACCCACTTTTATCTGATTTCAGATGAGGTTGAATGTTCTAGGTGCAAGAAACAAGCTCTGAAGCTAATGGACTCTACAAGCTGGAATGAAAGATTATGTTTGAGAGGTTTAATAGCTGCAGAGCAAAACTGTCATTACAGCAATCTGCTTAACTGAAGGTTAAGAACATACTGTAAGTATCCACAAACCTCTTAGCTGTGGAGTAAGAAGCTTGTTAGCTATAGGGACCAAACAACTGCACAGTGAGGTGGAGTGTTGCTGGGCTGCCCAGTTAGTACTTCTGAGATGCGAGTCCACTGTGTTTCACAGGGTATAAATTAAAAGGAAAATGGTTTCATATGACTTAAGGTTTAACTGATCTTCTGTTAACAGAGATGATTAATCTTGAATAATTAAGATCCCACTATAGTTTTTAAGGCAGTGATAAATCAGGCAGTGTTTAAAAATGGCATAAATTAAATAATTCTAGATATTTTATAAAGTAGTAATATTAACAAATTGTTTTCTTTTGCCTGTCTCTGATTTAGTAGCCTCGCAGATCTTTGTTAAACTTTCTGATTTGTTGAACACCTTGCTCCATACTGTCTTGATTTGAATAAAACTAATTGGCAAAATCAAGCACCTGAAATTTCTATTTTTGGCTTGTCCTGTTACTTTGGTAAATGACACACATTTGGTATTTTTCGCTTGCTGAGTGCCTTGCTGAACATAATTTGTAACCATCATCGTGCACTGTCTAGTTGTTAAAAAAGCACATAAAATTTCACCAATTATTCTGGAGAGAAAACTGTGAGAAGAATGCTACAAATGCAGCTTTGCAAAATCTTTATTTCTGCTTGAACTAGGACTAACTATGCGTAGTTTAGTGCTGAAAGGTGGATTTATTGTATCACTGTTCAGATGTTTTCAGAATTGACTGCTTTATTAGCCTGAATACAATATCCCTTGTATTGAAACACAAATAGAGCTTTTACTGACTGCCATAACTGTAGTAGTATTTGGTACCTTTTTTCCAAATAATCTTTTGCTCTAAAAGCTATGAGATATTTTGTTTATCAGCACCTGTGTTCCTAAGTAAATCAGTTTATAAAACAAAGACTTTCAGATCCTTGATCTTATCCTTGATTAGTTAAGAACTAATACGTAGAAACAAATACGGTTTGTATAATTATGTATCTTATCATTTGTATCTTTGCAAAATCAGTTAAACTTTAATGATCCATGAAGTTTCTTAGTGGGTGTTGCTTTTCTACAGAGTTTTGTCTCAACTGTTTTGCCATCCACCTTCTAGAAAGAAATCATAAAAGCTACTGAAGAAAATGTCAGTTATTATTATAAGGAATACAACTAGCACTAAGTAAAGCTCAGTTCTGTCATCTCCCTCCCTGTGGGTGCAGCATAGTTTTTATAGTGTCTAAATGCCATATACTAACACAGAAATTAGCAATGGACCTGTCTTTAAAGTATTGATATTCCCTGTAAAATAGCCTGCTTTTCCCAATCAAAAAAATGCAGTTATTTTCTAAAACACTTTAAATCATTTTTGATGATCTAAACAGATCCCATAAGGCCAGATAATTTCAGTTGTCTATGTTTTCTTGTATTGTGTTCTATGCATTAGCAAACGGTGACTTTTTTTGTAGCTTCCTATAATCAGAATGGGGGAAATCCAGTGAATTATGACATAAATGAGGCTAGCTGACATTGCTTCTTGCTTGTTCTTAATATATTTTCAATGATTGCAACTCAATTTCCATTCTCAGGAAGCAACATGAAAACAAAGATGGGCTAAAATAGACAGTAAGTGCTCTGAAGGCTTCTTTTGCAAAGCAATGCCGTGCACAAACACCACATCTAGTTAAACTATCATCAACATAAAAAGGTGAAGAATTGCTGTCTTTTAGACTTGAAAAAAACAATATAGTGAAATCAATCTTTTCTTCTTATTTTTGCAGGAAAAAAAAAAAACAACCATGAAGTTTCCCCCATTTTGGGGAAAAAAGGAAGAAAAAAAAAAAGAAATTGCAGAAGAGTTATTTATTTATGAAAAAAAGAGCCATTTCCTTACACTGAAAAGGTGTTAAGCCCCTATTCCCCTATTAATTTGGGAATAAGCTTTCTCAGTCTGTGAGAAATCTTCAGTGAGATAAATGATGAAGTTGGAAGTTCAACTGCTAAGGCCAATACTATGGGAGCAAAAATCTCCATGTAGAATAAACACAAGCAGAATGCTGGGAGATGGGAAAAATAACAAGAAACAATATGGAGTTGTGTTGGGTGTTTACAAGAAGCTGAAAATGACTTTTAAGAACTCTGAGAACCCTTGCAAAGGCACAATCCTGCAGTCCTGCGCAGAGCAGAAGTGTAGCGAGTAAGACAAGGTGTAATCCTGGGCCCCCAGAACCTCTTTCAGATCCCTTGGCAATTGCTGCTTCCACCCTGAGTTTACTCCGGCCCTTGAATCCAACACGGTTCCGAAGATCACAGATCACACACCTGGGGATCAGAAGAGGTGATGGCAGACCTGGAGGTGTTTCTTCAGCAGTGCTCTTCACGTAATGTTTTTTTCTGCACGAATGGTGAAGCCTGGTAACAACAAGAAAACTTAGTTTGTGCTGGCACTGTTCACTACTTGAAAGTGACTTGAAATCATCTTAGCAGGTGAGCTGTCGCCTGAGAGTTACCTTATTCCTTCGGCTGGCTGCCAAACATCATTCAGGATGCTATCGCTGAATACTCCTTTACCACACTCTGCTCCCTTTTCCCTTCTGTCCCCCAGAGAGATTCCCTGTGGGCCAGCCTTAATTACAGAAAGCTTGTCACAGGGAAGTGAGCGATGAGTTTTTTCCTCAAATACAATACAAATTTCTTAAGCTATAGTTTCAGTGTGCTATATAAATTTAAAAGGGGCCTCGGGATTTGAGCAATTTTAACTGTCCTTAAGTACTTCTTACTGATGCCAATATAGTTTTACCCGGGGATTAGGCCGTTACGCATCGCCATACCTGCGTAACTCAGGCTGCGTAACTCAGGCTGCGTTTGCTTGTACGGCCAACTTCACTGTTCTAATCGTGCCGGCACACCGCGAACGGGCAAGCTGCGGCCTCACCGAGGCCGAGACGCAGGGCGAGAAAGTTTGTGGAAAATCTGCCAAGGAGGGGGCGACCACGGACAACGCGCGGAAGAGTCCCGGGGCGGGGGGGTTAGGAGTCACCTGCCTCACGGCACGGAGCAAGCGACCCCGGCGGCTGCTCCCAGAAGCGCCGCCCCGCTCGGGGCCGTCCCGCCTCCAGCAGCGGCCGCCGCGGCCGAGCGCGACGGCAACAACAGGCGCGGGCGGGCCCGGTCCCGGG
>VWPW01003432.1:0-36385 GCA_013389825.1 Crypturellus undulatus | reverse complement strand
GCGCGCGCGGCGGGAGGGGGTGGGATGGGGGGGGCGGGGGCGGCGGTGGTCTGCCGGTCCCCGTCGGTTCCTTTCAACAACATGGCGGAGGGGCCGGTTGGGGCGGAGTCGCCCCGTGCCCCCCCTCCTTCCCAGGTCCCGGGGCCGGCGCGTCCCTTTGTGGGCCGAGGGCCGCCGCGGTGGTGAGGGGCGGCGCGGGGAGATGCACGGCGTGCCCGCTGCCGCCGCCTCGTCCCCGGCCTTGCCCCGCGGAGAGCAGCGCCCCGGGCGGCGTCTGCTTGGCTCCCCGCCCCCCCCGCCCAGCTCCGCTGCCGCCCCGGAGTCGGGGCCCGGCCGCTCCTGCCGCGCGAGGGGATGAGCCGCTGGCGGCCGCCGAGGCAGGGGGAGCGCACCCCTCCCTGCCTCGAGGCTGCTGTTGTTTGGCGTCTGAGCAGCGCGGACTGCGAGAACTACCCGCTTGGGGATGGAGTCTGCTCTGGAAAAACTTCTGTGCGCCCTGGCGCCGGCAGCGGCCCGGGGAAGCCCGCGGCGCGGCGCGGGGGAGGGAGACGGCGGCGGCGGCGGCAGCGACGCGTCGCGCGTGGCGGGGAGAAGCGCCCAGGGCTCCGAGCGCTGCGGCCGCCCTGGCGCCGCGCTGAGTGCCCGGAGCTAGCGGCGATTTAGGGGGGTGTCCTCGTGTGACAGCGGAGCAGCCGGCGCCTGGGCTTTGTTTCGCCGCGCTCGGGGCCTCGCAGTGTTGACACGCGTACGGAGCGTGCAGTGAAAACAGTTCCGAGGCTTCACGGCTGCTGGGCTCTTGAAAGAGGCATCGGAGCGGAGCTGTTGGGTAGGGAACGTGCAACACGCAGGCTGTTTGTGAGCTTCAGGAAAGCCAAAGCTAAAGCGATCATTTTAAAAAAATATATTGTATTCATTTCTTCACCTAAAGATCTATACATTAATGAGACTCTTAAGTGATGCATATGCTTTGCTGTCCAATTACAGCCTTAAGACATCCCTCAATCTGGGCTTTTACTATGCTCTTCAGTTTAAGATAGTAGTCAAATAGTAAACCAAAATATTACTTAGTATGCTAAAACATTAATAGCTGGTATCTTTATTAAAGAAGATGAAGACCTCTTGAAATGAAAACTGTGAAATAAGCTTAAATTACCTTCTATTTGTGTGTTTGTGCTTAAAAAAGATGCATCAGCCTTTAATAATTTAAAAATCTTTAATGTAAAACATCCAGTGTAGATATCAGGGTAAACTTTACCTTGTTTTGAGCTTTGAGCCTTTCTTCTCCTATTTAATACCTTTAAGCAATCAAGAGTTCTCAGTCATGAAAGCAAGTTTTATATGGCGACATAGCTAGACTGCTGTAGATTTCCAAGGCCAAAATAATTTTGCATAGAAAAGCTTAAGGATGCGTGTGGTGTGTGGCCTTTAAAGGAAAAAAAATCATATATGTATATATAAAATATCTCACCACTATTATAGTCAGGGATCCTTCAGTCCTTAGCACCAGGAAAAGTCCTCTGAGATTGGTAATGAGATTTAACCCTGTCCCCAACACTGTGGTTCAAGCTGCCAAAGTAATGGTGCAGCAGCACATGCTTTGCTTCCTCTTACGCTAGTGTTCTTATCACATGTTGACAAAAGCTGGACACTTCCTGACACTTCTCATGTTAGTATTATTGCAGAAGTGAATCCTCTCTTGATACAATTTATGTGGAGGTCAAACACATCATGCGTCAGAGCAGCTGGTTGAACTACTACTGCTTGCTTCCTTCCCCTATCCTTCTCTTCTGTCCCCTCAACCCTACCCAGCACTGTGTGAACCATAATTAGTAATTCATTTTGCCAAAACTATGGGCAGTCACCCCTTGGAAGCTCTGTATGTTCACACAATTCATTTGTGTTTGTGATAATGGGTAAACCTGATTTGTATGCTGATGTGGATTTAAATGTACAAAGGAACCCATCCTCTTTCCGTCTTTTCTTGGAAAGATGATGATCTAGGTTTTTAATTCTAAATTCCTTTTGGTATTCTAAATCATTTTCCTCCATGAGCGATATCAGAAACAGTTTTTAACATATCTTGTTGCAGAAGCATGTGCATCCTTGAGTTGCAAAAAAGGATAGTGTCAGTTGGCACCTACGCTACAAAGAACATCATGCTCCCTTTTCCAAGCTGGGATCATTCACAAGGTTTTGTCATTACTTGCAGATTGAGGATAGTGCCTTATTAAAGCAGGTTGTCTCCTCTGAGTGCATCACAGTAGCTGCCCCAAACTGCTGTTTACAGTGGAAACTTTCCACTGAAGGTAACAGGGAAGGATGGAATGTAATACAGTGAAAGCTCTCCTGAAAATATGATACTCCTATGCAACACTTGAAGAATGTAAGAAGAATGACTTGGTAAAAGTCATGAAGTACCACAGTTAAAAAGTGTACCCTTGTTCCATACATGGGATCTAAATTTTTTTTTTTTTTTTTTTTTTCATCTTGAGCTAGATATTTCTCTTGGTGATGCTATCTGAGGGGAGTGTATAAATAAAAAAATGGGAAGCTGACAGCACCATCCTGTGTTGTGGTTTTACTTCTGTCAAAATTTATTGGAGAGGGAAGGAAACACTCATAAACACTGCAACTCTCTCCCAGAGAACTCTCTTTAATATGTCTTAGCCTCAGTCTTTTTACCCATCAGATTCTGTAGCTTGTGGAAACTAGGTCCTGTTTTTTTTTTTTGTTTTGTTTGTTTGTTTGTTTGGTTTTTTTTTTCCTTTTTCCCCCTCTTCCAGGTACATTATTTTTTGTTTGTTTCAAAATGTCATTTCTATTTTCTCTTAGCGAATTTGTTACAGTATTGCAAGAAAAGGATTTTGAGGTTCCATTTACAGCATCGTGCTGCTGCCAGGACTTGTCATAATTTGACTTTGGATGTGACAGTTTTCTTTATTTGTAAAATTATTGCAAGTGTTAATATAATTAAAATGAAAAACTATTACTATTGATATGTATTTTTTTTTTATGTCTTGAAGTGCTTTTATACGCAACTTCTATTCATATGTTTTCTGGGCAGAATCTCTTTAATTGAAGGTGGTGCCTAAGCACTGTAAACTGGCCAAGTCCAGTAATTCTGCAGGATGTTAGCAAATACTGGGTAATGATTCACAGGGTTTTATGTAATGCTGAAAATCAAGGCTTTATTTTTAATTTTAAAAACTTCAAGAAGGTGTCAGAAACAGAACTCTTTTTTTTTTTTTTTTCTTTTTTTTTTTTCTCCTCCCCAATCTAATAATGTACCCTTAAATAAACCCAGTTCACTTAGCTTTTAATTCCTTGTTCTGTCTGCATATTGTGCTAGCATTAATATATAAGCCCTTCAGAAACAGCTCTCTTAGCTCTTGTCAAGGTGTGTAGTTTCAGTGTCTCACTTGCCTTGCCAGCTTGTTTCATCCTCATTGTGGAGTTTCTACACTGCAGCACTCGTAGAGAGACTGTTTTACAGACTTTCACACTAAAAATCTGAGCCAGAGGAATTACTTGAGTAACTGCATTCAGCACTAGAGGCTAACCTATTGGTAAATCAGCTCAACTGACAAGAAATAGGTCTTAGAAGTTATCCATAGCATAATGCGCTATACATTGTTATACTTTATATATTCATTTTTGTAATTGCCTCTTCTCAGTTGCTTTCTTTATTATGGCAATCAGTCACGTAGAGGGAATGATTATGCAGTGTGGTCAGGACACAGTGAAGAAATTCAATAGAAAAGGCACTGAACTGCTCTGGAGACCTGTTCTTGGCTTTGTTGCTGGTCATCTGTATTACCTCCAGGTCATTCACTTAGCTGCCTGTACTTTATCCTGTCTCTTCTTGTATCATTCAAACAGAAATAACCTTCCATTAGTTGGTAGTGGATCTTCAAACTAGTGATTGTACCTAAACACTGTAATTCATACATAAAAACAAAATGCAGTTGCTGTTCACTGCTATTAAAAGCATGAACTAAAACTGGATCAGTTGCCCCTTTTGCTCCTGCCCCCACCTTTCCCTTTAAGCAGTTTTAAAGTGGCTTCTTGTGTTATCTTTAAAAACTGTTTTCAAAATATACTGGAATGTCTTATAGAGGAAAGAAACTACTATCTTTGGAAAACTGAATTACAGCAGTCGTTCTTTGGTGGCACACTGTTATCAAACAGCTCTAACTAAAAGATATTTGTTTCAAGTGGACTTGAAGACCTGACCAAATTCTCTCTGAGATTCCAAAATGTCTGTAACGATTCCCTGATGAAAAATGAACTACTTGAAGAGGGGAGAGCTTTTACGTTGTCTCTAAAATGACAGCAGTGTGAACTAATAAATGGTTCAATTGGAGATTATGGTTATTATTGAAAACGATTATTTTAATGAAATGGTCATCATGGGCAACTCCTTTACTACCCAATGTTAAATCAAGTTTTTTTTTGTTTGTTTTCTTACACATAGATAAGTGCACAAATCTCATTCTCCAAAGATATTAAAATTTCATTTTTCTGCATCCTGGTATGAATTTGTGCTGAAGACACTTAGTTCAATTTTCCTGTTAAAAAATAAGGAAATTTTACTGTTGCCCTTTTGGATTGTAGTGTATGAAGAACTGCAAATGTCAGAAGCATTGAGGTGGCTAAACTATTAATTGATTTGATATTTGTAAGACTATGTCTTGCAGAGAGCAGCAAAAGACTCATGTCCCTAGGAGAACTTGTATTGACTATTCAAGGGATAAAGCCTTGTTTTCAGCCTCTTGAGAAGTGAGAGGGAAAGAGCAGCTTCAGAAGCAAGTACAGCTGTAATTGTGTTAAAAAACAACTCAGTTGTGTCTGACTGTACAGTGTCTTGATAGGAAGGTAGAAGATAGTGGCAATAAACTGCAGAGATAGTATAAATTGTCTTATCAAATTGCACAGAATTACTCAACAAAAGATGGGAACAAAATGAATAAGGAAGATAAGACTTTGGCCCAACTCTGTTTAGCAGAGTGGTATCAACGTTCCTTTGTAACTTGGTACGATCAGGGAGCTGTTGCTTGAAGTGACCTTGTTACGCTTAATCGTTCTACACTTCAGGGAACATCAAGCATCTGTGCAGAGGCTTAATGTAAAAATCTTACTGAATAGTTAACTTTTATATAGGTGTTCTGACATATGACATAGTTATGAGCCAAGAAGACTGTTTAAATGGAATAATGCCCTGGATGAAGTAAGTTAGATAATGTCATGTAAGGGTTAATATGTTTGAGTACAAGTAAAGTTTCATTCTGAAAGTCTTGGCGGGGGGGGGAGGCAACTTGGCTGTGGGGAGGTAAGTCTGACATGTGGGATAGCTTTCTCTAGCTGCACCTAAATTGCTCACTACAGTGTTTTACCTCTTTGTGTAGGGCGATGGGCAAGACTGATTTAATTCAGAAAACTTAGTGGGGAGTTGTGAGAACTCAGAATTGGAGTTCAAAATGAAATAGATATTTCAGATAAGATTGCCCTTTTTTCAAATATGTGATGTCTAAGGCAAAAGAGTTTGAAATTCATAGGCAATTCATGCAGTTCATCTTAATTTGTGGAATTTAGGTGAACGGCCAATTCTCAGATTCCAGGGTGTATTTTACTGTGCCTCAAGATGCCTCTGGTGTGAGAATTTCTATATACTTGAATGAAGCTTGTCATCTTGCATTACAGTTGAGGTCCTTCAAAATTTCTGGAACTGATTGTGTGAGAACATATATTGTGTACTTTTTTGCTAATTTTCCTATCTGCTTTTACATTTGACATTTGTCATCCTTGATTAAAAAATATCTTCATGGAAACATCTGCACTTCCACCTGAAGGATGTACAGGATCTGCATGCAGATGAAATCTCTTGAATTATCTCTTCCTCTCTAAATCATGTTTTTCTTAATTAGTTATGAAAGATATAAAGTATATAATGTAAATCCCTTATAGGTTGCTACTTGATGGGGAGAAGGAGAGCTTTCTTGGGCTGAGACCCTACAGCTGATTGCTTCAACTTAACCTCTTTTAGGTTTGACTGTTCACCCCATCAGTGCTGCGTGTCAGTATAATTTTCTGTATATATTCTGCTTATTGTATTTTTATTTATTTATCTGTGCTTCTGGGCATGAATGTTGAACATTTGCAGTTGTCTAAATCTCTATTTTAGTCTTACTTTTTTCTGGACTAACTAGAGTTAACTGCAGCTTTCACTAAATTTAATGCATGTTTGTACAGATAGCATATTAAGGAAGAAGAAAATTGGTTAATTTTCCATTTTTAAAGGGGAATATCCTTGCTTCTGTTTGAAGGTTGTATATGGCTTCTCTTCCCTACAAACCAATTGTTGCTTTGATGCTGTTTTCTGGCTTTGGTACAGTAAATGAAGGAAGGGATGGAGAGAGAAATTGGAATTAGTAGATCTCCTTCTCCAGAACTTCTGAGAATCAGCAAATAAAATCTAGTTGTCTTATGCATGATTGGTCTGTCATTCTCCCCATCATTTATAGTGCAATTGGTAGTTACAGTAAACCAGGACACTGAGTAATGCAATATTTTTCCACAGATTCATAAATAAAAAAGTTCAACTCATTTCTGCTTATATGAAAGGATATGTTCTCAGGATATTTGGATTTCTTTGTTTTTAATGAGGATTAAGTCTTTATATGCTATTTCCTCAGGAAAAAAGAATCTAAAGTTATCATGCAATATATACTACATTAACCTTCTAAAGTAGCTGGCATACTGTGTTGCATATGAAAGTTCAACCCTCGTTAGTTGCAGTGAAAGTGGCATTATTTTTATTGGTTTTGAAAACAGTAGGATTGCATGCTGAATGTTGCAGAAAGTAGTATTAATAAAAAGTCTAGATTTTTACGATGAGAGACTGGAATAAAACTTGACCCTTTGGAGAAACAGCTGGGATCCTCATTGTCTTAATCTGTAACTGTATAAGGAGAGCTGACTTGAAGTTTGACTTTGTTCACTTTCTGATCTCCTAACTTTCCTGCCCCACTAAAAGCTTTATAGTGCTCGTTGTTAATGTTACTCTAAGTTTACGTATGTAAAAAGATCATAGACCTGTAGTGTTTCAGACTTCTTGAGATAATTACAACTGTTTCACAATTCAAAATACGTAACAACTAACATTAATTCTTTTCTCAATACAGCATTAAAATGCTATTGCCATCTCTGTACAAAAGACAACTTTACGTGTGTGACAGATGGGCTCTGTTTTACCTCAGTAACACGGACTGTGGACAAAGTCATACACAATAGCATGTGCATAGCAGAAATTGATCTGATTCCTCGAGACAGGCCATTCGTTTGTGCCCCTTCCTCCAGAGACGGAGTGATTACTTTGCCTCATTGCTGTGACAAAGACCTCTGCAATAAAATAGAGCTTCCGATTCCAACCCCAGGTAAGAGATTTGGAGCTTACTAACTTTTCTTCTTTACAGCTAAAACCAGAAAATTCTGTAGGAGTTTTTGAATGCATGTGGAAATAAAGGGGCCCAAAGTTCACCTCAAACTCTATAATTGCAATAGTTAGAGCTTTGGAACAAGAAACCAGTGTCCTGGATTGGCATATTAGAAACAATTTTGAAGTGTTAAATGCAAGTGAAATATAAAATGTGAATAATTATACAGTTGCTTTTGTCCTTTGCAATACTGACTTTGATTCTTGAAAGTTATTGTTCTTATGTTCAAAATGAAAAATGCATTAAAATCACTGGAATATCACTATGAGACATAGTCAAACGCTTGAGTTACTGTGTTAGATAGAAATAGTTCTGCCCTTATATAATTTATTTTTTCTTTACTGACAGGCCCAACCCCAGGGAAACCTGCTTCTAGTCTAGGACCTGTGGAACTGGCAGCTGCTATTGCTGGCCCTGTCTGCTTCCTCTGTATCTCGCTTATGTTGATTCTGTATCTTTGTCATAATCGTACTGTAATTCATCACCGTGTACCAAGTGAAGAAGATCCTTCATTAGATCGTCCCTTCATATCGGAAGGAACTACTTTAAAAGATTTAATTTATGATATGACAACTTCAGGCTCGGGGTCAGGTAATGCACACTTCTAACTGTAAATAATATGTGTTTAAGAGTTTAAAAGAAAAAAATACATGCCTTAATACTGTTAAAAGAGCAAAAAGAAGGAAGCTGTCTTCATATAGTTGCAATATATTACTAAAGGTTCAGTATACTGGAAAAATATAATAATCAGGTTTAGTTGCTGTTTTTGTCCCTTATTCTGCAAGTTTAGTCTGTTACAGAAAGAATTGCACATTTGGCTACCATAGCTGTATTATTCCTTCTATACTCACCAGTGAGTGTTCCCTTACTAATGTAAAGATCAGTCATATACCATTTTTTTTTCTGGGTAACATGTATGTTTCCATGCATAGCATATATATAATTACTGTCTTCCCCACTTTGAGGCAATTCAAGATTTTTTTTTTTTTAATCTTTAAACTGAAATTTATTTTTACTTACAGCTATGTAAGTGAATATGTGAAGGATATTCTAAGTACAAATTAATATTTTAGCTTGTTTTTTTTATCTTTCCAGGAATCGTATCAGCAAATACCTGTTGCTGTATGTATAGAATAGATGCAATGTGTGACATGTGTTTGAATTATTTATTTTTTTCAATTGTAATTCTCACTTCAGGTGTTGGTCTGGGAGGATGAGGAGGTAGTCAGTGTTCACTGTATTTAGCTGCTGCTATCATAACTCTGACCCAATTGCTTTTGGCACTATGGTAGTCTATCACAGAAATCTGTTTTAGGAGGCATTGGTAGGGGGATGATGTGTGTCCTTCAGAATTAGTTATTCAAAAGTTGGGATTTGCTGCCAGAAGAGCAACTTATGTGGTTTCTCTCCCAGCCCCCCTTCTGGAGAAGGTGTATTTTGTACTTCCCTTCTCCTATGAGTGCAATAGGACCTGCTTCAATACTTATTTTCTGTACCATTAACAGCAATATATATATTTATATGCCATGGCTTATATCACTTTGACTCTGAATTGATCAACTACTTACTACATAAACTCTCAACTTTCCTGTGCCCTGGTGCTTGAATGGTATTTTTTTATACCTGGGAATGCCAGCAGCAATTGCATTTCATTGAAGTGTGTATTTTCTATTCCAAAATCTGAATTGTGCATTTAAAACTGAGATTACCGTGTCTTATGGAATAAAATGGGAGGAGGTGGTGTCTGATTTGTTAGCTAAAATAGTGTTTAATCCTATCAGAACTGAAGCATATGGAAGGGATGTTGTTGTGGAGAAGTTTCAGGAAACACAGTGCAAATGGATAGAAGAAACAAACTGATCCAGATCTAGTCAGAAAAGCCCTTGTTAATCGGCACAGCATGTTCTTATGTGAGATGCACTCTTAGTGTTGGGGATAGTGACCTAAAACAAGTGTTCTTAGATTTGTACCATGTTCAAGGGGACTGGAGGAATTTGTGGTCAGATAAAAATGATTCACTGCAATCTTGGATTATGGTATTCTCTGGAAAGCATATAAAACTGAGAGATATACAAAACTGTAAAAAAAACAAAAAAAAAAACAAAAAAAAAAAAAAAAACTTACTACTCGGATGAAAAGGGTGGTAGGATTCATTTTCTGCCATAATAAATGGTAAGCTGCTACTAGTTATTCAGTCTTTGACTTATGTTAGTGTTTCCTTTGTGTTCTACAAGAAACGAACGCCAGGACATCAAACAATTGGAAACTGGATGAAAGAAATCCGTAAAAGACCTAAGACCTAATAAAAGACTTCAGCTCATGCCAGGATTCTGTGAAGCAACAAATACATAGTGCATAGACAGACCGCAAGGCCTAGCTCTAACTTTCCAGCCAGGGAATGGCAGGACAACTCTGTTGCATAAGAATCCTCCAAGGCAGGAGAGACAGAAGCTTTGTTTTTTGCTAGATGAGTTGATGCAGGAACTTAAAGTAGTGAGAAATCCAAAGGGTCACAAAGTCAGCTTGTTTGGATACTGAACAGTTTTACATCCAGTTCTTCAACCAATAACTTACCTGCAATTTCATAGAGACGGGAAGGAAATTTTCCCATTTCAAGAGCTTTTGGAGTGCTTTCCAGGGAAAGAGTCCTGGCATAGAGTTATTTAGGTTGGGGGCGGGGTGGGGAGTGTGGTGTTTTTTATTCTTTCCTCTTGTACAAAAAGAGGAGGAGATTGTGCAATTAAACAGTGTAAGAAAACTTTTTTTTTTCTTACGGGTTTTCTGGCAAGTAGTAGGAGGAGTAAGCACAGTTTCAGAAAAACAGTAATAGTGTAAAATGCAGCATAGCAGTAAGGTGGCTGATTCCTAGTGATTTTATAGTACTATAACATCTTAATGTGGCTGATGTCCTGGGACATGGTAGTTTCTTTAACAAAAAGTAACTTCTGTAAAGAGTTCAGTAATTTTGAAAGCCATGTTCCTAAAATTGTACAAGCTGTACTGTACAAACAGTTTTCTAAAACTACTGTAGAAAAATTAGACAAAGTTTAGGTAATTTTGTATACCGATGGGTTTTGCAGTAATGCATAAATGGAAAGAAAGAAGCTTTCTCTGGCCAGCAGAGTAAGAATTCACGCACTCAGAAGAGAGTCTGAGAAGCCTGCAATTGTTCTAGACCTGCCTGTTTCTTCAGGCAGGTCATTTCAAAAGTCTAGTACAGCAAAAGCTTGAGTTCCTTCAGCAAAATGTATGTCACCTAGCAATGTAGCATGGTGTCCTTCTCTCCTCACACCCCTGGCATGGAAGCATGCATGTTGTCAGTACAGGCTTTGCAGAAGTTCTTGTAGATACGGAGGTCTTGAGGGGGACTCGTGAACACTGTGGGGTTCTGACCTCTCTTCCTCAGAGGCAACCGTGGTAGTGCTGCAGACTGTATTGGATGTCCTCCTAGCACTGCTTCTGGCAAAGGATGCCCAAAGGTGGGTGGCAGCGTGTTACCGAAGAGGTTGTGATTTGTTTTCTGGAGTATTAGGATATGCAGATGTTCTTGTATTAGCTGTTGGATCAATGATTATGGAATAGTTATTTTACTTTAACACTTCCAAAATAATATTATATACTAAAAGATCTTATTGTGAGTAAGTAACCTGGCTGATGTAGTCATTGTACAAGATAGTTTCATCGCAGGATCCCAGGAGGAGAAGAAAAAAAAATTAAAGCAGAAAAGAAGGCTGTTAAACCAAGGCTGTTAAAACAGGAAAGACTTAAACCTCAACAACCCTGTATGTAAGACCTGTTGGGGCAGTATCAGTGCTGCCTGATCATTGTGGTGCCATTCAGAGAGACCTAGACAGGATGGAGAGTTGGTCAGAGAGGAACCTCATGAGGTTCAACAAGGACTAGCGCAGGGTGCTGCACCTGGAGAGGAATAACCCCAGGCACCAGGACAGATGAGGGATTGAGCTGCTGGAAAGCAGCTCCGCAGAGAGGGATTTGAGAGTCCTGTTTGACAAAAAGTTAACCATGAGTCAACAATGTGCCCTTGTGGCTAAGAAGGCCAATGGGATCCTGGCTGCATGAGGAGGAGCGTTGCCAGCAGGTCAAGGGAGGAGAGTCTGCCCCTTTGCTTGGCTCTCATGAGGCTGCACTTGGCAGTTCTGGGCTCCTCAGTACAAGGACATTGAGCTTCTAGAGAGGGTCCAGTGTGGAGCGACAAAGATGGTTAAGGGACTGGGAGCATCTATTGTATGAGGAGAGACTAAGTGAGCTGGGCCTGTTTAGTCTGGAGAAGACTGAGAGGAGATCAGATCAATATGTATAAATACCTGAGGAGAGAATGTAGGGATGATGGGTCCAAACTCTTCTTCGTGGTGGCCAGTGACAGGACAAGGGGTAATGGGTATAAATTAAAACACAGGAAGTCCAACCTCCTTATGAGGAAGAACTTCTTTCCTGTGAGGGTGTCAGAGCCCTGGCACAGGCTGCCCAGAGAGGCTGTGGAATCTCCCTTCTCTGGAGATCTTCAGATCTCACCTGGATGCCACCCTGTGCCATGTGTTCTGGGTGTCCCTGCTTGAGCAGGGCGGGTTTGGAGTAGATATTCTCTAGAGGTCCCTTCCAACCTCAACCATTCTGTGATTCTGTACTGATATATTGAAGCATGTTATGAGGTGCTGCAAGTTGAAGGCTTGTCGATGTTCTGAAACTTTATAACCTTTGGAATGTAAGCATTTTTCTTGGGTAGAATGGTAGTGAGGTGCCTATAAAATGGAGAAGTTTGCATTAGGAGAAAGTCATCTTGTGTTGCCATGGTTTGAGAACACTAGCAGGCTACTGGTGCATGTAAGCCATCACCTTGAATGTTTAACAGTTTTACTGATAAACATGGATTATCATAATTTGGAAAGAGACTGAGTCTTATCTAGTGAAGAATTAAGTAAATGCAACAGTAGCAGAGGTCCTTTTGAATTGCTTTCCCAGGAGAGCTACTGGCAGCTCCCTAAGAAAACAAATCAGGATTTAAATTTTTTGTTGAATTAAATTCATGGATTGATTTATGGATCAGCAATTGTCATAATTTTAAACAGAAATTTGCTCTTTTCTGTTGACAAATCTAAAGGTAGTTTTAGCCTTGTGTTACTGATATTTATGACTGAGGGTAGCATTTTGAGCACATGCTTTTCAGCAATCCCCAAAAAGCTGATAAGCTCTGAGAGTTTATGCGCATTCCAGAAGAAACAACCGAATGGAATGTGGCCTGCTTTACTGTTTAAGTAGATGAATTTTTAATTTTAATGTTAAATCTTCTTTTTAGGTTTACCTTTACTTGTGCAAAGAACAATTGCAAGAACTATTGTACTTCAAGAAAGCATCGGTAAGGGTCGCTTTGGCGAAGTCTGGCGAGGAAAGTGGAGAGGAGAAGAAGTTGCTGTGAAGATATTCTCTTCAAGAGAAGAACGGTCATGGTTTCGTGAGGCAGAAATTTATCAAACAGTAATGCTACGTCATGAAAACATTCTTGGATTTATAGCTGCAGACAATAAAGGTTAGTAATATGTAACACTGATTATCAGTATTCTCAGAGTAGATGGCAACTGTAAAAGATTTTTTGCAAACAAGAATAGTAAAAGAAACTTGCTACTTGAGTATCTTCTTCTATAAGGTGCTCTTAAATGATTTTTCCAGGTCTACAGAACATGTGTTTTCCTTTTTCTAGAGAGGGAAAAAAAAAAAAAAACTATTTTAAGTTGATTATATATTTAATGAAGTTCAACTTAATGGCTACAGGCGAGTTAAAATACCAGTCAAGCCTAGTATCAAATGGGAGTTTATTGTCCATTAAGCTGACAGGTTTGCTGGCAAGTTAGCTGAATACTTACTTGTTGTGCACCTCACTTTGTGGGATGTGTGGGACCAAGAGAAATCATGCCCTGAACATGAATTAAATTAGAAGATTCATTTCTAAGTCTGTGATATGTGAGACTATTATTCAGAACTCCTGTGAGCCAAGAAACTAGAAAAAGGGAATTTCTAGTTTGATCGTCACATTAAAGAACTGCATCTAAATCTTGAAGCTATCCTTGATAAAGAGCCTTTAAGTATCCATGCAAGAGGAACAGTTTAAACGTTTTGCAACTCTACTTGTTGCGGTCTGTCAGGTGAGATTTTCTTTGATTTTTTTTCTGCAGTTCCATTTAAGATATGAAAATTCTTTGACAAAGCCAACAGTAGTTCTGCGTTTTTTTACATTAAGATGAGCCTAAAATGTTACACTGACTTATTCAGTTATTTTTATTCTGAAACAGTAAGTTTTGTTGCAAATAGTCTTTGACCTCTTTCTTAAGAGGTCATTCACCAAAAACTTTGTCAACCTTGGGGAGAAGTCAAGGTTCCACACCAATTCTGGATGTTTAAACAGCTCTTGAGGCTTCTGGTTCAACTTCCTAAGTGGTTTCTTGGTGCAGCTGATGTATCCATATAATCCTCCATATCATCTTTGGAACTGGAAGATGTCCCAAGAGGTCATGTAAACCATTCCTTTTCTCCAAGCTAGGTTTAGGTATAGCTAAATTGTTCCTAGCAGGTATTCGTATAACTTGTTAACCTTCAAGATTGGAGGTACAGAGAGTACCATAGAACTTGTTATTAGGTTCTTCACATCTGGTACAATTTTACGCTTGAGAGTAATAGTACCTGTGAAGGTTTGAGTTTGTTCTCATGGACCTAACTATCTGGAGCCTGTACTTAAAACAGTTAAATACATAGTATAAAATCATTAATAAAATTCATCTTGTTTTCTCAGCACCTTCTTCTACAACTAATTTCTATTCTAGAAATAGGTGCTACTGTTAAGCCAATTTGAGGACTGAAAGGCAATGTATGCATTTTAACTGCAGTCATGTTGTGTCTGGCTAAATGATTTCTGTTCGGGCAAGCCCTTTTTTTAGCCAGAAGCATATGCTAAATTTAAAGTAGGTCAAAAAATTAGTTTCCAGACTGGTTAATTGGATTAAATGCAGATAACCCATGAGGCAATTCACACCTGCACTACTCTATTGGCAGGAAAATGAAGTCTGCAGCCCCTTCTTTCAGTGCTAAAGACTTCCTTGGATGCAGCTGCCTAATAACCATAAACTAATATAACTAAGCACATTTTAATATGGCAAAGTCTTGTACTGCACACTATTTAAAACAGCTTTAGGCACTAAAATATTTTGGTTCCTTTATTTCTTCCACTTGGTTGAGGAAGCTGCATCTTTCTAGGTGAAAGTTGTGAGCTCTGCTTAGTGAGGCTTCAGTACATAAGTGAATGCCCAGGAATGATAGTAGGCAAGATGCTGCAGGGAAATGAACAGAATGCCTCCCTCTTGAGAGAAGTAGTGCTTGAGCCACTTACTCTTTTTCAAGCTATGAAAAGAAGAGCTTGACTGGAAGATCCTTTTAAAAGCTTTGGGCCTTTTTTATCCAGGTCCTTTCTTCTTTGTTTCAGTTTCATCACATGTTTAGTGTGGCAGAGTCACAGTTTCACTGATAATAAAACTTCCAGACACAGGAATAAGTTTTTCGTAAAAACTCCACATTTCAATTTGAGTGCTTTATAACTGTAGATTCTCTCAGTATATGATGTCTTTCACTGATGATTTTCTTCCTTTTTCCCGTTATGTCATTTGACTGCAAAGAAAGGTTAGCAATATCGTGTTGTCCTATTTTAAAATGTTTTGAAATGTCATACTAAACAACATTAGAGGAGATTCTGTAACTGTTAAAAGCCTTCACCTGGAAGGATATGTTGAGAGTTTGAAACTTGTGTGCTAAGCAACTGTCAGACCTTTAGCTAATATTTTGTCTAAGACAGATGCAGCTTCGAAATCACTAACTTGTTTTCATAAGCGGTAATTAGTCTCCTTGCTATGGACATGGAAAAGGTTCTCTATTCACAGCTTCAAATTTGCTTATACTGTTACAAAAGAGAAACCTGTCTCTTCTGAGGGATTTGATGGCCTTAAAATATTTTCAGAAGGTTTCTTCCAGAGAAAGGGAATAACTATAACTAAACTGTTGTATATTTGTTTCCAAGAGCATGCATAAATTCTTGTCATGTTTTAAAACAAAATTGCTTGAGCTTCTCATTCATGGTACATATATGAACTAAATTAGGTTACTTTGTTGCACTGTTAGGCTGTGCATTTATTTACTAGTGAGCATAACTGTGTTATCAGGTATGAAAAAAAGGAAGTCTTGTGGCATATGTGGTTTACTATGAGGCAAAAATGGACTCAGGGTCTTCTCATCCTATTTACAGAGTGATTAAGCATTCTGCTTAGATTCATGAAGAAAAGTATATGTGTAGCTTGTCAAACAAGGACATTTAGAAATATACAGTAAGTCCTATATACCTGGATGTTGATGTGCTTGTTGCTGCGTTTAGACTTGGAAGTCATGTAAGCATGGATGTAAGAACTGGTCTGTGTTAAAATCTGTTTGGAGGGTTGGAAACATGAATGGGGAAGAAATATGGCTCTATTTGGAATGATTAAAAGCTCAGCCTTCTGTTTTTTTCCATGGAAATAATGTAAGAAAATGCTAGATATTTAGACCTGCAGGTAATAAATTAGAGAAATACAAAAAATAGGTATGCCTACTGTATGTTAACAGTATGTGCCTAGAGACAGGAAGAAAGTTTTTATACAAAGATACTATAGTAGCGTTTCAAAGCAATGATAATTTCTCTCTACAAGAAGAAAATTGATGATCAAAGGGAGCTCTCAACTCTGCTTTTATACATGTATCTGATGCATCATTCTTCAGATGTTTGGTCACCTACTAGTACCAACCAAATCTTGGGTGACTTGGAGTCACCAACTTTAGTTGTTTGTGGTGGTGCTGACATCACTTCTGGGACAGAGCAAGCCTCTAAATCCATCCCTCCATGTTTAAGACGGTGCAGATGGTCTGAGACCATTTCTTTCGATTGAAATTACATTTTTTGCATTTTCTTTTTGAGTGAAAAGCATATTCTGACTTCTGAGATTTTTCATTGTGAACTTCTACAAAATGGATCTCTTGGACTTTGTGTTTCAGGTAGTATCATACATGCCTGTAAGCACATGATTTTCTAGGGGTTTTGTGGAACTGATTCAGTGCAACTTAATGCTGTCAAATTGACTTAACTTCTCAGGGATCATAATTTTCTTTGAAAAAAGTTATTAGGGTTTATTAGAGTTTTACCAGTAAACCTACCTGGCTATTTAAAATAATAAAAGAGGAAATAGCCTGAGATTTTAGAAGTAATCTTCATGACTTCCTTTTCTTGCCCACTTTTTGTTAAAAAAACAAAACTCAGGATTTTTCCTGTGGACATATTGTAGGGGTTATTTTTACACGGTAACAGCAGCTTTCTGGTGGTCTTTGAATTTGAGTATTTGATTGCTTGGTTTTTCATGTTCATATGGACAGCTTAGTAAAGAGTGAGCTTTGTGTATAATTTGTGTTCTGGAGCATACCAGTTAATCAGCATACAAATTTTCTTTTCATTATTAAAACTGGGATATAGACTAGAAGTTCATATTTGCATGGTCTGTGAAGTGTGTTTTCTTTTTAAGCAAAACAATGGAATCTTCAGCTTCTCTAGAAACTTCCAAGTAAAAGGGATTCTTGATTATTCAGGTTGGTATGGAGTTTTTAACCCAAAATTTGAGGCAGATTTTGAGGGACATAGTAGAAGAGAGGATTATGTTAGAAAATTCCCTTTGGGAACTTAAGAATTTATTAGTTTGCTTACTGGTATGCTTATCATAACTTACTGAATTAGCTCTGAATTCATTTTTCTCCTTGTGCTTCGTGGTTAGTTCTTGGCTGTGTATTCTGCGGATGGTAAGGGACGTGTTACATCGTGAGGGAGCTTCACTTGGGCTGAGCTCTTTCCGCTCTGGGAAGAGCAGCATGGTAGAAGCCCAGAGGGAATCTGCTAGTGGGGAGTTACCATTCTAGAAAGGTAGAATGCTATTCTGTGTCTACTGGCTTAATAATTTCAACACCTTTGCTTTTAAATGTCATCTGTAGATCTTGAGTTATGTTGCAAAGGTAGTATAGTCTCTGTTGTGAAAAATCACGCCGCAAACCACTCTTTCTTTTTTTTCTTTCGGTCTCTTTACCTTTCTGCCTCCCTTCCCTTTCTATCTGAGCTTTGGCCAGAAGCGTGGTGGTCACGAGAGGTGGGGTTTGGTTTTGCTCTGCGTAATGTGTCAGGTTGCAGCATGCAAGCTTCTACTGCTGGATAAAAACCTGCTGGTGGTTGGTTTGGAATTCACCTCCAAGGCTGAGACAGGATAGATCTTGAGGCCAAGCTTGAAAGACCTTTATTTGAAAACAGGGCATAGACACAGAAAAATAGTTCTTAGAGCTGGGAAGTATTGGGGTCTCTCCCTTTGTCCCTTAGTACCCTTAATAAATAGCTCAAAGAAGGAAAAGTCTGTAAGATAAGCTGTAAGATCACACACAGTGAATTTATTTATTTATTTATTTTAAAAAACAACATGTCACATTTCTGTAAGTAGCCCAGACAGTTTTATACTTCAATGGACAAATGTTGGCAGCATTAGTTCTGCATCATGTATTCAGAATTTTCAGAAGTTAGGAGAAGAAAGGGCCTGATTAATAACCTTAATTTACTTCCGAGTAATAGTAGTGTTGATTTTTCTAATTTTAGTTTGGGTGGTATTCTTTTATTCAGATTGTTCAGAATGCCTTGCATGGTAGTCCCCTGTTTATAGGGTTAGAAATAGACATTAAGATGTCTAATTAGCTGAGGTTACCTGACTAACATAATTTAGACTTCATAAGCACTATGTAAAAGTAGTATTTAGAGTAGGATAAGGATATGGTCCTTTTTTTNTTTTTTTTTTTTTTTTTTTTTTTTTTTTTTAAATGTGTTTGTGTGGGGGTTTGCTTATGTATGTGTTATTCATGCTGGTGTTACTTTGCAGATAATGGTACCTGGACTCAGCTGTGGTTGGTGTCAGACTATCATGAGCATGGATCACTCTTTGATTACTTGAACAGGTATACAGTGACCGTGGAGGGAATGATAAAATTAGCTTTGTCCACTGCCAGTGGCCTTGCACATCTTCACATGGAAATTGTTGGCACGCAAGGTAATCCTTACAGCTGTTCTGTCAGGTGGATAATACTAGATTTAAAAAAACTCATATGCAACTGTTTCTACTGTAATTCTCTTCTTAATTTGAACATTAAACATGTCCAGGATTTAGCTGCTCTGCAGATAGCTTGCTTTGCAGACAGCTACTTGTACTCAAACTAATCCCTGAAGAAGTTAAGTGAATTTGAGAGGGTCTGTGATAGGTTCTGAGCTAATAAGATATTTTAATTTGGTGTAGGCATTGTGTATTTGGTACAAGTATGTACTGAG
The DNA here is from genome assembly GCA_013389825.1 of Crypturellus undulatus. NCBI lineage: Eukaryota > Metazoa > Chordata > Aves > Tinamiformes > Tinamidae > Crypturellus > Crypturellus undulatus. The sequence goes on along the minus strand of VWPW01003432.1, from coordinate 17,464 downwards.
AACAGTATGCGAATGAAACTTACTGTTTCAGCCCCCTCAGAGTATGGCAATTTATATTAGTATTCTTCTCTTCCCTTCCTCAGCTTTCAGGCAGGTTGCAAACCTCAGTTTCCACACACTAAAGTGGCTGCTGCTCTTGCTATAGACTTTAAGTGACTCATTAGTAAGTCATGCTTGGGTATTCTGCTCTGTGTGTGTGTCACCTTTCCTTCTGTACTATATCCACTTGCTATCGCTCAAAAATTTGTCATACAAAATGACTGTTAAAGGGCACTTAGCAGTGCCTGTACTTTTTAACCTTGATTTGCGATTTTTCACCTCTTCTCCCCCCCCCTTTTTTTTTCTTTTTTTTAAATCATCCTTAAGGGATGCCTTTTTCCATAGATACTCGGAGTCTTTCTGTGGCAAGTAGTGTTTGTGTCTGCAGATGTATATGCATGTATAGATAGAGGGAGAAGAGCTGCAAGGAAACAGATAAATACTTTGTGTATTTTTCTGGACAGCCAGCCAGCTTGTCCACAATGAATAACTTCAGGAACTAGTCTTCATAGTACATATGAAATTGCAGAACTAGAAGGGATATTTTGGCAGCATCAAAACCTGCACCAAGGGTAGAATAATACTGTCTGGCTCTTATTAGAAATAGGGATTTCTTTGCCTCCCTGCCATCTTGTCCTCTCTAATTTTTTTGTTTGCTTCTAGGAAAACCGGCAATTGCCCACAGAGACTTGAAATCAAAAAACATATTAGTAAAAAAGAATGGAACATGCTGCATTGCAGATCTAGGATTGGCTGTAAGACATGATTCAGCTACGGACACCATTGATATTGCTCCAAATCACAGAGTGGGAACAAAAAGGTCAGTATGATCCTATTCTTCAAAGGTCTATCTCTGAATTTGTAAATTCGTATTTTGCTTTTACAAGAATTAACAGCTGATGAATGGCGCTGGTTTTGATGCAGTTCAGTTACAGCCAAGAAGTTTATCATTGCTGGAGCTTCAAATACTAAAAACTGAATATAGGTAGGACTAATTTTATTTAATCTGTGCAACTTTATAGCCAGTAGGTGTAGCAACTAACCAGCAGTTAACCAGAGCAGTGGCATTGTCCAGTGTGGGCAAATCCTTTTGATGCCTATAATGTCAGTGGTACATCAATGATCTTACTCAGAATAAAATCTCTGCCACTGAGAAATGTGTGGAAGCTCTGTAGTAATTCAAGGACGCACAAGATTAACCTGAAGAAGTGCACTAGCAGTGTGGGACAAAACTCTGCTGATGGTGCCCAATCCCCAGCCCATACCTGCATTTTTTTTTTTATTTTTTTCCCCATCTCTCCTTTCTTCTCACTATTGTGCTGTATGTGTTACAGTTAATTAGGGTGCATGTAGTAGCTGTGTGTTTTGTTTGTTTGTTGTTTTTGTTTGGTTGTTGGTTTTTTTTTTTTTTTTTTTTTTTTTTTTTTTTTTTTTTTTTTTTTTTTTTTGTTTATTTTTTTTTTTTTTTTTTTTTTTTTTTTTTTTTTTTTTTTTTTTTTTTTTTTTTTTTTTTTTTTTTTTTTTTTTTTTTTTTTTTGGTTTTTGTTTTTTTTTTTTTTTTTTTTTTTTTTTTTTTTTTTTTTTGCTGTGTGGGTTTTTTTGTTTGGTGTGTGGGGGGTTTTTTTGTTTGTTTGTTTGGAAGCAAGGCTTTTTGGAACTTGTATTGGAAATTTTTACTGATGACTATACTTTTGAAACTGCAGGAAGTGACTCTGTAGAGATTTACTGCATTTAGTCCTTTGCCCATTTTTAAAAATTTTACACATATGGTCAGATGAAACTTACTTAACCTTTTTCCTGTATGCAAGAAATAAAAGAAAGTTTGACTGTTACTACAGCTACATGCAAAGAGAAATGACACACAAATCAGTCACTCACTTCCTCCAAAGACTGGACTTAAGAATCTCTTCAGCTGTATCTGGATCCTCCTTGCAAGATCTCTTAAGCTGCTTGTTCATCTACCCTATGCTGCTTTGCAGGAGTAAAGCACTAGGAACCCTACTACTGCTGCTCACAGCAGACACCCTAAATCTGCTTCCTCTTTGAAGACATTAGTCACTTCTACCTCTCTTCAAATTGCTCATTTCATGACGTGGCTCCTCTTTCTCCCTCTTGTGAGTAGTTAGGTAATAACTCTGCATCTTTGGCTTCAGGTTGTTCCTGCTCCCTGTCTTCCCATAGTAACACTAAAATCTTGCCTATTGTGTGTCAGTTTTAATTCCCACTGACTGCCATTGCTGGAACCTCCTCTACATATGGAGAAATCTTGAGGGCAAGTTCAGGGTTTTTATCACACCCTGAACATGTTTATATAATGATGTTCATATCTTTCTAGGGATTGTCTATTGGAAAATACATGGTCGAGGGACTAAGCAGGACTCATTTTCAGTCAGTCTGGCTGGTGATCCCTCTCAGGCTGAACGAATCCTTATTTCCTTTCTTCTTAGAGGCTTAGCTTCACTAGGGGTGTTAATATGTGTTTTGTCATCTTTGACAAAACAGGAAGATGTGAGCTTTAAATTGAGAAGGAAATAAAACCACTCTCCATTCCCCTGAAGGAAGTAAAAAATAGGCTAGTTCTCCTTTCTTTTTGAGAAGTGTGGAAAAATTGTCACTTTTTAAAGTAAATAGTTTTAGAGAAGTAGTTTGCATATGAATTCTGCCTTAGCACGAGCACTTTTTTGTAGTTTGCCCAAATCCAACACAAGCAGTTTAACTCTGCTTGGGAGTAAGGGCTTGGTGAAGGACAGAGTTGCATATAGGAGGTTGTATATGGGTCTTGTTCAAGGACATTGAACTCCCTGTGTGCTGTACTAGAAATTTAAGCAACTAAAAGCCTAGAAGGCTTTAAAGGACTAGAAGGACAGGGAGGGTTGGGGAAAGCCAACAGACGTCTAATGTTATACATGCCCATACGCAAGGTCATTTGTAAACTTCTTCATAGACTTGTCCTTGCATTTTTGGAGTGTAGCTGCATACCTTGTTCAGAAGTTCAAATTCTATCATGTTAGTCTATGTAGAATAATTTTCTTCAGAACCCAAAGCCCTGTTTCTGAACTACACTGTCAAGCACACTAAATAGCACAAGAGCAGTATCCAATATATATGCAAGATCCTTGTGCAGAGCAGAAAAATACCAACCCACCAACGTTGTATTTTTTTTTTTTTTCCCTCAATAAAAGACTTTTGATACAGGTGATGCAGAAAAACCTGAATCTTGACTGTATGAAAGATTGCAACATCCTGGTGGCTTAAAAGTGACACTTTGCATTCTGTTCAATAGGTACTGTCAAAGAAAATTCTATGTTCCTTTCCAGACACTTGTCTTCTGCTTATGTTGTTATAATTTGCACAGAATTTACATGTCTGTGAACTGCTTAGACATTCCTCACCCCAACACCTGAACTTCTGGACTACTCTTTGCATTTTTGACTTTTGTTGGTAGCTCTTGCTTCTTCCTGTGTCACATCTATTGGACACAGTAGTGCTGAGAATTCTTAAAGCTTATTCCTGAAGAAATTTTGAAATTTTTACCCTTATAGTAGGGGTCAGTCTTGTGTTCTGCCTGCCATCACTAGTGTTGATGGAAAAAAAGATATTTTTTAAGACTCTTATACTGTGTTGATTGCAGAGATTTGTGTATAGGGTTCTCCTGTGGCTGTTGAGTTATTGCCCAACATTGTATTCCATTCCAGTAGTTTGTGCCTGTTGCTTTCTTACCAGTTAGCTGTCCTTGTTTAAAGCCCTAGTGTCATTGTTTGCCTGCTTTATTAGTTTGAGATTGAAAAGGCAGTAGAAAAATGCACAAAGCTCTCCAAGGATTACACACCATGTATAGCTGCAGGAGCTAAACCAGTTTGATAAAAATACTACAACCACTGTTGGTAACAGCAAGTACCACCGCTTCCCAGCACCATGAAGGGAAGTGCCTGTCAGTCCCACCACTGTGAGTACCCACCTCTATATGCCCCTACACCAACATTTTAGTTGGAATGTTTTGACACAGGGTATAGCCACAGTGAGGTAACAGGGCGGTGTTGCTGCAGAGTGAAGAATCAATTACTTTAAGGCTCCCTACCTTAAAGTAATTAAGAACCTTAAAGTAAGAAGCCCTTCACAGTACTGTCTTTAAGATTGTGCCCTGTGAGTTCAGCCTGTCCTTTCTAATCTCTTAGAATGATCCTCTGTAAATCTTTTCTTTTGTCTCAGAAGTGTTCTTCCAAAAAAAAATAAAATCTCTTTTATCTTTTTGCTGATCAGCTCCCAAGATGAAACTATTTCTCTTTTTGAAGTTGAATGCTTCTAAGACCTCCTGGTAGAGTTTACTTTTTGTGTTAAGACCCTGTAAATTAGCTAGCTTCCTGTAAACTGCTGCTGCTTATGCTTCTTACGTGTGAAGTCTGTTAGTATGTGCCTCAGTCTGGTACTTGGAGCCTCTCTTTTTTTTGTTTATTTGATTGTTTGTGGGGTTTTTTGTTTTGTTTTGTTTTTTCCTGTTTTCTGTCCCCACTCCATTTTTGCCAAAGATTAAGCCTTGGTAAGCTGTACCCTCCAGTCCCTAAGTCCCTTGCTCTTAGTGTCACTTTATTTTCTTATTATTTTCTAAATTGCCAAACATATACCTTGTTGATAATCAAACATAGCTATTTCCATTTATTCCTTGAAAAGTGTTATCTTAGTTGTTTTTAAACACTGTTTTCACTGATTTTTTTTTTTTTTTTTGAAAATGCATAGATAAGAGCAAAAAACCTTTGAACATCCTTATCTTTGTGAAGTACCCTTCTCTCTCTGAGTCTGTCTCCTTTTCTGCACATTTAAGCTTGTTTTTGAACCAAATAACGTAGCTGAACATCCTCTACTGTAAGTACTTATGTCTGTTTTATTGCAAACAGGTATATGGCTCCTGAAGTTCTAGATGATTCCATAAATATGAAACACTTCGAGTCATTCAAGAGAGCAGACATCTATGCAATGGGATTAGTATTTTGGGAAATAGCTCGGCGATGTTCAATTGGTGGTATGTGGCAGTCTTTACAGAACTGGACATGCTAAGGAGTTATAAGCAAAATCTGACTAGGTTTGGTTAAGCTGTTTCTCTGAAGCGTGCAAAGTGAGCGTGTCTTAAACTTGCTAATTGTTATTCTTATAAATGACAGGCTCAGCTTGCCTTTGTGTAAATTGTTAAACCATGCCTACTGGAGAAATTAGGAGCTAGACCGTACTACTACTTTCTCTAAAATCTTCACATGAAGAAGAAAAAGGGGTGAAATTAATGTTTGAAAGGGACAAAGCTCAAGTAAGCTCCAGACATAATACATGCAGATGGTGTGCGTACTTTATTAAAAACGTGGTATAATAAATCATCTTCAGTATGTCAGTTGAAAGATTTGGCATGTCTTCTATCTTTTCCAGATATATAAATTTCAAAACTTAAAATCCAAATGAAGTGTTAAAACTCTTAAGATCTGTTTAAGGCTTGTAGTTTGTTGTTGTTGTTTTTATTGTTTTTTTGTTATCAGTCTGTAAAGTGAAAACAAATGTTGGTTAGCAGTAAACTGTAAGCATAGATAAAAAGGAAAGAATATGTAAGTTAACTGTTAACTAAAGTAAAACTATTTTTAACCAATTGCAGGAATCCATGAAGATTACCAGTTGCCATACTATGACCTTGTCCCTTCAGATCCTTCTGTTGAGGAAATGAGAAAAGTTGTTTGTGAGCAGAAGTTAAGGCCCAATATTCCAAACAGATGGCAGAGCTGCGAGGTGAGTGTTACTAACTAGACTGAAACTGTTTGAACACTGTTTATTGATTTCAGCAGCTTAAAAAGTGCCCTTGACTTTTATTTTTGTTTTTGAAGAGGGGGGGAAAATACCCTTGAGAGATTTTGCTTTCATTCTAATTAGTCTGGCTTTATTGACTGCCATTAATCTTTGCTCATGTGTAAATTGTTAAAATAGTGTCAGAAAAGTGAATAGCACAGTATTCTAGGATCCCTTCCTGTGCAGCAATAGAGAAAGCTAATCTAAATTAAAGCTAGGCTAGGTTATATTCAGGAAGGATCATTGCAAACTGAGAGTAGTAGGGGGTAGTAGAGATAACTTAGTAGGGGTAGTAGAGATAAGATGTAGTCAACACCTATAGGCAGTGTGGTGCCTGCGTGGCTGCACTGCTTGTTGGGCACAAGCGGTGGTGGTCTTCAGCACTCTTGTGCTGCCTCGGGTGTGCGCTTGAGCCCATGCAGAGCTAGCTTAGAGCTCTTCACCCCATCACTGCACAGTAGGTGAATTTCTTCAAAAGACATAACTTTGTCTCCCTTAATTTGTATTGTATGTACTTATTCAACCTTGAATGTGGTTTTAGGGTAGCTGAGGATCTTTGGCTTACAAACATTACGTAAAACATTTATGCATGTAATGATACCTCCCGATCATTGAGGAATACAGCTGATAAAATTAGTGAAATGCTCTATATTAAGCTAGCTTCTTGAATAGCACTTTAAGGGAAGTGATAGAGTATATTCTTGGCTGCATGCATGCTGGTGTCAGTTTTGGGTGTCTTATTCTGTTTTACTACTGCTTTTCAACTGGAGACACAATAAAAGGAAGAATATTTTTGTTCAATGCGAACAGAAAACAATTCAGTGTCAACTTCAGAAGATTGTTACAGTCAAACTGCTGTTTTTTCACTGAAATATATTAGTATGAGTGAAGTGCTGAAAAATCTACATTGTAAAGAACTTTATTTTTCTGTAACGAAGTGAGAACTTGTCTTCTTTCTACAACACTCTTGCATGCAGCAGTACTAGTAATAGATTTCAGAAGTATGTATTGTAAAAGGCCAAGGCAGAACACAAGCCCATTACATGGGGAGAGAACTGCATGTAATTGTTTCTTTCCTTTGCAGGCGTTACGAGTAATGGCAAAAATTATGCGGGAATGCTGGTATGCCAACGGAGCCGCTCGGCTCACGGCTTTGCGCATTAAGAAAACGTTATCACAACTTAGCCAACAGGAGGGGATAAAGATGTAATCCTGGCTTTGCTACTGAGGAGTACTGTCAAAATCTCCCCACGCAGGTGGCGTGTTACGAAGGTTAATTGTTCTACCTCATTGAGGGAACAGGAGGATATTGCTGCCTTTTAATACTTCATAGGAACATCGCTTCTTAGCCCCAGGATTTTTGTGGATGTGCTGAACAGTTATGTTGGGTCCTGTCTGTGCACTATGAAGACCTCTCTCCCAGAATACTTAAACTCTTATGTAGTCTAGTTTTATTTTTTTATTAACCTGTAACTTCTTGTTTGGCAAGTTACTAGCTGGTGTTAACTTTTAGTTAACTGTGCTAAAAACAAAATGAAGATCACTTCTAAAATGGAACAGGTTTACTAAATTATTCTGTAGTGTATTGATGGCTTTTTAGGCAACTTTAGTCCTGGCTTGGTACATTAAGTATTCTGAACCATTGTCAGATTTTGAATGTACTATTGCAGTATAATCTGCTAGCTATAAGGTTGTATACCTTTTGGACTCTTACCTTAATTTACAAAATGACCTCATTCACTTGTGGGGAACATAATTTATGCAACTATACTTTCTACATGATTACTTTTTTTTTCTCTCCACTTTTTCGGAGCATTACATTGCCTTCATAGATTGTATTATGCCAGTAAGTGCCGCTTTTAAGTCTTTTTGATGCAAATCAGTAGGAACAACAAAGCCTATGGTACTTGTGGTTTGCAAATTACAAGTTCAGAAGTCAATTATTCATTTGTTCAGCTAAGATCTAATTCAAACTTTTTTTAGAGATTACATAATTCTCAAGATATCTTTAATTTCACCAAAATCTGATTCTTTAAACCACTATAGGAGTTTTAAATAGTGAAGCTAGCTGGTTCACTGTCATATTTTGTAATAGTCAAGTCATGGTTTAATTATATATAAAAGACTTTTTATCAAGTGGTACTTATTTTAAAATATGCTTGAAGTGCCCTTGTCTGCTTAAAAGAAGTAGCAAGAGGACTAAAATATTCTTACATGAGATTCTGCTCCTTTAAGTCATCTACATAAAGTATATTTTTTGTGCAGCTCTGCAGAATCTTTAAGCTAACAGAACAATATTGGCAATTAAGCAAGGATTAAGTGTACCTGTAATTAGGGAGGATTCATTTGAGCTTTTGTACTAGAACGTTAAAAGCTGCTTATAAACTTTATGTGCATATATTTTGTGTGTGCCTCATGCACAAAGTGGTGACCTGCAGGTCTTTGATACCAGAGGATTCCAGCAATCCTCTCCATAGTTGCAAGAACAAAGCTTATGGTGGCTTGTGTTGTCATAAGAACACAGAAGAATATGCATAGCTTCGGTTTAGATTTGCCTGAGCATTTGAGACAGCTTTGGCAACCTTCTTCATAAGCTGAATTACTGCCTGCCCAAACATACAATACCGGGGGAGGAGCAGGGGAATAGATGTGGAAATTTAAATCTACAGTCTCCAAGGCATAAATATATTTGAATTACAATATTAGGAAGATTCTGGGTTGCCATTTGACTTCCCCCCAAAAAGTTATTTGAATTTCTGTATGTAAATGTGCCTGGCAATTAACATGACACTTAACCTCCTAGTCTCCGGAACACATTCCTACCCATCCTACTATATAATGCACACAGTAACCTTAGTTCTTTTTTTTTTTTTTTTTTTTCATGCCTCAGCATGAAGTACTTTTTGAAAAATTCTCAAAGCTAGTAACTGTGGCTAGTATCTGTTTCTTGGTCTGTGGTGTATGGTTGCTGAAGCAGTAAGTTGGATAAGTTTTAGACAGAAGAGGTTGTATGGCTGGCATAAGACACCCTTTGTGCAACTGGACAGTAAGATATGCACCACAGTTTTTCAGTTAAAACTTACCATGAAATAATTAAGTGCATCCAGACTCACAGTTTACTTATTTGGTATCTCTCTCTGGCAAGTTCTATGTGTCTATACAAATACTTAAAGAAAACACTTCATCACTGAAGTAGAATTTATTATAGCCCCATACCAAGTTCAAAGATATCCTTTGAGGGAAGAAGCGAGGGGAAAAACAAAACAAAACAAAAAAATCAACAACAACAAAAATTGTATGTTTGTAAAATTCTGAGCTTCCCATAGGCTTACCTTCTTCACCATAGAAGCAAATGGTATAAATCATATTTTGCCAATGTCAGGATAACAGTGGTTTTTCTAGTCCTTATAATAATATTAGTAGTGACATGGAGAGTTTTCAGTAATTCATCAAATTTTGTTACTGTTTTAACAACTGAAAAGTCTTAGCACAATGATGCTTAGTCTTCTAAAATGTGGTATGTTCTGTTACATTTAAAAGAATCTGAGTTGGCTGAACACAATTACGACATGCAGATCACATCAGTCAGCTATACAGTATTTTGTTGCTTTGGTTAACTCACCTACCTACTAGGCTTAGTTCTCCTGAGTTGACAGTAACTATTCTCATGTTGTTCTAATTCTTAACTTTGCAACAGAACCTTGCAAAAACGAAGTGCACAAAGGAGGCTTGATGCAGTGTGTGACTATGAAAGTTATTTGGAAGCAACCATTTTATTCCCACTAAATGGAGAACAGGAAAACTCTGAATAAAGCTATGTGTATCCTCAGTTCTGACACCACAACTGAAAGCTTTGTTCTTTTCCATTATATAAACTGAACACCTTTTACAAAGGGTGTGTCTGTATATAATATGTAACTTTAAATGTTACCTGTGTAATATCATATCTTATATATATGGACACAGGTGCACATAAGTATTTTTTAAATTAAGATTGTAATATCACCAGATCTGCTCTTGGAAATCCAGGGGGACCAAAATATTTTAGCATTCAAAATATTAATTTTATATCATTTCAAGTATATACCAAAACAATTTCTGATGAAGACTGATGCAAATGTTTGTAAATATGAATGCATTATACATTCACGTGAGTTTCATGGATTTAATCAGTTTGACATTTTAGTAGCATTGATGCCTCAGTTCAGTTTACAGACTTGTGACCACATGGATGGACATGAAGAATAAGGAAAGTTGGAAATGATCTTATGCTGAAAGGCTTGAAATGTTGTTTTTTGGAATGCTGAACTTCTTCAGGGACCTTCCAAGCTCAAAACACTAGAATTCTGGGACATTTCTCAGGCTGACTTAACAAGAATGGCACACTTATGCCCTCAAATGGTTCTACGTGTAATCCTAAAAAATACTGTGTATATAGGATAAAGACTTTGGGCTTGATTCTATAGGGGCACGACAGTGTCAAGGGTAAGAGGCTCTTTTTTCGTCCCCCCGCCCCTGCCATAATTGTTCTGAGAGATTGCCATGGAAATTCACCATTTAGTCAGCTCCTTGTCTATGCTGTGCCATTGAAACGATTACAAGTTGTTAATCATTTTGTGTAAAAGAAAACATCACTCTGTCATTTGCTTTAAACTCAGATTACCTCTTTAAAGACCAAGGTACATTTACCTCATATGTATATAATGTTTAATATTTTTTCAAAACATTCTCTGGGTTTGCAGTTATATGTTTCTAGAAATATGGGTATACTAAACTTACAACTTCACTGGTACTAAATGTATTATCTGATGCCCTAAAACACATACATTTTCTGTATTTTATTGTATTATTGCAAGTTTGCTGCTTTGTCAATGTAGCACCTGCCCTTACATAGCTGTGTGGATACTACCTTGTATAAACTTTATTTCTTGGGTGATAAATTTGAGGATCCTGTACAGATGAGTGTCACTTTTTTAAATTTTACAAAATTGTGTATTTCCCCATACGTTTATGAAAATATGTATTGTATTTGTAGAGTATACATTTCAATGGATTGTAAATAGACAGTAGAAGAGTGATGCTTATGTTAAGTGCTAACACTACAATAGAGAGATTAAAGCGGTGAAAATAAATTACTTTTTTTTCAAAGTAGTTGAGTTGTCTTTCAGAGGAAGAGGTGATCGGTAGGTATATTTTGTGGGTGTGATGCTTTTACTTGGCAAAAAGTGGACTAACTGTTTGTGTATTTATGTCCTCTAAAGGAACTTCTCCTAAGAGGAAAATAATAAAGGAATGGGTTCCTAGTGTTGGGGCAATCCATTGCCTGCATCCATATGGATAGTGATAAAGTGGCTTGCCTTCCTCCTTTGTCCTTCAATAATCTTTGAGTGGATACTTTGCTGTTTCCTCTGATCTCTTGGCTAAAATAGCTAATGACTGTTTAGAAAATTTTGCTTCTTGGTTAGGTCTGCTTCATTATAAGCAGCGCTATTTCCTAGGAGGAGAAATGAAAGTAGAACTTGGACATAGTTTATACAGCAGCAGCAGTTACCAACATTCTGGATGTTCAGGAAGGAAAAGAACTGAACAGAACTGGAGTGTATTTTCTACTTTAAGAATCAAAGCCTTCCCACCATCTTCTCTGACAAGGTAAAAGGGTAATGGCTATGTTTCTGTACTGTGCCTTACACTACCTCTGTTCATTGAGAAAGCTAAATACTGCAATGTTCCAGTAAAACCCATGCTGCAGATTGTATCCCTGCCTAGGTCAACAGCCTAAACAAAGAAACAACCCACTCGTAAGTGTCCTACAGTTAAAAATGAGTCAAAAGTCCTTCAAGCTTGAACAGAACATACTGAGCCTGGTACCTAGTTACTCATTTTGATCAATACAGACTTGAATGCAAAAACCCAATATAAATACCAACGCCTCCAAAATCTGCAGTGACCCAGTCATGTTTGAGACAGCTTGTATTAGTTCTTGCCTAGAAATACTCTGCAAACATTTTTGTTCTGGTTTGTGAAAAGCAGTGTGTGGTTAAATGACATTTCGATGGGCTGTGACTGCGGTGTAGTCAGCACAGGACCCGCTGCCCACGCAGAGCAGGGAGAGGCGATAAGGGAAATGAAAGACCGCTGCGCTTGCTGTAAACTCCACAAACTCCCCAGAATGCTGGACTGAAACAACCCAGAGGACAAGAATGGCCATCTGATGGTGTTCTGGGAGTTCATTTTTTTGTCCTCCTTGCTTGGCAGGCCTAACCTTTTCCCATGAGCAGGGGCCGCTGTGAGCGGGGCCTGAGGGCGGCCCGAGCTGAGCCCTGCACCCTGGCGAGGGAGGCAGCGCCGCACAGAGGGGCGGGAAGGGCCACGTGGGCTTCTCGTGCCGTCGCCTCGGAGCCGCTCCAGCTTGTGGTAAATGCGGGTCAGGGGCAGTAGGTTGGGGGTTCGACTCGTCGGAGCGGCGCGAGTCCAGTGGGGGCACCCGAACCCGGCAGGCCCCACAGACCGAGCGCGAGGAACTTGGTGCTGCTTATGCGCCGGTGTGAGGCGCCTGCCAGCAGCTGCGCAGAGCGGGGCGCATTTGGGGAAAGCAAAAACAGAGAAGGTGTTCTGGGAGATCAGAGGAAGCACTGGTGTGCAGATAACGATCCGCGTTGCCACGTGTTTATTTGGAGATTTTCTTTCGTGGAGATGGCAGTGTGTAATCATAGCCATGCTGGATGAGAATATTTAAGACCGTATTCCTTACAGCACTCTGTTGACATTGTAATGGACTGCAGCAGCTTTTGGACTCCACTCATTCTGTGCTGAGGTAGGTAGAATTGTTTGTAAGGCTCTCAACTTAAAAAAATATATATCTATATGAAAAGATCAGCTTTTTTTGAAATTAACTTAATCAAGTTGTTGATAAGATGTCCAGACAGCCCAGATAAAATCTGCCCTTGCCTAGAGACTCCTTGAAAGTAAGATTCAAATCCATCCTCTCTGAGATGCAGTATCTGAAAGCATTTCCTCATTTTGAGAAGGAAACAAACCCAGAACAAACCTGGGTGATGATAGGCTCATAACTGAAGGGAAATGAAAAGTCGACTTTCTACAGTTTAGAAAATATTTTTAATTAGCTCAGTTATAAAACCAGAGGTCTCCAGCTGTCAGTAATGGAAAGCTTGAGAAAACTATTGAAGTTTTTAGCACATAAATTGTTACTTGTTTTTGCATATATATAATATGAAATATATGTGTGGATTTTAAATTGAAGGTTGAGGAGTTAAAGTTATGTTCAAGAATACCCCTGTTGCCTTTTGAACTGTAGATGCTAAGGAAATAATAACCATCTGTAGAAAGAAGACTACTGAATCATTGCCAAACAGACAGAAAAAGGAAAGTATTCTGTGTAGTAAAGGAATGTACAGATTTTAAAAAATCCTAATGTATGGATTTTTTTTTTCATTAGTTTACTAGGAGGAAGCATTTTAGTGCTGAATTCAATATAAATAACATTTTTTTAAGCTGCTCAGACTTTATGGTCAAGGGTTTGTTACAGAGATCTCATGGAAAATTTTCCGATTGTTGTTAATCTGGAATCTCATAGCTAAAGCAGATATGAGGATGGTTGAAATATAAACTTGACATCAAAATCTTTAGACCTTGGTATTTCTGGCAAAGTAATACAAGGAGCAGTTGAACTAGTCATTAGCGTGTTTTTAAACCTGAGTGATCTCTGTTGTAAAGATTTGCTGTGCTGCAGCACAAGGGCAAACTTGCTGCATGTCTAATATTTTGAGCCCACTGTGTGGGTGTGGGATTCCCAAATTTGTGCTTGTTTGGCAAAGCACTAAGGAAGTTTTTTCTGTGCAAAGCTACTCTGCGAAGTTCAAGTAAAATGGTCTTGGTATGTGACTTTTCCCGTAGGTCCTTGTGTGTCCTGGCTCTGAAGCTACTGGGTGCACCGAACTACATCTGTGTCAATCTGTTTGTATTAAATATCACGTGAATTCAGTATTACACAATGATATCCAGCGCGGTGGATTATAAGTTGAAATGGGAGGAATCAAGCATATGTTTTTACTTTGAATCTCAGTAGTTACAAGAGATATTACATAGCCTGCAATGAGAATAATTCGCACAACAGAAACAGAGCTGCGCACCAGTGAATGTCTGCTCAAAGACTGAGACTTTATCTGAATACTGTGGCACTTTGGTGAAGCAAGTCAAATATTCACTTTAACCAAGCAAAATAGCTGGAGTGTTCAGCAGATCTATTCTTATAGGCAACTTTGACCACAAATATGTAAAACATACTACATCATTTTCTACTTTCATTATAGGGTTTCTCTGTGTGAATCTTTCAGTTTAGAGTAGCAGTGTGCTTTTGAACCCAGCATTTTGTTTGCTCCTGCTTGCTATCTCTATGTCTACATCTTAGAGACATGTGAGTTTTCTTGAGGTGTTGATGATATGCAGTAAAAGGAGCACAGAATAGTAGAGGAGACATAGTTGGAGTAACTGCTGCCCAGAAGAGAGGATGAATTGAGCAGCAGAAAGTAACGCAGATCTTGCAAATCTGTTACATCTAATCAGCTCATAGTGATCCAGCACAAAAGGCAGCAACATATAATGCTTCCCTGTTCTACCCTAGGCTGTGAACACTTGGTGTAGCTGAACCCTTCCATTGTGTGGACACAACAGTCCCAGACACAACAGTCATCCTGGGTTTGCAAGTGCAGCTACAGAAGAACATAGGTGGGCTACAGAAGAAATCCAGGTGGGATGGAGAAGCCTATGCGCCTCCTCTGAGAGATTGCAGAGGACACAGCATTCACCTGCACTTTATGTAGAGAAGATAGAGTTAGACTTATCCGAGAAGTGCATAGCTAAAGGATGAGAAGTAGCAGTCACGATTTGGAAGTTCTGGCTGGACATAAGGAAAATATTCTTCATTAGGAGAGTGGTTAAGCACAAGAGTAGATTGCGTACAGAAGTTACGGACTCTTCATCTTCCAGGATTTTCAAAACTTAATTGACTGATGTCCTGAGCAACCTTGTTTAGTTAGGTTGCATGCAGAAGATATGAAGGATAGCCAGAAGGACCTTCACCTCTGTGGATTTGTCTGCTGGAAGGAGTATGGCAACTGTTGAGAGTATAGGCTCTCAAAATCGCTTTCCACCACTGGTGAAGTCGTTGCAGGAGTCTTGGCTTGTGGAACACCACTTCTGAAAATTTTTGCAAGTGCTGCTGATTGTCCTACATCTTAAAGACTAGCATGTTCTCACCGCTTTGAGCTGACCTAGAATACCAAGAATCTCTGGTAGACCAAGGGCAAAGCGTTCACTCTGGCAAGGATGCCTACAAAGTCGTGCTGTTTCTTTTCTTCCTTGGATGAGAGAAAACCCAAGGAGGGCAGGGCTCTCATCCTCCTTTTTTTTTTTTTTGACTGCTGACGGTATTTGGAGATGACAGATGATTCATATGGCAGCATCACTTACAGTGAGCAGTAGCAGAAACAAAGCTTGTCTAAAACAGGCAATGTATTCCCACCCTTGTGAGGGCGATGTGGCACTTTAATTACTCCCTAACGGGGTAGAGTGGAGAGAGCAAGATTTATCCTGCTGCCTTCTTGTGGATGGTTTCAAAACATGTGTGTACAAGGGCCTGGTCCTTCATACTAAACATGCCAGGAAAGGTTTAAAGTAAAATGTTAAAAGGTGTATTATAGATGTCCTTGGCAGTAGCTGTTCTACTCTACCCCTCTGATTGCTCTGCATTACCTGTTAGTGTAGTCATATCCGTAGCTCTTTGTTGCATGAATTTGTGGACCAAAGCAGTTTTTGAGATTTCATAGCAGCCTCTTTAACTTAGACAACAGCTGCTGGTACTTTTAGAACTGGAAGAACAGTTGTAATTCTTGCTATTGGTTATCTGCCCACAGGGAATTACATTTTATTTCAAAAGCATTTACTTTATTGTGGATTTAAGTAAGTTATGTCATTGATACCATGATTGATGCCTAGTTCTTACATGCTTGCTTGTCTTGCATGTAAGATCAAAATTTCTTTTTGTAGTCGCTTGAATTAACTTTTTTGAACAGCACAAGCCCTCAGCTACAACAGTGTCTGCTGAACACTGGTGTAGATGTTCTCCAGTAAATTCAAACAGTAATAGCTGTAAACATTGTCACTAGCACACAGTCTCTTTTGGAGTTTTGCACATCCTCAAAACCATAAGTAGCAGCATAGTCATGCTAGGAGCTGCCAAAAATTCAACAGAATTTTCCATTTAGTACTTGGTTGAGTACACTGGCATGGTTTCTTGCTTGTTAGCCTAATGTGTGAGTATTTCCAAAGGATAATATAACAAACTACCAATTTGTGAGTTACAAAAATAATTCTCAAGTCTTAAATATTAGCAAAACACCTCCATTTTCACATGGAAATGTACGAAGAAGATTCAGTCTTCTGTAGCACACTTGCCTTTTGGGAGGCATATATGTTGGAAGCTTTATTTATTTAATAACAAATTGAAATTAATCTTATTAGATGTTAGATTAGGTTAGGTTAATGCATTGAAGCACCATGTTATTGTAGTTGAAAAGCAGATAAGTATTACAGTGAAGTTCTATACAAGATGAGGTGAGACATTGGTAGAGATTCCTGAAGTAGGAAACAGAAAAAGATGATGCTGAAGAGTTTTTAATATTTATTTATTTATTTATTAGTATTTCCCATTAAACCTTCAGAGATAAAAATGTTCCTCTTTTCTCACAGCAAAACAAGTATTGGATCTTTCTATTTAGCAAATTCTAAACATTCCTGATGTTGTGGTCAGAGGCTCTTACACATGCTTTTCTTCATATTCCCTCTTTTCATGTTGTGTTGCTCGCATATTTAGATGGGATGGATAGTTCACTTCTTTTTCTCACCATCCGAGGCTTTTCAGTGTATGTTCATAGCAGTGTCAGCTGTTGTATTCTTGCATGTTTCCCCTTTCCCTCTCCTTTATTTTCTAATGTAAAACTATGCTTATATGAATATTTCTTGAATTCATCACTCACTTAGTTCCTTTCCTGTGTCTTCATAGAAGTGTTAAACTGCACCAGTTTAATTTCCTGTTCCACTTGAGAAATCCCTTGCAAAAGTTGTGGACGGAGGATCTGTTTTGTTCTGTTAGAGAAAGACTACTTTTTCAAAAAGCTTTTGAGCATATGTCCCACTTCCCCCCCAACCTGGCTTTATTCACGGGGGGTCTTGAGCCGGACCCTTGCTGTGGTAGGTAGATCCCCCTTCTCTACAAACCCACCTTTGCTGGTGATTATTTTTGCATTGACTTAGCATCAGCAGTTGCATTATAAAGTGATTAAGCAACATGATGCAACAATCTCTTCTAGATTTTTATATTTAAAGCATACAAAATTATACAATAGAATAGAACAAGCTTTGATGTTATAAAGAAATAATTCTGATTGTATTTTTTTTTGTTTGAAGTACTGACAATTTGCAATTGTCAATTAAGTGACTTACAGGAGTAGATTTGCATAATCCTTTACAATATCCTGAGCATTCCTAAACGTTTATCCAAGGCAGGAAAGAAGGGCTCGCACAACAC
>VWPW01003430.1:603634-632794 GCA_013389825.1 Crypturellus undulatus | reverse complement strand
GTGACGCTCCCCATCCCCCTTCTCCTTTGGGGCTTCCTTGGGAGAACATATCTGTAAGCTGTTGTAAAGCACTTTGCATTCCTCTCCTATCTCGGTGCTGTGTGCACCCTGCAGAAGAGTCTTTGGAGACTAGAAGGAAAAGGGAATGTTGGCAGCAGAGCTCTGGGAGTGCAGAGCATGGGGTCCTGTGGAGTAACTGGGATGCCTTTAGAACTTGTCAATGCAAAGACTAAGCCCAAACTTTCTTCTAGCTCTTTTATTAGGAAAAAGATATATACCCAGCAGGCAAGATCCCTCCTTCCTCATTCATGCTTAGCCAGGAGCTACCTCTGCACAGCGAGGTGGGACATGGTTTGACCCTAAGGTTTTATCTTAGGCTGGAAAAAGATCCCACAGGAGGAGAATTTCGTGGAGTTGATGTCGATGGATCTCTGTGGGTGCAGCTTCAACATTTGATTCGTTTTTTAATGCTTGAATTAGGGTTACATTAAAATGAGGAAGGGTTTTATTGCTCCCATTTGGCTGCTGCTTCTACCAGTGTAGTGTTTTTGTAATGCAAGTGTGAACTGCTACCACGTTACAAGCACTGCCGCGAAGCAGGTGGTGGTTGACAGGGCCTGATGACTGTTTTTTCCAGCAGTGCTCTAAGCAGCACTGCTGCGGGAGATATGTTAGTCCACAAATGTGAAACAACACTCGAATGACTGAAAAGTCCAGAGATTTTTGTTATCCTATTTGTGGTTCACATTGTGGATAGCTAAATGCAAGCACGAGGTCATTACGCTGAGTGTTCACCTTAATTATAGCAGCAAATTACTATACCAGCTACATTCTGATCTCCTTTTGGAAAGAGCAGAAGTTCAATAATCAGAGAAATGGGGGAGCAACACTAAGTGTCAAATAATGATTACTCTTTCTGTTCAAGAGAATTCATGCATTAGAATCATTAACAAGGAGGAGACTTGTATCAGGTCCTGCCCTAAGCAGTTATTCCTGGCCAGCTGCTGCTTTTAGAGGGGTTGCAGAACTGTGAAAGCCTTTGCAGGGAAAGGGAAGGATATCTTGAAGATGACAACGCTTGGAAATAGCTACTTCAATAGCTAGATATGTGACACATAAAGCCCTGCAGTTGCACAAAAAAGGCACCCACTACTGCACTTATCTATAGACAAGGATACATAAGCATCTTCCTGAATCTTAAGCAATGTGCCATCCATGTTGTTACATAAACAAATCCTTGAAATAAACTCCTGTTGTTGACAGTTTCTCATAGGTTGTTCATCCAGTTGAGACACATGAAAATTTGCCTTGACTCCCTGGCCGCGCAGCATCTGGGCTGCTGCAGAGCACCAGCAAATCCCTCCTTGCTCCAATTCCGACATCCCTGGGGGGCCGCCGCACCAAGGAGCTGTTTGGCCCTTTTAGTGTAAGAGCAGAACTCCTGCCAAAAGTGAGGATAAGCACGACAGCCGTTAGACTGATTTATCAAAATAAAAGGGGGAGGCACATTAGGAGTTTCGGAATTTAATGTAGTGCATAAATGGCATTTCCATCAGCAAAAAATGAAAAGGTTGATTTATAACGGATAACTCCAATAATTTCTGAATTTCCATATTAATAGGAAAGTGCTACTTCCATTTGTACTATTATCCCCATATGTGCCATCATCTTATAAATATGGAAATTTGGTAATTATCCATGGAAGCACTTTATTTTCAGATGTACCATAGAACTTAATGAATGGGATTTTTATTTTTCATACCCTCAGTATTTTTTGCAAGTGTACTTCTGAGCCTGGGTTACTGTTTGGAGAAACAAGCACTGCTTAGCCATGTTTGATAGTGTATGTAAAACTAGATGACGGCTGACTAGTTCCTTACAAAAGATGCTATTGATTTGCTACCTTCTTTGCTTTGTGACTGTAAGGACAATGTGCTGAATAGGAACTTGCATCAAAAAGGAATCCGTGCAAGCTCTGCTGGCACTAAGTAAAACCAGGGTGAAAGCAGTACCTCAGCAGTGCTTTATGCCAAGGTGATGGTGTCAGTGGGGTAAATTCAAACCCCCGTGTGAATCATTCCTTACTGATTCCTCTAGCAATGCAGTAGTACTAGCAATGTGCAGGGACTAAAGCTGGGAATATCGTGCAGAATAAATTAGCATTGCCTCATAGTACTGTACCTTGCAAAAGAAGCTGTGTCTGGGGTTGAAGAAGTGCAGAACGAAAACTGTAGCTGCCAGGGGCTTCATTGTACTTATAATCCATATAACCACACTGCTTTATAACTGGTGGACTGGTAGTGCTACTATCTGAATCCGCTGGAGCTTTGGGAGTACCAGCCAGGAGATGCTCTGCTGCTGCACATTCCCACATGGCTCCTTCTAGTCATTCTTTTGTACTTACTAATGTACAAAGCACATTATTACCAGTAATAAGAGCAGGATGTAAGGCCAGTGATATGAGACATTTCTAATGAAATACCTTTTTTTTTTTTCCCCAGTGCAGAAGGCATGCAAAGGTATCTTGGGCTTGATGGGGCTTTTCAAATCTGCACTTCATGGAGTTCTTTTGAACAAGTCAGTGAATAAAAACATGGCTGTGTGAAAGCTGTTCTTAATTCTGTAAAGGCACCTGCACTTTAGGAGCTGTGATTCCTCACATCTTGATTTGTGTTTTTAGGAGCTTCCCTGTTTAAGAAGCTTTAACGTCCTCCTAGATCTCTGATTCTCGTGTCTTTTTCCAAGAACAATGTTCAGCTCAGGGAAAGCAAATATCAGAGGGAAGCCTCATTTACCAGGAGAAGCCTTTTCCTCTTGGGGGCAGAGTGTCCTACAACAGCTTGACCTCGAGTGGTGCTGCCTGATCTGCTCTGCGGTGGTATCTGGAAGTTCAACACTTTCTGCTGCCCTATGTTTAGGTAGAAGATTAGAAGTCTCTGCTATGGATTTGTTTCATTTAGAAGTGAAGGATGAGGATCCAACATGTACAAGGTTCCTGCATGTGCTTGTCTCGGTCATAGGAGATTGATGATGATCCTATGCACCCTGCTGTTGTATTGCTAACAAATTACGTGGTGGTTCCATTCATGCTGCCACTTTCTTGTATATGCTTTGAACAGAGAGATAAAGTATTGTTTTTAGTGTATCTTGTTCAAAATTTGGAAAACATGTCTTACTGCACTTGCAGAAAAAAAAAATCTTTTTGCTAATCCATTGTATGGAAAGGAAAAAATAGAATCATCTTCTGTGAACAGATGTGGAGAGCAGATGGTGAGAGTGCGGAATGGGTAAGCGCTGATGGGATGGCCTGTGTCATGATAACTAAGAACACAGAAAAATGGAGTAAGTTCTCAGATGTAGACATTGCATAGATAAAGAAAACAAATATGAACTATCAATCATCTCTATGTATCTGAGTGTAGTGATGGTCCAAAATTAAGCATTAAAGCATTGATTTTAATGTGACGATGGTATCTGAAGGCTACAAAAAAACTTCTGGGTCTTCCAGAACATTATTTCTACACTACCTGTGAGCTGTAGGCATCATTTTTCATCCTGCATAGCTGAGAAATCTCACAGGCTTTTAGCTGTGAATATTGTTGTGGATTGAAGCCACATTTTTAGTATCAGGGACTGAAACTATGCTCATTTGTAGCACCAGCCCCTCTGAGTATCAAAACAACTTCATCAACCTTAGTTCAGAAAACAAAAGATGTTTGATTTAGCTGAGCAAAGTGATATTTCAGACATGGCTTCAGTAATCTTTCTGTAGCCTGACAGTTGTCTGCAACAGATGAAATGGAGTAAACAGGCTATCACAGCTGAAATTGGAACCGGGTGCCTAGAAGCATCTCTCAAATGTGCTTCTGTTACATATGGATTTAGAAGTGTTGGAAGATTTTTTAATCCTTTTCTGGCCTTTTGGTTAAAATCCTAACTCAGTCTTGGGCATTGTAAAGTACTTGATGTAATAATGATGCTTACAAAATTCTCTCAGATTTAAATAGCTGTAGCTGATGCCCCATTACCTTTCTAAGGAACCTGTCTTCCTTTGAAGCTCAGCTCTTCTCATAACCATCAATTCATGTTGCCTGTAGACCTGAAGAAGAAGAATCTGCTGAAGTCGCTCTCCCATTCAGATCAATTGTCTTTTAATCAGGCTCGGGACACCCTGTGTGAGGAGCTGAGTTTATCTCTGTTCCTGTGAAGAAGCAGGTATTTTTTCTCATGTAGATTGGCACAGCAAGTGACTGAGGGAAAGGAGAAGACTCTGCAGTCAGTTTTCTAACATGTTCTCCACCATGATGCACTACTACTTTTCACTGCCTCTCTTTGGTGATAACCATGATTTTGTCTTTGAGATTATGGAGTTTAGTTTATTTATATATATATATATATAAATGCTCAACCTAAAGTCATGGCCTCTGACTTGTTCTTCAAATGGCAGTGCCATGCATATTTCTTGCATTTTTATTCTCTGCAGCAGCAGAATCTGTCTTCAGGACTGATGACCCTACCTGAACTTGACTCCTGGTGCAAATCAGGCTGTTTTGTCATCTGTTTACATATATTTCATACATGTTAGCATTTATATCTAGTCTATGGAATTTCCTCCTTGGACTCCATTTGAGGATGATTACAGCTTGTTTATTAGCACTTTACTTAAATGACGACTACATGAAAGTAGCATAACTTGAGTTCTAGATATTACTAGTTTATTCATGTTTTTGCTGGAGGTGCTTCTGACATCCTAGCCACAGCTGGAGGAAAAGCAGTTTCATGCTGCTCTCTGAGTTTAGCTGAATTCAGGTATTCTACCTTGCTCAGTTATTCAGTAACCCATTGAACATTTGGGGGTGAGAACTTCATTTCGCTTGGGTTCAATAAAATATTGTAGCTGTTTGTAAGAAGACAGGAGAGAAAAAAAGCTTGGCTCTAGTCTTTTGTGCACTGGATAATTTTCTACATAAAACATATTCAAAGGGGACCTGCTCCAAATGTTTGACAAAGTTTCCCGCCTTTCAAAGATAATTTTTAAGCTGTCAATAGGGCAGTTCACCCTGTGTGTATAAGCTCTGGCTTCCCTACAGCTACGCTGCCTTTCACTGCAAAATCACTGAATAGGTGAGGCTGGAAGGGACCTCTGGTGCAATCTTCCTGCACAAGCAGGGTCAGCTACAGCAGGTTCCCAAGACCATGTGCAGTAGGATTTGGAATATCTCCAGGACTCCAGAAAGGTTCACACCTGAGGGCAAGTCTGCATATCTGGGCTGCCAGAGAAGGGGCTCAGTGCCTCAGTTGATGGAAAGCAGCCTTTTCTGCGGGATGCAGGGGAATGCAGCCTTTCTGTGCCAGCTGAGGGTCTGGTCTGGTCCATACTGCAGGTTGGTTTTGTCTCCAGTTCAAACTGCAAGGGATTTCACGTGTTTTCTTGTTCCATGCAGAGATGTGGAGGAGGTTGCAGCAGGAATCGAGCAATTCAGCTGGTCACAGCAGTCTTCTGCGCTCTCTCGTGCTGGCCTTGCTGGTGCCGCTTTAGTCCTGCCATCCCTGGCTTTTATGTTGCCTCCTGCTAATGAGACCTAAAAGGAACTAAGAGCTGCTGACCTGAAATTAACACCGGGCCGTCCCTGCAGGGCCATCCAAACTGCTTATCATATTGATCAGCTAAGCCCCATGAATTCTTCAAGTCAGTCAATGATGTGAACTGACAAGTTAAATTATTACAGTGAAAAGCCTGCTGTGCCAACTTAATTTGTTGCAGGACTTCAAAACAGATTTTTATCAGGTTTTCTATCTTTTCTTAAGACTGAAGCGAAAATGGTTATTCTGAAAAAAAACAATGTTTCCTGTGAGGATGCATCATATCAACTCAGTTGTCCAGCTGAAGTCGAAATAATGATTCTTCTACTTTAAAGTCAATAAATTCAATCGTATGAGTCTCTGCAGCTATAGAAACTTTTCAAACGTTGTGTGACCCTGGGAAAATGAAGACAACTTGTGTTTTTTCAGCTCTATTATCATGCCTGCCAGGAGGCACACAGTTTAGCCTGTGCTTCCACTGCCTGAATGGGGCATTGGAGAGGAAAGGCACACATGGAAAAGACACAAACTGAAACTTGTGGATGCTGATGGCGACAGCCCTAGGGAGGAACAGGGTCTTCTGGAGTGCTGTGGTGAGACCCCTGCGTCTCCCCAAAGAGAACCAGGGCTCAAATCCATGGAAATAATCCTGCAATACTGTGCTCGGGTCCAGCCCCTCAGGCCTTCAGTGTATAACTGGATGTTGCAGTCATAGAGCAGCATGAAAAGACTCTTGGTGACACCTCAGTGAAGCTGATGACAGCCTGGGGAGAGTGGAAAATAGCATGAATATTGTTGTCTAGTTACTCTATGTTCATGTAAGCCCTCAAGTGAGACAACTTAAGAAAAAAAATGCTTTGCTGCCTCACAAAAGAGGAGGAAAAAACTAATTTTGGCGGCTTGCTTTACATATAAGCGTGTCCTAGTGCATTCCTGTATGTCAGCTGTCTGCAACTGTGCTCTAGTTTGTGAGGAGGTTTTTAAATAGGGCCTGTAATATGTAGGGGGTGAATGTTAAAAATAGTGATTTAAAAAAGTCACCTCTAAACTGCGAGTGTATTTGAGGAATGGGACCTGCTCTGTTTGCATAAGCAAATCAGGCTCCCTCCATCACAGGGGCTTTTCTTGCTTGTCTGTGTGTTCAGGCAGAGCAGCAGCCACCTGCAGTTCTGGGCTCAGGGTTGGTGCTGGGCCAGGGCACACCAACAGGGTAGAGTTACTCCAGGTATTCCAAAATTAGTTAGTTAAATGATTAACAGTGTTGCAGAAAGAAGAGTAGCCACTAGTGGTTGGAACTGACATGTTTTGCTCCTCATTTGTTTTTGGATTCATAAATTAGACTTTTTGTATCTAAAATTTTCATTTTCTTACCTCAAGAGAGGGTTCTTCCCAAAACACAAGACAAATATCTGAACTTGGCAATGGGCAAAGTTTTTGGTTAAAGCACAAGTCATTTTGCAAGAATCCTGGGAATTGAATTCCAATTCATTACTGAGAGAAAAGCTACTATCCGTTGAGTTTGCAGGGAATTTGCTTTGCAGTGTAATCCCCAACCTTGCAGCCTCCTTCACATGTGTCTCGCTGCAGTTGCAGTGTGCAGCCCTTTGCTAACAAACTCTCATGCCAAAGCAGTGTTGGACTGTGTGGGAGAATGAGTATCCTGTGCCAGCTGGTGGTTGTGATTCCATGTGACTACAGGTCCCAGTTCAGGAGATTCCTGCTGCCTCTCAGCTCTTTGCATAGGACACTGGCCATGGGAATGATATTATTGAGTTTGGCCTCCCCTGCCACCACCTTCTCTTGCTGGGAAGGCTGCCCTGGCAAACCTGTTCCTTCAGCTCTTCAAAGTGTCACTATCCCGAGAGCCATTTTAGATTTTACTGCTATGTCGACTCTCTTCAACACTTCTAGGGAAACAAGGAGTAAGTGTGTTTGGAAAGAGTTTGTTTTATTGGTTTCCTTCAAAACGATTTTGAACGTTGTTTTTAGTGTTTAACTCTCTAAGATCAAAATTTCTTCCTCTTTCCTTGGTGAAAAAGAAAAATGGCCAAGTGAGGAGACTAGGCTATATAAAACCATGGCTCCAGGTCTCTGTCGTTCTCATTTATGGTAGAACTCCCAGCCTGGCCAGTAAACAGACCCCATCAAGTCTCCTCTTTCTCGACTCCAGCATTTGCTGTGTCCTACCTGCCCAGTTCCTGAAGCCTCTCGATTGCTTGTGCCGAGAGCACTTGACAGCACAATCTCTAGGCATTAAATTCCAGGTATTTCTGTACCTTTTTTTCCTGAGGCTGGTGCCATCTTAGAGACATGTCAGCTTAGCTGTACTTTCTGCCAGCTCATATCCATCCTCAGCAGGCCGTTATAAGCCTGTTTCCCATGATATCCCTCCTAGTGACATTTTACATGCATCCCATTTTCCCCAAATGAGTTTCCTGCATACTGAATTTCATGGTAGAGCGAGTCTCAGCGGCTGAACTGGTCATTAAACAGCAAAGTGGTGGGTTAGAAGAGACCTGCTTTGAGGCAGGCTCATCATGCAGATGGTTTTAGCTGGTGTTGTGGTGGGGGCTGCTACCTTCCTGCTCACAATTTCCAATACAAATCTCTTCGGGTCCTGCCAATCCTTAAGCACATAGGAAGGAGATAACTAATTTGCATATGTAATTTTATGAAAGCCACCTTCGTAATTAAGTGTAAACTGTGATTCAATCCACTGCCACTCAGTAAACTCTCGTTTCATTATTGAAAGTCAAGATTCCCTTATTAAACTTTTCTATTAAAACAGAATGCGTGGGAGCTTCCAAAATCCGCAGTGCTTCTCCTATGGCACTTTTATTCTAATGTAATGTAAATAGACAAATAAGATATCCCAGTGTGTTAGCCTGGGGGTGTTAAACATGCCCTTGAAACCAAAGATGAAATAAGGTCTGATTAAAAGTCTTGTGGCAAGGCATCCCTATGGCTGAGTTTCTGCTCCTGGCAATGCCAGGCAGGGCACTGAACATGGGGCTCAGTGTTTGTAATGTGGTGTTTGTGGTCTTGTCTTAGCTCTCGATGAGATATTCTGGTAGCCAGACTGACTGTCAGGCTCAGGTGACTGAAGGAAAAACTGAGGACAGAAGACGAGAGATGCTGCTACTGGGCTGTGCTTGGTGCAAGGTGGGAGATTTAAATTGGATTTTCTCAGTAATATGGGAACATGTGCAGATAATTCCAAGAATGAGTGAGCTACTTGATGGAATTCTTTAAGACTTCTTTGCTCTATTCTGAGTACTTGACTAAAATAACAGATCACAAAATAGCAGATCCTAGAAAAGGAAAAATATTCTTCTCTAAGCCAGTTTGCTGCATAACTCTCCAAACAGAAACTGACTGGTGTAAAATGTGGGGGGAAATGTGATCTGTTGCTTATGGCCAGTGTTTAATACTTCCTTGTCTCTGGTGAAGAGATGGGACCTTTCTTAGATTTATGTTTCTATTCTAAATGTTATGGAATCACTAACCAGAGCTTTAGTGTGCACTGAATTTATGGCCATTATTTCTGAATTAATTCTGGTTGAACTGACAACTTTAATCAATTCCACCTTTCAAAAGTATAAATAGGAAGGAGAAGAAAATGAATAAATAGCGCTTTGGCCACCAAGCAGTGCAACATTTGGAAAGAAAACTTGAAATATCCAACTGAGCTGCATTAATGAATTATCAGGTGTCAAGTCTGTAACCCTGCCTGGGATGTCATGGAGTTCAGTGCTGGCACGTGCAAGACTCTCTTGGAGATTTCTTTTTAATCTTGTGAGCTGGCAGGGTATGCAAGATTAAAATGCACTGGATCTATCAGGCCACCTCTGGTTCGGGCTAGTCATTAATGTGTTATATGGACAGCAGTGCTTTATTAATTGTGTCGCCAGCCAGTGATCAATGTGACAAGCTTAGCAAAGAGCATAGTGATTCATCAGAGCTGTCAAGAGATAATTGTCCTCATGTGCATTCAAATAAGCTCATATGAGAAGTGGAAGGGACGTGTGTTTATCAGTTTTACATGTAGGTCTGTAGATGTCGACAATATTAAAATTTGCCAAAGTAATAGTAAATAAATTAGAAAGGAATTAATTTCCTGTGATGCAATTATGCCACTGTGAAATAATGCAAAGGGTCAGAGTTTAATGGCATTTATATTTCAAAATATTCTTAAAGGTTTTTCCAATAAATTCTCTTCTGTATACATATTTATTATTGGTTATATTTTGCATAGCAAGCGCATAGTTTGCAACTCTATAAAGAAAAGTGAGTACCTGAGGTATATTTTGCTGAAAAATGTTCTTCAAATACAGAATGTGCAGTGTCACAGCTATTATGTTACGTGCAGGGTGTATTTAGAGGTTTGCTGTGGCATGCTGTCATCTCCTGTGGGAAAGCCCATCAGTAACAGAGCACCAACGCGCCCCGCTGCAGAGGTGAAGACATGCATTTTTCTGCAAAGGTTTTGTGTGATTTTAAGGATGGTGAAAAGCACCTAGAAAGTGAAAAAGTTAAGGCTAAATTTGTAACCTGTGCTGTGCTCACTGGTACCCTTGATGACATTGAACTTCCTCGCGGATAGTTTTCCCCGAGCTGCAGGTGACCGCGCAGCTGCGGGGCCGCTGCACCGGGAGCACGGGGCTTCATATTTCAATTGTATTTAATACATGCACGATGGGACCCACCTTATTGCATACACATGCTTTTTCTGGGGCTTTTCTGTTTATATTTTCATGTTTTTTGAGAATACATGAAAAAAGAAGGTCTCTAGAGAACCTCTCCCAGAAGATAACGGTCCTGAATACAGCTGAGGTCAACCTCTAATGTAATGATTGCTCATTTGTCATCTGCCAAAACACTGATGTATTATGCTGAGTCCCCAGGACCGTCAATCTAACACATTTCTGGGTGATAAATTCACCAAAAACAGTAACGGATTGAGGTTGGAGGTTGGCAGAAGTCTGAGACAAGGCAGGATTTCACTGGAAAATAGAACACGTTGGTAGGAGATGATGAGCCAAGGGATGAATCAGTATCTAGGTTATTAACAGGCAAGCTGGCAGTGTATGTAGTTTAGAGTTGTTCATTATAGTTCATAGTCTCTGTGATAATGAGAATTGTTTATAATGGATTTCCTTGCCATTCAACGGCATCATTTTTAATGATCTCATCTGGAATTTCTGCTTCTGCCTTGCCAGTGAGATGATGGCTTCTAAATACGAATATAATGCTGTTTGTGCATGCTACTAAGATAAGGGAAATTCAATATTCCTAAAATAGGAGTAAGAGACTCTTTGCCCGATTTCAAGCCCACACAAACAGACAAGGGTAAGAAATGTGATAAAACTTTGAACAATATTAGGTTGATCAGCTCAGGAAGAAAATGAGCATCAGTGTAAAGTGAGAAGAAGGAGAATTCAGCAGCAGAGCACCCTGACACTGTCTGTAAGCAAAGGGCTGTTTAAACTGTTTATGCCATGAATTGTAAGATGAGACCCTGTCTCTAAAGGCTTTCTCATTCACAGTATGTGTGTATGGCCTCACTGTGCCCAATAAACACAGCCAGCATTTTGTTAAATTCTTCCTTTGACAAAATCCAGATTGGGGTGAGGAGGAATTATCAAGGAAATCATATATTCTGAATAAAGCAAATCTTGCAGAGAATAAACTCAATGGATAAAACTAATAAAACTTCAATGCAACTCCCCCCACACTATCAGAAAAACAGTACTCGAGCCCCATAGCGCAAAGTCCAGCAGCCTGCAGCAAGACTTGCTGAGCTTTGCAAAAGCCTCTTGCAAAGTCTCTGCAAAACTGCGGAACTGCCTTTCTAGCCATCTGTGCAAATAAAAAATAAAGTAATTGGAGATTTTGAAACAGTGTGTTTAGCTTTAAAAATAGTGAAGTGTTCAAATGATCTGTATTAGGACAATGGATTAGCTGTGTTGCTTCCTTTTTCTGTTGATTAGATTTTCTGGTTTTATTCTTTTCTCTGTTGTGTTAAATTGGAGTTTATAAGTGGCAAAGGGAGCAGGGTTGTAAGCAATTAGCATGGTCGCTAGATACTAATGCTCGGGCAGGTGATAGCTTTTGACATTGTCCCTCACAACATCCTCCTAGACAAGCTCCGGAGGTGTGGGATGGATGAGTGGACGGTGAGGTGGATTGGCAACTGGCTACATGGCAGAGCTCAGAGGGTGATAATCAGCGGTCCGGAGTCTAGTTGGAGGCCTGTGTTGAGCGGTGTCCCGCAGGGATCAGTCCTTGGTTCAGTCCTGTTCAATTTATTCATCAATGAGCTGGATGAAGGCACAGAGTGCTCTCTCAGCAAGTTTGCAGATGATACAAAGCTAGGAGGAGTGGCTGACATCCCAGAGGGCTGCGCTGCCATCCAGAGGGACCTGGACAGACTGGACAACTGGGCAGAGAGAAACCTCATGAAATTCAACAGGGCCAAGTGCAGGGTCCTGCCCCTGCAGACACCAGTACAGGCTGGGGACTGACCTGCTGGAGAGTAGCTCTGCCGAGAAAGACCTGCGCATTTTGGTGGACAACAGGTTGACCATGAGGCAGCAGGGTGCCCTCGTGGCCAAGAAGGCCAATGGGATCCTGGGATGCATTAAGGGGAGCATCTCCAGCAGGTCGAGACAGGGGATCCTGCCCCTCTACTCAGCCCTGGTGAGGCCACATCTGGAGTATTGTGTCCAGGTCCAGGCCCCACCATACAAGAGGGATGTGGAGCTGCTGCAGAGAGTCCAGTGCAGGGCCATGAGGACGATCAGGGGCCTGGAACATCTGCCCGATGAGGAGAGGCTGAGGGAGCTGGGCCTGTTCAGCCTGGAGAAGAGAAGGCTGAGAGGGGATCTATTCAGTGTGTACAAGTACCTCAAGGGAGGCAGTGAGGAGGATGGGGCCGGCCTCTTTTCACTGGTGGCCACCGACAGAACGAGAGGAAATGGCCACAAACTTAAGCATCAAAAGTTCCACAGGAACTTAAGGGAAAATGTCTTAACAGTGAGGGTGACAGAGCACTGGAACAGGCTGCCCAGAGAGGTTGTGGAGTCTCCTTCTCTGGAGATCTTCAAGACCCACTTGGATGAAGTCCTGTGCCCTGTGCTCTAGGTGACCCTGCACAGGGGTGTTGGAAAAGATGACCTCTAGAGGTCCCTTCCAACCTTAGTCATTCTGTGATTCTATGATTCTATGACTGGTGTACATGCCTGTATCTTTCAGGAGGTGTCTTACAGCCTGTTAGTGTGTGTGCCTGATGTACTGCCCAAGTCCTGACGATGGACGAGTTGAAACAGGCACATTTCCAAAGGTGGATCTGAGACAGTCATTTGGGGGCTGTAACCTCAGCATTGGAAGCCTCATTTGCAGTTAGTTAATCCAGGAGGTTGCAAGAGATGCAGAGCAAATTCATGTCTGATGTTATATAGAAGATCTATTAAATATATTATTCTTTTTGGTGTTGCTCTTTGAGTCTTTAGATTTTCTTTAACTTAAGGTTATGGCTTTTTTGAGGAATTTAGATTCTGCAGTACACGGTTGTAGAAACCAAGGAGCCATAGCCTCAAATATATGCATGGGTCTGCTGTGTAATATAATGCTTTTTTCATGAGGTAGAGCCGAAATTCTCCAAGTACCTTTCTCTGGAAGTCAAGGATTAATATTGTAACCTCTGCACAGTCAACCTCAGCCAAGGCGCAGCACTCAGAAGTGGCCCCAGGGCAATCCAAGAGGCAGCACTTAAAAGGACTTAAATATCTGAGCAGAAGGGAGAAGAAAATCCCTTGTACAGAGAGCTAAAGCCTGTGAACAGCAGCTCTGTTTTGCATTCTTGCCATCCTCACAGGTCACCGCTGTTTTGCTTCTCAGCCCCATGCTGGCCTGCTGGCCCACGGGCACCGACTGTGCTAACTGCGCTCCTGAGACGGCCGTGGTGAAAGGACGGGTTCCCCCTGTGAACCCTGGGCTTAGAGGGGCTGCTCTGCACTTCCTGCAAAAATCTGCGTCAATCTGTTGACCATGCAGGAGCGTGGAGGGTAAATATTTCTGAAGGAGAATCTGCTTGACCAGATGGGCCCAATTAACAGCTTGTTAGGTACAATTAAAACCTTTCCCCTCGCAGTGGGTGTAAACCTTCCTTCCCAGGCTGACAGTGAACACTGTGACCAACCAAGCTGACTGCCAGGACTGTCTGCCGGGATTCAGCCTGGTGCTTCCACTCCTTGGGAGCCTCCTTGGCTGTTGGTGCCCTGCATTTCGGGTTGGAGATGAGAAGGATGTGAGTAAATCCTCCCTTGGTGATATATGCATACTATACATATGTGTGTGTATGTATGTATATGTGTGTGTGTGTATATATATATTTATATATATAAACAGAAGAGTGAAATTCTAACTTGGTTGCACACAAGCTTTGTGCTTCTCCATTGCAATGTTTCTCCTGATTTGCACTGTGGTTGCATGCAGGGATGACAGTTGAGATGGATGGGATACAAAAATTCCCAGCATGTCTCAGATTCCCTCCCAGTGAAGGAATGCATGGAGTAAGGGAGTAGAATGCTCAACAGGAGAGCAGGGATTGTATCAAGGATGAGCAAGGGGTTCCCTGTGGATGGAAAAAAAATTAATGTTGCAGCCCTGTGCCCAAGCTCTAAAAGATGACTTCTTCAAAGTCTTCTTTGATCCATGTGCAGTCCTATTTAATGCCATTAAATCATGTTTATATTAATGTCACTAACTTCAGCACTTTCCTACAGAAATGTTCAAATTGCACATCACAGTATAATAGCCCTCTTAGTGCTGTCTTTAATGTTGAAAGGATAAGGAATTTTCAGTTTTCAGGGTGAAAAATGTCTTCTGTTTTTTATGCTTTGCTTTATTAAAAAGCTCTTGCGCTTGGCATCACAGCACTTCACTACCAGAGCTGATAGCTGTGATATTTCATGTATGGTAGACTTTACAGCAAATTATAGCACTGACTGCTGAGGCGATCTAAGTTGCTGGAAAAATGGTTTTAATTGTCCATTCTGAAACTATTTCCAGGATCAAATAGAATTTCTTTAACTGTTCATGCTCTTTATAACCCTGGTTCAATTCGATTGTAGTAAATCTGATGGGAAAGCAGCACAGCAAGGGAAAAACAGCACTGATGTTTTATAGCACCCACATTAAACTATATATCATCTTCAAATTAAAGTATTGGGATGAAAGGTCTTCTAGTTGTAACAATTTGTTACTATCCAGAGATCCATTTTATATTTAACATTTTTTTTCTTAACCAGTGGTTAGGGAAGGTGGGGGGCAGCTTTTCCTAATAACCTCTAGTTAGTTCAGTAGCGCGTTTGTGGTTCTGCCCATTTGGGTTTGAAGATGAAGTTCCTGCTTTTAATGAGGACCCTGTTATGTTGCTATCACTGACTGCAGAAGCATTTAAATGAAAAATGAGGGCAAAATGTGAGCACTGAGCATAGATGTGAATCAGTTTATGCTAATCCTTGCTGTCTGAAAGGCCAGGGTGTCATAAGGAATTAAGTGACCTGCGAGTAAGATCCCAGACCAGGGATCTTGCGTGACCAGAGGGAAGTTGGCTGTGCATTTGCAATAGGAAGTGACTGAGATTTGTTTCTTATATGTCCAAAGTCACAGAGAAGTGATGCATTCTGCTAGGTTTCTCCTCTCCATGGTGGAAGCATCCCGTGGTCAAGCAGGAGGGAAGCAACATCATCCCTGGAGGACAGGGACCACCAGCCCCACCATAGGAAATTGAAGACAGTCTTTTGTTAGTGCACGGGGACAGCCTTGGTAGGTCTCTAAGCCTAGTCCAGCTCCATACGAGCTTCTCTGTGATTCTTCTGTGCACTTCAAATCCATGGAAAGCTCCTAGCATCAAGCACCAAAGTTGCTTTTTCTTGAAGCAACTTGAAGTATCTGAGGGTGTGATTTTCATTGGCAGCCTTGACATGAGATTTATTCTTGAACAGCAGTTTATAGGAATGAGCCTTCCTATTTCTGGAGAAAAAGCTTAGGAGAAAAAGCTTAGGAGCCTTGTTTTTTAAGAGTACAATCATTGCAAAATCCATGCTCATTTTGCACCATATTTGTAGTTTTGTTTTTATAATTCGTGTGATTAATGTTTATGTTCTATGGGCTTTCCAAACTGATCCAGTTCGGAAGTACGCTGAACTGCTAGTGAGGATACTTATTCTGCCAGAAGTTTTCCTCCTTTTTATATAATGAGCATTGCTTAAATTGGATAATTCCAAATGTAAGAAACAAGGTGGAAATAGTTCCATGCTAAGAAGCATTTTTATGGTGTTTGTGTTTGAAAGGATTTTCAAAAATACATGTTTGCATATACTGACAACACACTGAGAATTCAGTAGTGAATTAGGTCTCAGGAGATTGGGTTTGTTTCCCTGGCGGTTGTGAAACCTCTGTACAGCCTAGAACAAATCCTAGCTCCTTCCTGCTCATGTTCTTCACCTGTAAACAGAATAACTGCATATTTATGAGAAGTTCCAACTTCCTTGTCTTTTTGTTTAGGTAGTAGACTTTTGTGAGGAGTCTGTCTAACTCTGTATCTGTATGGCACTTAATGCTCTGTGCTGAAACTTCCAGGTTTTCACTTTGGGGTGAAAGTCATACTGTCCAAACAGAGGAAAAAAATACAAGTGGAAAAAATTCTCTGTAGGTTAACAAAATAAAGGTGCTTCTCATGAGAGCAAGTTACTACATTTCTGGAAAAAAAATAGAGGAAGCCTTGAAATCCTCAGAATATAAACTCCATAATTCTCAGTACTGTCTGGAAAGCTTTTGCAAGCATTGCTCTACCCAGATTTTATTTTGAATCTCTAATATTCAAACACTAAGCTTTTTGATATCCTTCAGACTTCATTGTCAAGTCCCTCTTTCCTCACAAGCACTTCTAATGCTTTTTTAATTTTAATTATTTATTTATTTATTTATTTTGTGACAGTGTTTCTTACTGCCCATGAAGTGGGAAGCGAGGTTGGTGTGAAGGAAAAACGTGAGGGTGACTGAGCACTGCAACAGGTTTCCCAGAGCGGCTGTGGACTCTGTCCTTGGAGGTGTCATATAGGCCCCAGGCCATATGCTCAGGTGCCCACCTTGAGCAGGGGGATTGGGTGATCTCCAGAAGTCCCTTCCAACCTCAACTGTTCAGTGATTCTATGAAATAGTAAAAAGCTGGTTTCTAACAAGGAACCCGTACAACTGAACCATGGTTCAACACATTATTCTGCTGTTGTTTTGGCTTGTATTTCTTTTTAATGAGCGTGATCCTCACAACTTGTGCAGTGCAGCAATAACAACAGGCTTTGTATTTGGTATTACAGAGAATTTCACTGGCTGACACCTAAGTAGCTCTATAAGGGAATGGCTTAGTGGCATTAGGCTTAGATGAACCACTTAATCTAAAACTGACGTTAATCAAATGCAAACATTTCTTTCTTTTTTTTTTTAATTGCTGCTTTTGCCTAATATTCTTTCTTAGTGGTATTTATTTCAGGCTCGAAGTCATAATGAAAAAGCTCAAGAACCGCAAGGATGTGACTATTGTTCATTATGTGGGATTTAGTTAAGTGTGGTAGCACACCTGTGAGATGGCCTATTCTGATGAGTTGTTTTGAAGAACCAAAATTTGGGTGGTTTATTTAGCTTTAAGCTTTTCAGCTAAGGTGGCTGCTGCAGGCCCACTCTTGAGGCCTGATCTGGTTGAGAAGCAGCCTCAATGCAACAGAGCTGCTTCTGCACAGAGCAGAACTGAAGGCGATAGGATTAACAAACAGTTAACCCTGCTTCTAGGGTTAACAGATTCTACTGAAGTTCAGTGAGCTCTGTTCCTTTGTATGGTCCCTCGGTGTTGTAATTAACTTGGTATTGAGCCTGGCAGGTTGTGGATTATGTGTAGATTATTGCCTCACTGCCTGCCAGCTGGACGTGGCTGCACCTGGAGGGAGGCCTTTAATTCGGAGATTGATCCTGAGCCTTGCTGTTGCTGCCAGTGACCTCCCGTTATCTGTGTTGGCCACAAAGAGCTGCTCTCCGCGTGCTGTGGAGCTGGGGGACAGCTTTGTGGGGCGCTGCTGGCAGGCCACGACCAGCTCCTTCCTTGCACCGATCCGGAGACCAGCAGCAGCCGAGTTCCTGGGGCTGTGGACAGATCTGTTCTCTCTTTGGTGTCTAAATGAGCAGTGGAACAGTTTGGGTTGTAAGTTAGAAGAGCTGAAGGGTCAGTGGCGGGATCTAGCTGATTAACCAAGTCCCAGCCTTTACTGACATGGGCTTCAGCAATCAGGCAGATGAGCATCCATCGAACAGGGGTAAGTTTTAAAGCAGCCCGTGAGCAGAAAACACAAGGAATCTTTCTAGAAAAGAAACTCAGCTCCTTACTTATTTTTTGATCCTTATCTTTTGTCTAACTTGAAGTGGTAGCAGCCATTCTGCTGAATTAAATTGAGCTTTTTAAAATGTTTTAAGTAGTTGCATCAGTGAATGCATGCTTCTAATAAGATATAGAACAAAACCGAACATAAAGAGACTTCAAAAACTATCTATTAGAAACCCTTCTTAGTGTACTGTAATTCTATAAACTTAGCTTCATACAATATCATATCAAAGTCATGGCAAAACAATTCACCACACATGCAAATACCCTGGAGAAGTTGGTGCTAGAGAGACTGGACTTAATTCTGCTCTGACTTTCACCAGTTGCGTGCACTGGCATAGTTTATTTTTCACCAGTGTAATGAGTCAGAGTGCTAGTGGTTGGCATTGATTTTATTGTGCTCAGTGCAATATGCTGTAGTTTTGGAAGAGCCATGCGGGGTCACATAGGATTGCTGGCGGCACAGATATTCCCAAGGAAAACTTAGCAACGTTATCCTTGGGTGTTTGCTTAAGAGGCTCCATAGCCTTGGAGCAGGGCTCTCCCCTGCCACGGTGCAGGTGGTCACACATGGAGAGTGAATCCCACTGCAAACACTGCACTGAATTTAATTCAATCTTGTGAATAGTTTGACCTTAATATATATTTTTTTTCAGGCAGCTACCTTGAGTATGAGGCATGATTCAAATTTTAAAGCGAGAAAAAGTTTTAAGGAGAGCATTGATAGAATAAATAACAGCCCAAGGGAACCTAGTGCTTGTATCTGAGGACTGTGCCAGGCACAAGGCTGTTTTAAGGAGAGTTTGTGTGTTCAGTTTGCTCCTTGCATTTATACAGAGTTTAACTCGTGTCACTCACGAGTGATTCATGAGCAGGTTTTCTACCTGAAACCTCTACAATACTCTGAAACCACAAGAGCAACCAGACTTCGTCTGAATCACTTCCCACACTCTGGTTCTGTCTCCTATTTACCTTCATACTCTAGAATTAGTTCCTTCCTTTAGAAAGGGACCAAAATTGAGTTCTGCTGGACCCACCAGGCGAATACCTTCTGTGATGGCAAACCCGTTGTACAAAATATTCAGGAAGTACCTTTTTCTCTGAGGTTACTTCAGTGCAATAAAAATTCTCCTGGTCAAAACCACAGTTTTACACAGTTTTATTCATAGGGACCTTTGAAAATACCCTACCCAACCTGTAGCAGCAGTGGTGGAGGGTTGCCCAGTTCTGTTTATGGCTTGCTTCTAGGTAGCTCTCCTACAGTTTGGTGGTTTTTCACAGCATGCTTTCAGAAGTATTTAATCCACATTTTTAGTATCTGCTGTTGAAATAGCAGTTCCTTTATTTGGCTATGCAACTGGTATGCAATGTTTCTAGTTAATCCATAATGCTTTGGTATTAAAGAACTAATTTTAAAATAAAACTATTTATTTAAATGTAAATATCTTTGAGGGGGGAAAAATAAATATTTCACCTAAATGAAATTTTTAAATGTGTTCAGAACTGTGTTTTCCTCAGACTGCTTGTGTTCACTCAAAGTATATGAATAACTTAGTTCTCAAAAAAGGATTTAAAAAAAAGAGGAAGGTATCTTATTTTTTCTCAACCCTAGTAGAGAGAATTACTAGAGAGGGGCTGAGGTGCCATTTATTTCCTCCTTGGCAATGCAAGAATAACTCACAGCTATGAAATCTGATAGTTTTTTGTTACAGAGCAATCCAAGGTGCCTCTAGGCATGTGAACTGTGGGAGGATGTTTCATCAATACTGCATAGATATTGTGTGAAAGCCTTTGTAAATAAATATTCCCTTCTTGTATCTCTAATGTTCTGTGTCAAAGCTAGTCAAGAGTTAAAGGCTTTTGACAATCCCTCTTCTTTCCTCTCCCATGACTTGGAATTTGATGTGTGTTCAAGATTTTTGCTGAAGAAGTAGTAGTTGAAGATTCACGAGCAGGGCTTTGGTTAGAGGCGCATCTTCTGAGGGAGTTTTTTGTTAGAGTAGCTGGTTTTCATCAAGATGGACATGGCATGTGTGAGGAAGAGGAGGGGAGTTGATATCTGTAACCACTTATAAGTAGCTTGATATGAATGAATTAAGGCAGATTAAAAATGTAATGCACTTCATTAATGCATTTACTTAAGGAAGTCAGTGATGGGGAGAAAATCAGCTCCCCTTAGACTGAGCTATTTTGGTTTTATTGATCCTAACATTCCTTGGCCTTGAGCTTGAGGGTTCCTAGGGCATTGAGTATCGCTTTATCCCAATTTACTGGGTAGCACAGGACATTTGAAGTTAAGTTTGTGTACCTTAGTAACTTGTATTGAAGGAGATTGCTGTGAAGTGTCCACCTCTGAGGATGACATTTGTGGTATTTAAACTACTGAAGAAACAAACTTGTCTTCATTGGCAGCATGTGGACTCAAGTCCAGTGCCGTTAAACTCCCAAGGAACATCTCTGGGACATGGGAACCTATGTCATTAATGTAAAGCAGTGTAGTGCTGCCTAGAATGCATTTGTGCATGCATGTCTGATAAGAGACCAGAAGGGTGAGGTTTTATATTTAAAATACTATTTTTGAGCCTAAAAATCAAAGACAAAGAAAATACTGTGTTATCGTTAGTATTTTCTGCATCTTTGATTTAAGACTGATTATTTTTGCAATCAAAAATTTATATTTTATATATATATATTTGTTGGTTTAAAAGTCTCAGAAATTGATTTTTTTTTTGTATAGACAGAGGTTAGGACTGTTTTGCTCAGTTCTTTGATTTCCTCCCCTTCAGCACTGTGCTTGCTTGGGGCAAGCGCTTTCTACTTTCAAGGTGCCAGGCTCCAGGCAGCTGAACTTTTCCGAAACAAATTTGTTTTGTCATTCAAAGAAGGTTTTTGGAGTAGAGCCTTTCGTTTTTAAAGGGATATTGCCAATTAAAATTGGCCACCAAGGGTGAATATGTCAACTTCAGACCTCTAACTTCTCATGGAAGTATTTTTAAAGAAAATAAATATCCCTCTGGCAGTGTTTAGAACCTAAAGAGTTTAGGAGCTACGACCTTGCGGCAGGGGTAGTAAACAGCAAGCCCTTATTCCTCTCCCTGCCCAAGTCCCCTGAGGTGCCAGCAAGTGGCTCCATGAAATGTTTGCTTAAATTAGATACTGCTTCATCTAATTTTTTGGTCCAAAACCTAAATAAGCCATTAAAGGAAACCACACTAACGAGATGCGCTACAGAGCAAAATATGCCTGGGGCGAAAAGCAGGCTTTTAATTTGTTCAGCTTTAATCTGTAACATCTGGCTGTTATGAATGATGTC
This sequence comes from Crypturellus undulatus, assembly GCA_013389825.1. Taxonomy (NCBI): domain Eukaryota; kingdom Metazoa; phylum Chordata; class Aves; order Tinamiformes; family Tinamidae; genus Crypturellus; species Crypturellus undulatus. Next base: position 611,462 of record VWPW01003430.1, on the reverse strand, counting down.
ACTAAATACCTTAAGAATATCAAAAATAGACTTTTGTAATCAGTGCATTCACCTTTCTTCATTTGCTTACTCATATTTTTGGCACACAGTGATAAAAGGAAATGCTTTGAAGGGTGGGCAGAGACTCCAAGCCATAAATTAAACCTTATTTGGGATATGGCCCCAGGGCTTGGTCAACCCCTCCTTGTCCAGCCTCTTTGCGCTGCAGCTCCATCCCGAGCAAGTGGGATGGACTCTGGTCTTGAAATCATATCCCTGTAGTCATGCATTTTCGCTTGCAAAATTGAGCAAACCTCATCCCTCCATTTCAGTTTGCCCGGAGACTCTCTCATCTTATTTCTAATGAAAATAGGACTCCCTATAGGAACTTCTGTATTTGTGAGGGATGAAACTTACTGATGGGAGAACTGAGGATCCCTGGCAACATCTATTACTTCAAAAGTAAAACGTGTGTATTCGACTCTGCAGAATTAGGGCACAAACCCAAACAGTTTGGTCTGTGAGATCCGAGGCTCCTTCTGCAGATTCCCCCTAATTCAGGAACACTCTGCACTATTCTGCATTTACTGATTGGTGTCTAAAGTCCAGGCACAAATTCCACCTTCTTCACTCTTTGATTCCAGCAGAATTATAAATTTAAAAAGAAAATCTAAGCTTTTTCTGGTCTTATTGTTCAAGAAATAATATTAGCAAATTCCAAGGATAGTTGAAAGTGGGGCTGGCATCAGTGCTTTCCAGACACAAATGAAAGCCAAGGCCTCTGCTCTCAGAGCAGTGGGGAGCCCTGACAAGTCTCTTTCATTAGAGGCTCTAATCCGTCTCAGGAGATTCATGGAAGACGTAATCAGATTGTCCAGTCTGATCCATGCGGTGTCACAGGTCACTGAGTTTCATGCGGGCGGCTCTGTGGTAAGTCCGATCCTGACATTCTCGAGCACTGACAGCATCCAAAGGGTCACGGCTCTGTTGCGGTGCAGCCGAGGCCACGGCAATTTTCCTCTTGAGCAATTTCAGCTTCTGCATTGCCTTAAATTGGGTCTAAAATTTGACCCTAGTTTCACTGCAGTATTTAAGGGTGCAACTCCATCAATTCCAATGGTAGCCGACCTCCTAAATATGTCCTGGCAGCTGGGTCTCAGTGTGTATGGCTGAATTTTTAACTTCTGCAATGTGACAAGTGTCACAATTGCAGAATGTGCTGGTGAAGTGAGTTGTAAAATGAACCCAAAGCTGAAAATAGTAATCTAAAGTGGAATGCAAACAACATTTCCCATTCCAAATGTATTTTTCTCTCACCAAAGCATTTAGGAATGTTTCTAGTACTTAGAAATCTGGGCCGAAATTTTTCATTTGTATTTTGTTCCACAGCTAACACTTTTGCAGGAAAAATAATCTGAAACATACTTTCAGCAGCAGGAGGGAGGAGGAGGAGAGCAATCTGGAAATTGGTAGTGCTATAAAGCTGGAATTGGAGGACAGAAATTTGGACCTGAATTTGTAATGTGAGATAGCAGCTCAGCAGCTCTGTGCAGTTTTCAGGGACTTTTTTTAAGGAGGCAGAACACCACAGAGCAGAAAGGTAGCAGTGCTTGCTTGCAGCATGGAAGAGGGGGAGATTCTGGGCTCTATCCCAAAATTCCAGGTCTAGCTACTCGAACCAAATGTGATGAGGAAGCTGAGAAGTTCACTGTGTTAAAAGCTGCGGAAAATTGGAAAATTACTTAACACTGGATCGTGATTTACAGTGCATGATCACGGTTTGTGAATGTTTTGGCATGTGAAAGAAAGAGGCTCCTGAATGGGCACTGAATGGTAGATAAAGTCTTAATACTTTGAGGAGGGTCTTGTGCTGTTGAGGAGAATCATCCTCAAAGGTATTCCAGGAATCCAGTGTGGATTCATCTGCAAGTCAGATACTTTTGGTGGGCTAAACCTGAATAACTTAAAGTTCCTACATGAGGACAACTGGATGGAAGCCCAAAAGGGTGTGCGGTGAGACATAGTTTGGGCTGTTTCTCTTCTACCTAAAATTTGCCATGTTGGTTCTGATCAAAGATCTAACTTGGGATTTTCTCTCAACCACAAGTGAATGCCTAAGGAACATTAAAAACAGGGCAAATGCATATGATGCCCTAACACTGTAAGCCTTTGATCCCAAGGGGTTTCTTGAGCTTCTTGTGGTTTCTCTGTTCAGTAATGGATCTCTTAAAATGCTACTCTAGTCTCCCTCAAACCCATGCAATCTCCTCAGTCCCTAGTGCCTGCTCCCAGGGAATTCCATGGATCTAATGCATGTTGCTTGAGGGTTCAGCTCCTTCTGTTGTTACCTGACCTTGGAACTAGTAGCTTCATTTGATGGCTCCAGCTCTGCAAGAGATGGTGAACAGTTGGCCCCTATGCTCCTTGTAGGTTTGTACCTTTTTCATATTCCCTTAAATCTTTTCCTTTTTGGAAACTCATTTCTTTTGTATTTATATAGATTGTTCTATGCAAATAGAGAACAAGTATATCAAGTGTCTGCTTTAAAATGTGTAAATTCAGCTTACTGTTCAGTGCAACCCTATTTAAATTTACTGTTTGCTACCCTGCCACTGACCATATAAGATCATCTACACTATCATTTGGGTGAACTTTAGGTTCAGCATACTCTGAAATAAATGGCTGAGGTGTCATGTGGATTGTGCAAATAAGTGACACACATTTTGATAGAAATTATTTTAAAATAAAATAACCAGCATTTCATGTGCCTGAATATATCAGGCTGCTGGATCAAAATTTGTTGGCCCTTGGCAAGCTCTACAAAAGTATAGCAGTCTGCTATAAGGCACTGTGCCTTTTTCATTAGATTATTTATTGCTGCCAAGGAGAGGAAAGGGCTCATTCCAGTGTCCCTCGGAAGCCCTGGATCTATAAACCACGTGCACTGAGTGCCTGAGCTGCATTTCTGAGCTGCACAAGCTGAAAGCCACTGGAGGAGCAGAGCTTCTCATCCTGCAGCCCAGAGCTCCTGTGATCTTCCTGCAATGACCCACTGAAAGCAAGCTTTTCATCGGGCAGAAAAGCTAAGAATAGCAAAACCCGCACTCTGAGTAAAAGACCAAACTTGCAAAACTGAAACATATGGCAGAAAAGCTAGAGTGCATCATCCCTAGCTTTGAGCTTACAAAGGAGGGAAAGCGTTTTGCCAGGTGAGCGTGGAAAAATATGAAACCAAGGACTCTGTAACCAAGTAGCTGAGTGCAGGGGAATGTAAAAGGCTTGGCTAGTTCAGTCTGCACAGAGGCACCAAGTCTTGAACCGTCATTAGATTATTGGGTTAATTTGTATTGTGCTCTCCATCTCGGTAGCTCTTAGTTGCAGTGTCTGAACCCACTGTTCAGCTGAGTCAGTTTGGTAACAGTGATGCTTTTCATGAGTTCTGGGTCTGGGAGGCTCTCTAGATCTAGGATTTCAAGTACTAAGAATATGCCAATATGTCTTGAGGCAACAAAAAGGAAAGGAAAGTTAGTTTTGGCAAGCATAATCCTTGTCAATTAGGAAAAAAAGGGGGAGGTAGATGAATGCTACTAGGTTTTAAGTTGATTTTTATCTTATTCACAAAAAGTGAGGTGAAGTTAGCAAAAGTATGTTTATTTGGTAAGGAGTAATACGGGATTAAAGAAATCTGAGAGCAACCAAACGCGACAGTCCAAGTCTCCTCTCCCATGATTCTTTTTCCATTCAAAGGCAGAGATCATTTATTTAGCCTTTTAGACTTTGTTAATGCTGGATCTCTATCTTCCTCGGTATGTTTATAGAGCATTTAATTGCACAAAACTGGACCAAGTTGTATTTTCAATAGTGGATGATACAGGATTTTAAGGACAGCTAATCCCAAATTGGAAAGTTTGCTACATCACGTGTGCTCTCCTGCTGAATTTACTGTTGATATTGACAATACGGAAAGAATCCAGCAAATCCCTACAGCAAGACGAAAGGGACAAGGTTATTTGCTGTGCACAGCCCTGGCTTTACCACGTGGCTGTGAGAAGCCCTGGAAAATTCCAATATTGACTTCCCATATATTGTTTTCAAGGTACCAGTGAGGTGCTGGGAGAACTGGGCAGTTCTTTGCATCTGCCAGGACCTTTCCAAACTGAAAGATATTTACTGCCCTGGGAAACCAATGGAAAAGTTATTTCAAGGATATATCCCCCAGATCTCATTTTTGGCATATCTGAAAGTATCTCAACTTCCCTTGCTTCTCTCCTGCTCAGTGTTTACAGCCTTGTCAGCAGTGCTTTATTCAGATGATTCATATTAAAATACAAATTTAATTATGCTGAGGCATCTTATTATATGGTCTGTCATATTACCTCAGAAAAACAACAGATATCCAATTAAAATGTGTTAACGTTTGTGGTGTGGTGTTAATTGCTGACATCGTTAATGACAGGTGTCATTTTGTATGTCTGCTGTTAAAAAATCAGTCTTATGCTGCTGTAAAGCTCCCCTTGAATTCATCTGTTTGTTGAAAAATATTTTTAGAATCTGTCTACTTCCTTATCTCTGGGTAATGTCTTGGAATAATGTCCAAGTTCACAAAAATAATGTAGGTCTTAACTTATTGAAAGCAGTTTTAGATCATCTGCCAGTTCCTATGTAAGTATAAAATCTTAGGAGTTAACTTGGGGCTTGATCTTGTGTTTGTGTGCAGTTAGTGCAGCGTTTCCCATAGATCTCGTTAGCTGGCACGAGGCTCCTGGGGCAGAAGTGGCGGATTGGCGGCATGAGTTTTCATCTATTTGTGGAGCTGTTTGTGCACAGTACCATGAGCGCGGGCGGCCTGGGGGGCTGCGGACAGAGGTCTTCAGTGGACACCGTTAGAATAAATTCGCCCTGGGTCCTCTCCTTTGGCTGGTAATTGGAATTGGGAGAGTATGGAATAGTGACTGCTCTAGCAGAGCTGCTATGATTCCCCATAAATCTTGCTATCCTGGGCTAAAATATATCTATATATTAATAAGTGGGAGTTTTACTGAATGTTGATACAATCTATTTTGTTCAGTAGATCAGGCCAGTTTTATTTATTTTAAACTGCATTTGATATCACCAAACCTACTGCAATTGGATTACAGGGTAACTGTATACTTAAAATGTATTTGCAAATATTACTAAGGGTTATTAAAGCTTTAAGGTTATTAAAGTACAATATGAATAGTTTATAGTTTATGCACCTTTCTTTCACTCTTTGCTGGAGCTATGCTTTCCAGTGGCTAAAGAGATACATGCTTCTGGAATTGCTTTAAGGGAATTTCCATTGGAGAATATTTTAAGTTAAGTGTTAGGTATCCTGGGAGTGCAAAAGTACTTAGAAGCTATATTGGTAGAATTTACCTGCTGAGAAAAATATAATATGGCCAAAGAAAGAGAAGCTTTTTGAGAGTATAGTGTGTTCACTGTAGTAGGAATTGTATTACATGGTGGCATAATTATAGTTTTGATCATGAAGCTTTCAAGCTGCGGTTGAGGCATATGAAGAGTTCAAATGACTTATCCAAGGCCTGCAAATACAAGCTGAAATTAATTAAATTAAAATGTGCTTCTGGCTTGTTGCAGCTTTTACTGCAGCCCCTAGACTACACAGCCTCTTGGCATGGGCTGCAATTGCAAATGCTGAAGGACTTGCTTGTATTTCTGAGTCTCACATGGAAGGATAGTTCATTCTGAGAGGGTTGAAAGGATGCTTCTTCATCTTAAACAATCCTCATCAAATGCTAACTAAATGATAAGTATAATAGGAAAACTGCTAATTGCCTAGTTGCATTTCTCATCATCTATGGAAGTTTTTAATTATAGAGCCAAGCTGTTGCATGAAGCCTGTAATGGCAGGCGGTAAAAATGGATATGTGTTTCCTGGCGCTGAGTTTGGTTGCCTGTCCCATGAGGCAGCCCCCATCGGTGACCATGCGGTGTCCGCGTCTGCGGGAGGCAGAGGCTTCACCCGGCTGGGCAGGTTGCTGTGGGCACAGGGATGTGTGTGGGAACTGCAGTAATGCCGTGGTCTCCAGTCATGTGGGTCTGGATGCACCAGGAGCTGAATGAGGAGCTTCTGTGCAAGGAGAGAAATACTGGCTGTGGATCCCGTGTGAGCACCGCGGCCCTGAGGCAGGCGGGTGTCACCAGGACATCCAGGAGGAAAAAGATGCATTAGCCTTGCTGGTTTTTGGTAAGAGGGGGATTAGCATTATAAAAGATCTATTCTCCTTTGGATTCCTCCATTTTAGTAGTACTACTCTTCTAAGAACAGTACCTTGGCTTTCCTTGGGAAATGGGCCAGTGAGCCTTGGGAAAGCCTTTAAGGAGGCTATTGCCACCTAATGCACCGTCCCAATGGAAGGGAGATTGCTCAGTTGCTCTCCAGAATCTCGTTCTTGCTTCAGCTGAGGGCCCAAAATTTAGACCAAGTATTGCCCTGTTGGAGACTGTTAAACTCCCCTGATTTGTCATTACAGGGAGGTTTGTACTTTGTTTTTAAATAGATGGTGATTTCCTGGAGTATATTACTAAGCACACAAAAAAAGCACTGACTTTTTTTTTGTGATTTCTGGTTGACAAATATGTCACTTGTTATCAACACTTTGTTGAAAGTGCTTCAAATCCGGATCCAGAGAGTTGGTTATATTCAGGATGGCAATAAAAAAATCCCATTCAATATCAAAAGGAAGAAATCTTTGGAAACATTTTGAAAGCTTTTTTTCTTTTGTGCAAATTAAATGGTTGCAGATTTTAAATTCTCTAGTAAAGCTTGTAAATCTGTTCTCAGAATTAGCAGGCTGCTCTATACCCATGGAGTAGGTGACTATGTTATGCCTTGCAAGTGAACATTAATGAAGATTAGTAAATCCAAGTTTGGCTTCTTGTAAAATGAAAACTGAATGTGGTTCAAAACCATTGCCAAGAGTCTGGTAATGTACTATGAAGTGTGAGATCTGAAACCACAATATCATGATTCTGTGCTATCAATAATGACCAAGAAGGTGATAATTGATTTTTCCTTTATTCACTTTATATTATTTCAGAAAATGCTGCTGCACTTTAAGGCATCAATAAAGTCTTTTTAATGGAATTAATTTCACATCTAATCCCATTAATTTAATCTCTTATTAAAAATAGTCTGTGTCTCTGGGGGATTGCATTGACACAGCAAAGTGGTGTACCCAGGGTGTACAAGCATCTGTTTGATTAGTGAAGTGTTGCTTCCCACATAGCATGTTCTTTACATGAAGTGTTGAAAAGAAAAAGAGCACTTCTAGCTGTGGATGCCTGGGGAAGAGTAGTTGTACCTTAAGATGACACTTGAAAGCAAAGTTGCCACAAAGGCTTCATGTGGCACATTTCAGGGCGCCAGTGCGGATATACTGTGCTTGCAGGTAGGTCAAATCAGTGATATCCATCTTTCATGATCTAAATATACCATGGTCTCCCTTGCTGCTCACCTGAGGACACATACTTGCCTTTGAAACATTGCCCCTAATTCAGACTGTTCCCTCAGATCTCATACAAAATTTGTGTGTGTGTGGATATGGGATGCCGGTCAGCCTCACCTCCGTACCTGGAAAAGTGATGGAACGGCTGATACTGGCCGTTGTCTCCAGGCACGTGGAGGACAAGAAGGTGCTCAGGACTAGTCAGCATGGATTCGCGCAAGGGAAATCATGCTTGACTAATCTGATAGCCTTCTATGATGGGATGACTGGCTGGATAGACGAGGGAAGAGCGGTGGATGTCATCTACCTTGACTTCACCAAGGCTTTTGACACCGTCCCTCACAACATCCTCCTGGACA
>VWPW01003430.1:397536-603603 GCA_013389825.1 Crypturellus undulatus | reverse complement strand
CAGACTGTTCCCTCAGATCCAACCTTAGGCATTCTATGATTCTATGATTCTATGCCAATTTGCTTCAGCTGAAATGTCAAAAATGCTTTAATGAGTTACAAAGCGGAGAATTTCCAGTCTCACTAATCTGAAATGAAAAAGTGTCATTCTGTTACCTATTAGGAACCAACTATTTTAAACTGATTGTGTTTCTAAAAGAATGTATCTGGCTGTACCTGCCTGTTTTCTAGCTCCATGACCAACTGTCTTGCAGAAAACATTGCAGATCTGGGAATTCTGCTCGGGTTTGGCAGGATACATTTGTAAATGAGTCTCTGCTTTGGTTTTAAGGTAAAAAGAAAATCACCAGTTACAACTGTTTCCAGTTCCAGAATTCTCTGAGCTGCATTTACTCAACAGTGTGTCAGGACAGTATTTAAATGATAAATTGTTGTTTTGATTTGTACCTTACACATATGTCTTATTTAATTCAGTTTTTGGGTGCATTGGCAGGATGATATCAGTGAGACAAAACATAGTGATTTCTGCTTAATTCTAACAGTAGCAATATAAAATGCATCAGTTCTGAATGTTTTCTGTAGTGGTTTTTTTTGTGTGATAGGTTGTTCTGAGATCTAGGAAAGTGCGATTCCAATGTAACTTTGCTTCTTTGTACTGTAGACCTTGTCAAGTTATCAAAATGTGGGGTTTCCCATTTCTGTTATTCACAATTATTGCACTTATCATCCATAGCTTATTTACAAGATCTACTGCATATTGAATATACAACCTGTTCCTCACTGTGGAATTTAGTCCATATTCCCCTTGTTACCTACAAAGCACTTCCTACTACCAGAAATACACACTAGAATTTCTAAGTACTTAGGTAGTTCTGACAAATTCTGTGTTTTGCTAGCAGATGTTTGTCAGAGTGCTCCCAAACAATGGGGAGTCATGGCCATGGCCATGGTTATTTGCTTAATACAGTGGAGTGGCACATGTAATTACAGAAATGTCTGTGCATTACTTGTTCACTACAGCTAAATTCCGTAAATATTACACTTGACTCCTCTCTCCAAGCAAGCAAGCGAAATAGTTTAGTTAACGAGGAGTCTGGCACTGCATCTGTCCTATGTATTTTAAGCAGAGATTTTTTTGAGAAAGGTGTTGCTTGTGCTCAGCACTTAATTCCAGATTGGAGCAAATAAGTGAGTTGTCTGATTTTTCAAAACTGTTGATCACATAGAGCAAAAATGCCAACTTGCTGCTCTCTGGAACCTTGGGATATTTTACGGCTATCTTTTGTTCTTATAATCATTGAGCTTATTTGAACAATTTGGTTAAATTGTTGTGTGTCTCAGTGTTGCCTCGCATCACAGGATGGGGAATGATGTCCCTATAATTTTCATTCCTCTTTCGTATTTTTTCTTACCATAATGTAGGACAGGTCCAGCGTGCTTCAGTGCTACCCTCTTGCTGGAAGAGGGAGCAGTGGACGTTCTTCATTCTGGTCTGCAGCAACTGAAAACTAAGAGCTGGCGCTGTTGAGCAAAGAGCCCTCCTAACTACTGCATCAATCTGCGAGAAGGCTATGTTACTTGCAGACTGCCCTGCTGCATCCCTGTCCTGGCCTCCTTTAAGCCCAGCATTTAAGTCCGATTGTTTGAAACCATCCCTTGTTGTAGCCGGTTGGGGTGAAATGGAGCTATCTGTCAATTTGAAAAGGTCACTGGCTGTGTTAGAATGACAGTGATTCCAAATTATCCATTAATCTCCCAATTTAAAATTGTCATCCTCCCTATTACAGCCAGCCTGCTGCCCAGGCTAAAATAGATCTCTTCTCCCGCTGCCATGACCAAGCAGCTTTTTTATTAGCTGGCAGATAGAATTGGCAGTGCGCTCCAACATTAAATATTCATTGACTGCTCTCTAAAAAGAAATGGCTGCTAACAGGTTGTGAATATATGAGAAAACAGTGGCAGAAATTACAATTGATATTCTTGTCTTCTAAGGTTTGGGCTATGTTATTAGTGTAACACACTTAGCATATTCCTATTATTGGTTTGAGTCAAAGGGTAATACATGCAAGAGCCTCCTTGCCCCTTTCCATTTTCGCATTGTCTTAATATTGTTGACCCACAGGATGTTAAATGAAGGATAAATTGGCATATAGAAAGTGCAATTCTCTAAGGAAAATAAGATTTAATAGCCTTTGCTTTGTCAAAGGAATGGCTCTGGAAGATGGAAAAGGTCCCAATAAGGAGATCATGCCTCTAAGATGTTTAATTTTCTTACACAATATAAAAGTGTAGTGCCAATGAGGTGGAAGTGAGCACAGAGAGGTGTTTGGTGTCTGTTGTCCTCTGTGCAAGGAGGTCTCAGTCTCTGCTGCTCTGTGTCCGTCACACCGTGGTTCTTGGTGTTGCACTAGCTGCGCCGTGGGGCNAAGATGGAAAAGGTCCCAATAAGGAGATCATGCCTCTAAGATGTTTAATTTTCTTACACAATATAAAAGTGTAGTGCCAATGAGGTGGAAGTGAGCACAGAGAGGTGTTTGGTGTCTGTTGTCCTCTGTGCAAGGAGGTCTCAGTCTCTGCTGCTCTGTGTCCGTCATGCAGCGCCATGGTCCCACCATCACCGCTGGTTCTTGGTGTTGCACTAGCTGCACCGTGGGGCCTCAGGTGACTTGTACAGCAGGACTGTCACCCAGCATCGTGGCAGTGCCTGGACTAGTGGTGTCCCCCTTCTGAACAGAGCTTCTTGTACCTCAGCATCCTGAAGTGAAAGAGTTTCACTGCCACATCCTGGCAGTGAAACTCTTGAAACTTGCTGAAACTCAGTGAAAATCTCCAACTCTTGGAGATTCAGATGAAGAGTCACCTCCAAAGAGGAGCTGGCACTTCCATAGTTCCCAGGCTGCATGAGACCTGTGCTCTGCCTGTGCTGCTTGACACACTATCACTGGAAGTAAACTAATGTCTCTGAAAACAAATAAATTTAATTTCTTGTCACGTTTCCCAAATCCTCCAATGCAATGGGAAGGAGCGGGGTGTTATACTTGCAAATATAGGGTGTTTTTCTCCTATTCTTGTGGGAGTGCAGCTTCTTAGATTTGTGTTCAGGCCATTCTTGGGGAGCAAAAGCACTATGCAGAGGTGGAAATGAAGCCTCACCAAAAGTACTTAGACAAATATATTTGGAAATTACTGTAGGTTTCTCCAACAGAGACTACTGTAGTCTTAATTGTAGTGAAAAAATAGAGTGCCTTATAATGAAGATTCTCTGCTTTTGTTTTTATAATATTCATACCTAAAAACCCACATAAAAGAAATGAATGTCCATAAAAAGGATAATTTGCAGATGATATATTTCTGAATTAGAACAGTGGAAGCCAGTTTGGTTGAATCTGGTGATAGATAAGATGTATGATAAAGTTCCTCTTACTGGAAAGAGGAGAACCATGCTTTTGTGGGCCTGAGATTTTGCAGTCCTCAAACTGCAGGTCAGTATTATGTGGTGTGGCAGGGTGTCCTGTCGACACCACAGAAAAAGGAGTAAGGCAAGGAAGCCTAAGGAAAGAGGTGCAAAGGGGCATCGTTATCACTTATGCAGAGCACGAACAGTCTGCTTAAGCACCAAGTGTGGGCAAGATTTGAGAGCTTCAAACAGCCAAAAGAGACTGTGGTCTTCGGTTTCAGGTGTGATATCAATAAAATTGAAATCCATGCTGTTCCCAAGAACATGTGGAAATTACTAATTCTTAGAGGTGTTGCATCTAGGCCAAAGCTGCTTATGTTGACCTTAACCCATCATTTGGTGGCTCACCCACAGTCTGCATTAAAATGAAGCCAGCCGCATCTTCAGTAGAACCCAAAATATTTGGGATTGTGGATCCAAAATACATCTGAGAAAAGTAAAAAACTTCATTTTGGTGCTTGATCAGCCAAATGTGAATCCATTAGGATTTGTTTTCCCACTGTTGGCATAATTAATTACACAACAGGACATAGGCACACGTGAAATTCTACATTTTTTTTGCTGGATGCAATTAGAATTATTATGATATTAGAACAGAGGAAACCTGCTGGGCTCCAACATTAATGTTGACTTATTGCTCAAGTGGCAGGACTAGAAGGGCTAAAAACAGTGGTGATGATAGATATTGTCAACACACAAATAATCAATTGATTGAGATTCCAGATCAGTTTGTCTAAAAATTTAAGATCACTTCCCTTAAAGTGTATGAATTTGCCAATGAGTATGTGGTATGAAACAAAACCCTATACTGCTGTGAGCTCTCTTAAAAGGTAGGCAGCTGAACAACAACAGGAGAAATAAATCTAATATTTTTTTTTCTGTTGAAATTTAGAATTTCAGAAGTAAAACTTACATGTGGGAGCCTGTGTTCTTAGAATATTTCCAAAGCAGGAAGGCATAAAAAAAAGGAGAGAGGGAGCTTGCTTTATGATCAGACTTCCATGGTTTTGAATTTAATCATGCTTTTCTTGGATAAAGATCAGCCCCATGCATAGTTGGAGAGAGCCCTATTGAAGTCTAAGGGTAAGCCTAGTTAATGAGATTTTTTACCTGGATGCCAATGCAAAACTGTTAGATCACAAATGATGATGGATTTACTTGCCTCTTCTCAATCCTCATTTATCTAAAACGTGTATATAAAGAGCTGATTAAAATCTTTTAACTTAATAAGGTGTTTGAAAAGAAAATACTGCTTTTTGTTTGACAAATCCTTTTTTTTTCTATTCAGTCAATGTTAATAGCTGCCCAAATACTCAAACAGTGAATGTGATGGACAATTAATATTTATCTAATACTTTTCTTATTATTCAGCCGTCTCTTATCTCAATGCCATTGTGAGCGAGTGCTAAATGAGACAGGAATAATCATAATATTGTAGCCAGGTCTCGGCAGAAATGCAAGGGAAGGATGTGACTGCAGAGTTAATGTTAACTGTGGAGTTAACATCTCGTTAAAGAGTAATAGTGTTTTTTTGTTGGTGGTTTATTTTTCTGCCCATGTGCTGAGATCTTTCAAATGCAGTGGGTGTATTTTGGTATATTGAAACTTTTCTTTTCCAGTGAGCCCTTGAGCAGCGTGCGGGTGTGAACACCGCTCACCTCTCCTCTCCCTCATCCTGGGGGATATGGGAAACGGGAGGTGAGAGGGCAGCAGGTTCTCTAAGATTGTCCCACTTCATCTGAGGTATTAGACTTCACAGAGGGAGAATCTGGATATGTTGGACATATGTTGGATATGTTGGATTTATCCCCTTCTGTCATTTGCAACTTTAAATGCTTATTAAAGGCTCGGAGAGCCACGCACTGACATGACGTTCTGGTGAAATACTTAATAACTTTGAGCATTTGATTTATGGACACATATTAAGTTACACGGGGTTTGTTTTGGAACAGGCCAAAGATAAGCTTACATTAATCTATAGAAGTTAAAGGATAATTGTGTCAAAGCATTACATTTTAAAGGAAACAAAGACAGACCTGTGGGAAGTGCATTTTCACAGCATGTATTAGCAAAGCCCAATCAACCTCCTTATGGGAGGACAATTAACAGAATTAAAAGTTGGAATTTTAATTATAATACAAATTAGAGGGAAATTAATCAGCTTGTATTTTATGACTTCACTCTAAGTACTGCTGCTTGAATTTTATGGCAAAACTTTGATTAATTGAGACACTGCATGAAAGCATAAAACCCTGATTTAGGTTGCATTTTAATGTGTTGCTTTCTTCCCATCTGCCACTTCCAGCTTGGGGAACTGCAAGAATGAGATGATGCAGAAACAAAATCCTTTTCCAGCTCCACAGTAACATCCAAACTTCTGCCTGGAAATTTCTCTGCATGCTCTTGGAAGTTGCTTTATCCATAGCTCCCAATTTTCCTACCTATCTTTGTAATGTTTTGGTTTATAACTAATGCTCTTGCATGAGCTGGATTTGAGAGTACCTCTACTAGCCATAAGTGTCATTGTAATATCAGTGAAAACCATGTTTCTTTAGTAATTTTTATTATTTCTTCTATGGAGACGCGTGAAAATTTTCAGAGGAGCAACTCCCTATGGGATGGGAGCTGAGAAGGGTAGCATGGCCAGCAGGACAAGGGCCTTCATGGCCAGCGCCCTGTCCCATAGAAGCCCAGCAGTAAGCACCTGAAGTCAGTGGCCGTGTCCATTCAAGGGTCCAGGCCCTTAGTGAATATCGTGGGGATGAGGCAGGTCTGAGGACACCAGGATGTCGGTCCCCGGGTTGGGGTTGGGATCAGGCCAAGTGATCTCTGGGCAGGTCCCTGGGGATGAGGCAGGGTTGAGGTCGGGTGAGGAAGTCTGTCTGTGCGCCTGCATCTGTGAGCTTTTTCCTGAAAAATGGGGGATCTAGAACCAAGTTCCTTACATAGGATAATGTGCTAAGCTTGACTTTTGCACTGCACATATGATAGCTCTAATTTTAGCAGAGACTGGAAAAAAAGAGACGACAAGCTCTTCCTAACAGCAGTTTTGACTGCAGTCCTGAAAGAATTAGGAGTAAGCGACATTAATGTAAAAATGAAAGATTTGTTTGAGATTGGAAGGTATCTTTGCTTCACTGCCGTCCTGTTTCTCTTGCAAATATCTCTTGTCTGGGGGTGATGGTCCTGAAGGACATTACTGCCATGTTTGACACAATTTCAAAATCCAAGAAGTACGAAAGGCCAATGTCAGATCAGTTGGAGCCCAACATCTTCCAGGACTGAGTTTGGGTTATAAAAACAATATCCAAATAAGTTTTATAAAACCCAAACCTGTCCTTCAGTGAGAACATAAGGCACAAACAGATTGCTGAAAAAAAATAGACCATGGTTTTATAGGGTCTCAAGTTAAGAGGGAGCTTAATCATGGTGCTGGATTTAGTTCGCAGCTCCGGTAATGATCCAGGAGCTGGAGAGATGTATTGGAAATGACTGTGCTAATGAGGACCCTAGTAGCAGCTTTCTGCACTAGCTAATTTGCAGTCAATGCAGAGATCTGCTGGCAAGCCTATAAAATGAGGGTTTGCAAAAGTAATCACCACTTTAGAGATGCCGCCTTAGGAAGCAGAAACATGTTGACTGTTAAATTTCCATTTTGAACATTGTTTGGAAATTTGACGTTGTTGTGTCCTACCTGTTGAACTGAGGAAAATGCGTTCCTCCTAAAGCATGGTGCCTTCTGCATCAGAATAGTTTGAGTTCAACATTTCAAGCACAGAATAAATATGAGGCTTTTAATTCTCCAGTTCTGCTCAATATGTCGGATGAGACAGCAGCGTGTCTGCTAATAATGCGCTAAAACGGCCCATGGCAGGACCTGTGTGTTGTGCGCTGCAGTGTCTCCAGTTTGCCCTTGGGTGGGAAAAATAATTGAGCCAAACCTGCTGCTCGTGTAGGTCCCTGGGATAAGGGGAGCCGACTCTGCTCCCTCCCTCCTCCTGCAGGGCTGGACAGAGTCTGTTCCACAGGCTGCAGTTTGTGCAGAGGGGACGGAGAAAGGCAAGGGGCGTGCGGAGGCTGCAGGCCATGTGCTCTGCAAACCCAGCTCATTCCTTCATGCGGCTGCCAGTCAGTCTGGATGGATGTGACCACCAGCCTCTGTTCAACGTCACTGAGTCATGTTCATGTCAGGGTATTACATTGTGTTAGGCTGGAAAACAAAATCCTCTTTTGTGAAAGGTACAAGTGCAGCCGAGTGGTCGGGTCTGTTGCAAATGCTTGGGTTTTAAAGCTTGGCCAGAGAAGTTGAGTGAGGTCCTGCCAAGAACTTCTCTAATGCAACCTTAGCAAAGGCTAATGGATGTGGCACAGTGGAGTGTGCCACAGAGATTGGGAAATTGCTTCAAAATAAGCTAGTAGGTGTGAAACGTACTCCAAAAACTACAGGGAATCTGACTCCTTTGGCTTGATTTAGCCTGGCTAGAAAACTCAGTTACAAAGCTGGACTGCTACTTAAAACCCCGATGCTGCATTTGAACTGAGTGTTCTGTGATAAATAAAAATGTTTTTGTTTGAACCTTTTGCTGGCTGCTGTTTAAGTACCATTCTGCTCTGGGAGGGTCTGGAGCTTGCTTGAAGCAAGACAGAAAATTGCTAAATAGGAATGTCAACGTTTTCGAAATGCTGTCAGACATAAGTAAAGTCTCTTTTAGCTGATTGGTGAGCACTGTGTTTTACTTCAGGAGAAAATTGCTGTAGATCTATGAATAATTTCAGCAGTATAAGGGTTTCTGTCATAATTTGCTGTTGGGTTGCTGTGTCTCATCTCCCTGGAATTTGAGCAGGACTGTTGAGTAAATGAAAGATACAGCTAGTGTTAGATTAGGAGCTATTTTGTGTTCCCAGATTGCTGTAACTTTACTTGCCAAGTCATTTAATCTCAGACAAAACCCAGCCAATGTTCTTATGCTCTCGTTTGATTACAGTCCTTGCATTAGATCACCTACTGCTGCACAGTATCCAGTGGTGGAAGTTTGCTGCCGTGTAAAACCACTGCAGAAGAGTAGCGAAATCGGGTCCTAAAAGGATAGTCTCTTCTTGCTGATTCTTAAAAATACTGAGTTCCTAGAATATCCTGCTGTATCGAAGAGGTCCTATTTAAAGTATGAGGTCATTTGAGGAAAAAGCATAGCTGGGTGAGCCTCATAATTGGGGTGCTACACTGCAGAATCCTGTAGGGATTTGTAGCACTGAGTACTGATGTGGAAATACTTTTAATTCCTGATGTTCAGTGGCTGAAAGACTGTGCATCATTGTGGAGCTCTGCAGCTCTCCCATTGAGGCTGTCTCCCCTTGTAAAAGAGCGATCCGTGCTAGGCTCATTTGCCTCTCCTTTCCCTTCTCGTTTCTGAATCCTCTTTCTCCGTTTGGGGCTTGTTTCTGCTGCAGTGTTTGATCACCTGGGTGCTCCTTCCTCGCTCCTCCGCAGCATGGCCTGGTGTCCAAGGAATGCTCTCAGTGAAGTGCATCGGGAAGCATCTTCACCAGTTTGTCAAACTCCCTTTCGGTGGGTCAAAACACAAGGCAGAGAACGCTTTATTCAATGGACCTGGAGGCTGTAGTCCTCTATATGCTCTGCCAGTTACTGCATTAATATGAACACCGTAATCTACTTGTATGGTACCACATTCCTGTGCCTACTCGCCGGGTTTTATTGAATGGGGAGGTGAGCTTATAACCGGCACAGCAAGAATCAGGCCTTGCCATCTTGTTCTCAGTTTGACAGAGCCCCAGACTAGGAACTGCAACAGCTCAGTTGCTAAGAGGACAATTCCCTTGTTCTGTTAGGAAACCATAATCTGATGCTATTATCATTGACATGAAAAGTGAATGGTTGCTTTAACATTTTTGTTATAAACAGTGTTTATAAATCCAAAAGAAATTTGTACTAGCTGTGCAGATGTGTCTGATTACTTTTCTCTAGATTAAAAGGTAGTACAATTCCCTTCCCAGAGAGGAGAGGTAATGTGCACCAGAATTTTGGTAATTCTATGCATTTTGTCCTAATTTTATTTAAATAACTGTCTCTTTTCTTCTTTTCCCACTGTTCATGTCCTCCTAATACAAAATTTTGCTGAATCAGCTGGCTAGGGAAATATATGCTTAAATTCACAAACTTATGTTCATTCTCCCAGCGTGATCTGAATTATTGTCTAAATAATGTGGATGAACCACCTATTCCAAGAGCTGGCAGGATTTCCCTTCACTTTGGGAATGTGCATTTGCATATTTTTAGCCAGAAAAAAAAAAAAAAAAGATATTATTTTTCTACAGCCATAAATTGTAAAATAATGTTTTGCATGGGAAACAAAATATTCCCTTCTGAACTACGGATCTCAGGGGTTATGTTTGCATGATAAACAAAATATTAGCATAATTGTCAGTTTTGGTGGTACTGCAATGCCACGGAAACTGGCTGTATTTTCAGTGTGACTGGGACATGGAATATTGAGCTGAGGAAGCCAAATGCAGTTTTGTCATGCCTATAAGGGCCAGAAGAACAGTAGCAGTGAGGGTGGGTTCCATTGGAAGTGTCTCCAGGTGCTGGATTGCTCCCTGGGTTTGAGCTGCTGGTTCAAGAAGTTTGCATTTCCAATAGGTATGGGCTGCACACTCGGAGCTGGGCATCTATATTAGTTACTTGGCAGAGATTTTTGTCAGGCTTATTGACAGGAAATTAGTTGAAAAAAACACAGGAAACTTGGTACAAACTATTGGAAAAAGCAATGTTATTGCACGTATTGCTTCAGCCCCTTTAGCAAGTGGCTCCCTCGGCCTTCGCACTGTAACCTAATCCAGTACTGGCAACAGCCTTCCTGGGAGTACCCAAACAAAATGTTCTCTGCAGATTTTGGAGGTTTAGATGGGAAACATAATGTAAATTGAATTTTGTGGCGCATGTCTAGGTGTGTGGACAAGTGCAAGAGGTGAAAATCTTTGTCCCCATTTTCATTAGTGGGTGTAAGGAGCTGCTCCAAGCAGTTCCTCTCAAGGGGAGGGGGGATAAGAAGAGCAGCACAAAAGTCCATGTGCCGGCTTGTGCATCCCCTGCCTCTTGGGGACCTCTATCCAGGCAAGCAGTGAAACCCAGGGCACCCTATGCCATTCCCACCTCAATGCAGGGGAGGAAACGGGACTGGGATCTGTGGACCTCCCTGAGGCTCTGGCTGGCTCCCTGGTGCCAGAGGGAGTTCAGGCTGGGACACCTTCCAAGCGGAGCACCGCAAGGCTCTCTGTAACCTCTGAGTTCATTGTAGTCCAACCTCTGAATTTCACACCCTGCACCACCCCCAGGAAATTAGCTTCCTGTTACGGATGCTAAATTACTGCTTTATAAAGCTCTTCTGATGCAGAATATTTTTGCAGCATATGAATTTTTGGCTAGTACATAGAAGGGAAGAGGATGAAATACAGGAATGAAATAGTGTGATTTCTTTTGTGTGGCCATCCAAGGCTTAGGGTCTGACTTCTGTTAAACAGTGGTTTTGATTTTTTCCTCTCAGCTTACCACAGTTCGAGCAATCTTCTCAACTCTCGTTTGTCTGTCGGGGAGAACACTTACCTTGGAGCTAGTAAATCTCTTGAGAGAGACATGAGCTTTTTTCTTCCCCCCACCCTTTTGCTATAATGCTGTTTCTGTTGTGTTGCCTCTGCTTTCAATTTGGACTCTTTCCCTCCCCCTTCTCCAGGTGCTGTCCTTGAGTTCGATGGTCAAACTTTGCTAAGAGATGTCTCTGTCCTACCTCCTCCCTAAATGACTGCATCAAATGAGCAGAAAAGTTTGGATAATTGACTATTGGATTCCAGTTAGTGAAGGTCAAGGTGGTCTCTGCCTGGCCTGCCCTGTGCTTGTCATACAACTCGGTTATTACACAGTTTATCCAAGCCTGTCATCATCCGAGTTTCACTGAGATGGAACCATCTGCTTTGCTGAGTGGTTTTTCTGCTGCAGTCAGGTCTGCTCTTGAGAGCGGAGACTCGATATGTTGGACCAATCATACTCTTCTGGATAAAAATATCTTCATTGTTTTTTTTTCCTTCTAGGTCTCATTTAAGAGATTAATACAAAATACTTCAGATGAGTTAGAGTGTGTCAAGCCCAAGTATCATCAACCTGTCTCAAAAGGGTGTTCATGGTGAGTCCATCTGGAGAGCATGGTTTAATCCATTGCCTAAATAAAGTCTCCAAAGATTTAAAATGAATTACAACCAATGTTGGCCTGTTTTTTTCAGCATTTATGAATATGTAACTATCAGTTAATAAGTATAGAATTGCTGATTTTTCCTTACTCCTTGATGTAGCTCACTGACTACAGAAGTATAATGCAGCCTTAAGACAACACAATATTGTGCATATATGTAGGCATATGATGAGTGTTCGGTTACAGAATCATTTTGTCAATGGCACATTAGTGCTCCATGGAAGACATGTGAGGTTTGCATGAACCTCCTTTGATAGTTGTGTCCGAGTGGATACGGATTTGAAATTGAACTCTGCTGGACTATTTCTTGAGGCTTGGAAGATTCCGTCACTTCTAATGAATTTCACAAGCATAAATCCTTGGAAGTTTTATTTAATGTCTGGCCTTGGCCAAATCCAAGTGAAATCATACTCTGCCCTGCCTGTTTGAGCTGAATTATCTCTAGCGATAGGAATATAAACAGCTTTGTTCACATGGTTTTGACAAAAGCTGGTCTCAAGCATCTAAGTGGTTTTTCTGTTTTCCTGAGGTTTTATAGAGAAAATGAATTATATTTTTGGTTAGAAAGATTGTGCAAGAACTTAAGATTTTAGTACAAAGGACTACATGCTTCAAAAAGTTAAGAGAATAGGTTGTCACTCATCTTGCAGACTTGTCAGTAACAGAGAATTTTCTGGATGAAAGTTTTTGGCTCTTTTTTCATACCATGCTATTTGCGGTGTGTTGAAATTAGATGAGGTTAGAAAGTTTCCACATAAGAGGTCAAGTATCTGACCCAAAGCCTGTGGCAGCTGGATTGGGGGTGAGGTTTTCTTGGACTTCCTGTGTGGCTCTTGCAGTCATTCTACCTTCTGGAGTGGGGTTTTCTCCCTCTAACTTAGAGTGTAATTCTTCTTTTTCAAAGAGATTTTTCTTGAGGCCTAAAGGAGAAAATATTTAATACTCTTGTTAATATTAGCTACTTTTATACAACAGTTCCTCTTGCAATTTGAATTTTGGTCCATTTTTTGCATCCAACTTCTGACCGCTAATTTATTGAAAATACAATTTCACAGTTTAGTGGTTTGCTTCTGAGCCTCAAATATCCTTTTAGGGAGCTTCTTTAGGATTCTGGGATTTTTCAGCATTCTTCCTCTGCCCTTCACCCTTTTGTCCCTGGGGTCTACTATTCTTTGCATGTCCAAGGACAGTCTCTCAAAGGAATGCGTGACATGTGGCTTGTTGCTTTGTTCTCAGAATGTCAAATTGGAAACTACTAAAAAGCACTTTGGTTGAGCCCTGGAGATGAGAGAAGTGAGAACAAGAACCAAAAAGATTCTCTGTGCTTTCACAGAACATTTGTTGCTGTTCTAAGTGTCATTGGATGGATTAAATTATTAAATGATGTGGATTTCACTGAGAGACAGCTTAGCTGAAATAGCAAAAAATGGGGAAAAAGTCTAAACTATCCCCAAATACAAAATTCCTCTTTAGTTAATGAGTTTACAGAGGCTTTTTAAGTGTCAAAACCCTCATTCTTTAGCTGGGTAAGAAACTTCAAAGATGAGAAACTGAATTGTTGCCTCTGTTTATTTTGGCTTACTAGGAGAACTTGGTTCTCATTCATCTACATCTGTTTGGAGCTATGGTAATGTAAAAGCTTTTTGTTAGAAAACAAGTTTGAACATGTTGAGTCTCGGGAAGATGCATCCTGCCCACATGTGCTGGTTTTGGGGGCCAAGTCCCTTTGAGAGGGTTGAGCTCTATATGATCTGCTTTGGGGTGCAAGGGAACCACTCTCCAGAAGAGACACTCGTTTGAGGCTGAGATTCCTGGAAGGAGATGCCTCATATGCGTCATTAACTCCTCCTGTTCCTGGGCTTTTATACTGGAAAACAAAGAGAAACGGGTTTAAAATAAACCATCTTTGGCTTTTCTTTCCCAAGACTCCTCTCCCTTGTTCTGTGAGCAAGCTACCTGCCATTAAGAGGTTATACTGACTCATATTTTTTATTTACTCAGTTATGTGTGAGGCTAAGGTCTCTATTTTCTGCTGCCCTTAAGTGAATAAGCTACTTATATCATCAACCAAAGTCTGATGCGAACTATATAAGTTGATTTCTGAATTTTTTTTTTCGCAGAAAATGGATGCTAAGTAAAGAAGTGGCTCTGGTCTGCTCCTTGTTTGGTAGCAGGGTACAGAGGGAAGTGTAAACTGCATCTTTTCAGATGTAGCAAATTTTGTGCAAAATCTTTATTATAAATTTAACTGATCAAAAACCTGGCTTATAGACTGTGAGAATGATTGGTGGATGTTTTGAACTCTTTGAACTCAACCACTGTGAAGTCAGAGTAGAGGAAAAAGCAATGGTAATTTGGTACTTTAAAGTGCAGAACCTCTCCTCTGCAGTCATCCTTCACGCTCTCTGCCAGAAATCCCTGTATCTGCACTGCCAGTGTGTTCACTTATTCGTACTTTGGGAGGAGCAGAAGAGGAAGGGAGAGAGAGCAGCTTGGTGTACACAGAAATCAATGGAAAGACTCCTATTAACTTCAATGAATTTTGGATTTGGAACTTAAACTCTACAGTTTCTTCAATAAAAGACCTTCTGTTTCTGTACTTAAATGAAAGTCCTTGAAGACAGAACTGAACTTCCCCCTAAAGGTGCTTGTGCTGTGGATTTATTACAGTTGCATTAGAAGCAGCTGGCTCGGTGCTTTTGATGCATTAACAAGCTGCTAGTTGAATAAGGTGCTACGTTTGGGTGGAAAATAGAACCAGAGATGTGCTACAGACACTGCTTGCAATGGTAATGAGAGTGGCAGTTCGCTAGGATTAGCAATGCAAAAAGGCTCCAGTTAATGAACAATGAAAACATTTTGGCAGTCGTGGGGCTGATTATTGTGAGGCTGTTCAGGTGCCTGCAATTTCAGCAGCTAACGTGACTGTCCATTATCAGCTCAGATTTTGAGAGGTTTATTATTTCATCAAAGCATTACTTCCAAGCTGAGTGTTGGCCTGGAGGATGCGCTGGTGAGAAGTTCCAGTGTATGTAGTGTGTGTGCATTAACACAGAGAAACTGTTCGGGAAGCCAGGCATTTCCTTAGGCCAAACTGAAAATCCATGCGATCTTATTCTTATGTGAGAGAGCAACTGGAATGCACAGAGCTCAATCTGTGAGTGGATGATGAGCATGTTGAGAGCCTGTGGGTAAGGGTTAAAGGTTAAAGGGCAGGCTAATGTGGGAGACTGTGGTGGGTGTCTGCTACAGGCCATCTGACCAGGGCGAGGAAGCTGATGAGGCCTTTTACAGACAACTAGATATTGCCTCACGATCACAGGCCCTGGTTCTCATGGGAGACTTCCACTTCCCCGACATCAACTGGAAGGACAACACAGCCAGGCACAAACAGTCCTGGAGGTTCCTGCAGGGTGTAACTTTTTGATGCAGGTTGTGGAGGAGCCGACAAAGAAAGGTGGGCTACTGGACCTCGTGCTTACAAACAGAGAGGGACTTGTAGGAGATGTGAGGGTGGGGGAGAGCCTCGGCTGCAGTGACCATGAGTTGGTGCAGTTCAGGATCCCATGAGGAGGAGGCAGGGCTGTAAGCAAACTTGCAACCATGGACTTCAGGAGGGCCAACTTTAGCCTCTTCAGAAACCTCCTCGAAAGAATCCCATGGGCTAGGGCTCTAGGAGGGAAGGGGGCCCAAGAGAGCTGGCTAGTCTTCAAGCGTCACTTCCTCTGTGCCCAGCAACAGTGCATCCCTGTACGTAAAAAATCAGGCAGAGGGGGCAGGAGACCTGCGTGGATGAGCAAGGAGCTTGTGGCAATGCTCAAGCAGAAGAAGGCGGTATACAGAATGTGGAAAAAAGGACAGCCCCCCTGGGAAAAATACAGGAGTGTAGTCGGGGAATGCAGAGTTATGACAAGGAAAGCTAAGGCACATTTGGAATGTAAGCTGGCGAGGGAAGTCAAGAATAACAACAAAAACTTTTTCAAATACATTAACAGCAAAAGGAAGACTAGGGGAAATGGGGGTCCCCTAGTGAACGGGATAGGCACCCTGGTTACGAACAATACAGAAAAAGCAGAGTTGCTGAATGCCTTCTTTGCTTTGGTGTTTACCAAAGGCAGCCCTGTAGAGTCCCAGGCCCTAGAGATGAGAGAAGCTGGGAGAGAAGAAGACTTGCCCAGGGTAGAGGAAGATTGGGTCAGAGATCTCCTGAGGAACCTCGATACCAACAAATCCATGGGCCCTGATGGGAAGCACCCCAGAGTGCTACGTGAGCTGGCGGACGTCGTAGCCAAGCCACTCTCCATCGTATTCGAAAGATCCTGGAGAATGGGGGAGGTGCCAGAGGACTGGAAGGCGGCCAATGTCACGCCAGTCTTCAAAAAAGGCAAGAAGGAGGATCTGGGCAACTACAGGCCAGTGAGCCTCACCTCCGTCCCCGGAAAAGTGATGGAACGGCTCATGCTAGCCATTGTCTCCAGGCACACAGAGGACAAGAAGGTGCTCAGGACTAGTCAGCATGGATTCACGAAAGGGAAATCATGCTTGACTAACCTGATAGCCTTCTATGATGAGATAACTGGCTGGATAGATGAGGGGAGAGCGGTGGATGTCATCTATCTCGACTTCACCAAGGCTTTTGACACCGTCCCTCACAACATCCTCCTAGACAAACTCCGGAGGTGTGGGATGGATGAGTGGACGGTGAGGTGGATTGGCAACTGGCTACATGGCAGAGCTCAGAAGGTGATAATCAGTGGTGCGGAGTCTAGTTGGAGACCTGTGTTGAGCGGTGTTCCCCAGAGATCAGTCCTTGGTTCAGTCCTGTTCAATTTATTCATCAATGAGCTGGATGAAGGCACAGAGTGCTCTCTCAGCAAGTTTGCAGATGATACAAAGCTGGGAGGAGTGGATACGAAGCTGGGAGGAGTGGCTGACACCCCAGAGGGCTGCGCTGCCATCCAGAGGGACCTGGACAGACTGGACAACTGGGCAGAGAGAAACCTCATGAAATTCAACAGGGCCAAGTGCAGGGTCCTGCCCCTGCAGACACTAGTACAGGCTGGGGACCGACCTGCTGGAGAGTAGCTCTGCCGAGAAAGACCTGCACGTTGTGGTGGACAACAGGTTGACCATGAGGCAGCAGTGTGCCCTCGTGGCCAAGAAGGCCAATGGGATCCTGGGATGCATTAAGAGGAGCATCTCCAGCAGGTCGAGGCAGGGGATCCTGCCCCTCTACTCAGCCCTGGTGAGGCCACATCTGGAGTATTGTGTCCAGGTCCGGGCCCCACCGTACAAGAGGGATGTGGAGCTGCTGCAGAGAGCCCAGTGCAGGGCCATGAGGACGATCAGGGGCCTGGAACATTTGCCCTATGAGGAGAGGCTGAGGGAGCTGGGCCTGTTCAGCCTGGAGAAGAGAAGGCTGAGAGGGGATCTAATCAGTGTGTACAAGTACCTCAAGGGAGGCAGTGAGGAGGATGGGGCCGGCCTCTTTTCACTGGTGGCCACCGACAGAACGAGAGGAAATGGCCACAAACTTAAGCATCAAAAGTTCCACAGGAACTTAAGGGAAAATGTCTTAACAGTGAGGGTGACAGAGCACTGGCACAGGCTGTCCAGAGAGGCTGTGGAGTCTCCTTCTCTGGAGATCTTCAAGACCCGCTTGGATGAAGTCCTGTGCCCTGTGCTCTAGGTGACCCTAGATGACCTCTAGAGGTCCCTTCCAACCTTAGGCATTCTATGATTCTTATCAGAAGGTTCTGAGAGACTTCCTGGTGGTGGCACAGTAAAATTCCTACATGACAACAATTCCTAGCACAGTAAAACTGAGTAGAAATGCCCCCAAATAAAGCCTTATTAAGCAAAATCAGGATATAATCCGTGGAACAGGAAGATCTTGAATTTGGAGTCAAGTGAATTCTCCTGACTTTGATTTCCCACACTGATTTTTCTGAATTATTTCCAACCGTGTTGCCCAAGTCCCGGCTAATGGTGCTCTGATTCAGCAGTTCCCACTGCAGCAGATGGAGCAGGTAACGTGACCCTACTCTGCGAGACCGGAGCAGCTTGATGCTGCCAGGTTGGCGGCTGTCGAGGCCTCGTGGTGGTTGAAGGTTAGCTGCAGAGAGTGAGTTATGCTCCTCAACAATAAAGCAGCACAGTTGGTATTGAGCAAATGTGAATATTGTTGTCTAGAAAATGGTGCGGGAATTTAATCAGTGTGATTTCCTTATTGCTGTGAAATTATCTGTGAAAACAGCAGCTTGATCTGGTGCTTTGGAAACTACACGCGTTATTGAACTGGACAGTTAATTTCTGTTAAAGGACCTACTTTGGCCCTGGTGCAGAGAGGGTTTGCTCACCACTTCTCTCTCTGTCCTAATAGCTGTGAAGATGGCTATTTTATAAACACATTTAGGGTTGTCTAAAATATGAAAACCTGCTTTTATTGGCAGCACTGTCACCAGGTGTCAGTCAGGTCGATGCAGCTCATGCTGTTGTGGTGTTAACCCTGTGCTCCAGCAACTCCTGCTCGCAGATGATGTCACTGAGACTTCTGAACACCAGCTTTTTGCTGGATCTCAACTCTGGGATCCAGCCATTCAGCCTGGCTGTGCAGGCTGAATGAAACCCTTGGAATTTCCTGCCCACCATACTCTACAAATGCAGATGTTTTGTGCTGAGCAGCAGTCTTTTGGAGTGGGTCGCAACCCCTAGGATGTGCCCACGTGAAAAGGCATTGCACGTGCTCTGGCACTGCTGCCTGTCTGCCTGCTCTCCCCCAAAACTCCTCCCAACCAAGAGGAGTTTTAGTCCGTGCTTCTTCCTTCCTGTGCTCGGGGGACTCTTCCTTTGCCCCCTGGAAGGGGAGTTGTGAAGGGGTCAGTACAGTGCTTATTCCAGCTCTGGTTTACTGGAAGACAGGGGTAATCAATGGGACTGAAAGGCTGGGTTTGCCCCATTTCTGCTGTGTTCAGCACTGAGAATGGCAATCTCCTGGTTTCAGGTGCTTTATTCTACCATTTCCATCCTGGAGCTTCAAATTGCTGCTGAATTACACATTGCACATAATGACTCCTGGCCTGGTCAAACCCTGGTTTGACTTGTCCTTTTGGGTAATGGCTCTGTACAAATACAGAAGATTTGTGTGTGTCATGAACATAATAGACATTTTCTCAGCCTTATGAGATATGCAGACTGCACCATTGCCTCTATTTTGATGCAGTGATTTTGCTTACAACTGCTGTATATGATATGGTTGTCAGCTTTATAGAATAGCTTTTGATGTCACATCGATACTTTGTTCAGTGATCAATGTAGCAGCCTTGTACTATATATTTATCTAGTGAGAGGTCTGGAGCATCTCCAGGTTACTTAGAAGGAGCTGCCAAGCAGCTTCTGTCCTGTATCATGCCTGAGGGCGATGGGACCAGAGCAAACTGTGGGAATAACTGGCCTGTGTATGGACATGATGCAACAATTATGATTTTAATGGGGATCCAGTGCCAGTGAGGTGTCCCGAATGGGCTAATCTCCAGTGAGCTCCTCCCAAACCACCTTTAGCTGCAGGGACCTCTGTACCATGATTTTCTTTGCCAGAGTTCTGTGCTCACGAGTGACATTGCACGCTTTTAGTCACGTTATAGGCACTGTTACAGCACATCTATGCTGCAGTAATAAGCAGATAGTTTTATCGGATTTGTGTTTCGTTGCCGAAAGCGATTTCATTTACATAAAGAATGATCATGGAGACAAACAATGACGTTTAGTAGATAGGCTAATTAATATCTAACAGCTATTTTCTTTAATGAAATTAACTGCAGAAACATCTTAGTTCTTTGACTGTGTTTAATCAAGTCACACCTCCATTTCTCTTGCAAATTATACCAGAGATAATAGTCAAAACACTGAGCAAATTTTCTGCTATGGAATATACTTAAAATTTTAATGAAAATATAACAACTGTCCTATTGAAACTAATTTAGGTGCTTGTTTCAGACACTTCATATATTGTGTTAGTAAAATAAATTGTGTGTAATTGTAAACAGCATCATTGCAGTGTGGGCTACTGCACTAACAATAGGGTGTAAAAAGATGTAGGCGGTTAAAAGAATAAAAACACACTTGAAATTGTTAGTTTAATTGGTTTCTGATAGCCACCTTGCCTGAACCCCTTCCTAGGCTGCTGCTTGTAACTTTTAATCTTTCTTTCTGTTGCTCCTCAGGCCTTGGAGACTCTTAGACTGGACGCACAGCAATGCAGTGGAGCTGATGCCCGAAACGGGCACTTGAGGGGGCATTTACAGCCTGTTCCTACGCACAGGCCTTGCTTGCCCATGCGCCGGTGTGTTCAGGCCGCATGGTGCACGCTCCGTGGTGTCGGAGGACGGGCCTGCCTTTCTGGTGAGCGCTTGGAGGTCACACGTGTCTCCAAGTGTCTCTCCTTGGAAGGCCCAGTGATCTCCACCTGAGGAGTCAGCCATGTTGGCCGAATGTGAGTCTTTGTCCCCACCTAGTGTGTGGACAACTTCAAAGGTGTGCAGATGAGTGCTGCTGAGGACACTTCCCTTCATCTCTACCCTTCTGCAGCCAAAGCACAGTCCATCTAGTCATATAAATGACTAGGTGCCGTGGGCTACAACCCAGTCCCAGGTACATTACCCCATCTCTCCTTCTCCTGTGAAGTAGAGGAGTCAGCTTAACGCCCTAGCACTGCACCCTGGCAGTAGGGGCTGGGAAGGAAGCTTATGGAGGGACGAAACCCCTTTGCGGTGTTCACTCTTGAAGGCCAACACAGGCCGAGGAGCAGACGGGCAGTCCCATGTGGGAGCCCAACCTCAAGCTGCTGAGTCCAAGCATGCTCACTTCAGTAGAGTGCAGGACAGCCGTTGCAGCTGGTTCTCTGGTTTAGAAACCAGTGCAGTCAGACTGTGTTTATGGGGACTCAACACTGTCTGGTAGAAACACCACAGCCCCTTCCTGGCACCAGTAGAGCTACTGCCATGTGTCCCCAAGCTGTATTTTCCCTTACTGGTTCACTAGGTTGCTGCGATGTCCTGGGTGTCCTTCAGTATCTGCTGTGACTGAGCTACAAACTCGCTACGTGTTTGGTAGGTGACACTCGGCTCAAAGCTTTGTGCAGCACTGTCAGAAACAAAAGACAGATCTCTGAATTAGCAAGCAAACATGTTGGGATGCTTGTCTCAAGTCACCGCATCACCAGCGAGGCTACGATATAGCGAGGAGGAATCTAAGCTCGGGGTTACCAAGGTACCTGTGGAAAGGGAGGAAATGAATCATGCAGCCCCTTTTTAGATCGTATCCAGCCTTGAAACTCTAGTTTTTATAGACCAGGCAGAGATATCTTTTTAAAACAGGTGGTGTCGCACAGTAGAAGAAACTTCCCCAGTGCCAGGTGAAAAGTCTGTGGCAGGACTGGGAAAAACATTCCAGTCTCCTATGGCTCATTGTCACAGCCACAAATTTACTTTCTCTATTTCCATGCCAGATTATTATAATTTTCAAGTATTTCAGCTCCACTGCTGAGTTTGGAGTGTTCACATCTTGGTCCAGGGGATGAGTATGCTGTGAAGCAGATACCTACTCAGTCATGTCATGCCTTCAAACGAGGGACTTGGTCCCTGAGTTTGCCTTCCAGGTCACACTTCAGGCTTGTCGTATAATTTCAGGCCTTAATACTAGATGGTTCTTTTCCTGGTTTTCTCATCCTGTTCCATCAGAGATGCCTTCTTTTAGGGGTGCCAACCTCAGGGGCTGGAAATGAAAGACGAAATGTAGAAGCTAGGAGCTTGCTATGGCGTGAGTGGGCAAGGAACATGGTGGTCAGAGAAGCCTTGCTGGAAGCGGAGAGCCCAGAACGCCTTCAGTTAAGACTTCCTTTCTGCCTTTTGGGGTGGTTTTACCAGATGGAGCCTAGCACGCTTTGGTAGGTTTTTACCTCCTAGACTGCTTGTTCAATGGAATTAATTTGAGCCTGCTAATTATGTTGGCAGTAGCTGAGGCAATATGGAAAAGGGAGAACTGCTGAGATGTTAGTGCATATAGCAACCATAGCACAGTCAGTGGTAGAGTTGGCTTTTCCTTGTTGGGATCAGTACTGATTTTTACATTTGGGTGGATTCAAAAGTTTCCAGGGGCTAGAGGGAAAAAAACCCTCCCACTTTATCTTTTACATTTAACTAGTTCAGCAAATTGTTTAATATAAACGTAAAGCACTTGTCACAAATATGCATTTTAAAAGGGCATAATATTCCCTATTTCTGTTTTTGTTGCATAATGCTATAACTTGCAAATAGCTCAATAGATTTCACAGGAGCTACTCTCAGAATAATACAATACTCGATGTAAGCAAAGTGTCATTTATCTCTGAATTGAATTCAGCTTTGATTGTGATCTTTTCATAAATTTCTAAGAAAAAGAAAAATTCCTAGCGTGTGTTCAACAAAACACCTAATTTAAGTGACTGTTGAAATTTGTTTTGTATTAATATAGATAGTGCAATTTGTAAATGAGTCTCACTGGTATTCAGACTCTTTGTTTGGAGAAATAGGATGTGGAGAAACAGAGCTGAAGTAACCACTGGCTAGTTGGAGTCATGGTCCCCTTGGAGCAGCCTCCTGCTCGCTGCGCTTCATCCGGAGGCCGATCTGAGTTTTGCTCTTTATCTTTTACATTTGGAGAGTGTGAGTTACCCCTATCCATCAGGCAGAGCGCATAGGATGGGAGACCATCGTTGCAAATTGTGAGAATACTTTTTTGGTTTAATTCCTTTTATGCTGTATCACCCTTGTACAGCATCTGCTGCAAGTAAATAACTTGAGTGGTCACTTAAACTCCAATTGCTCCAGGAAGGGACAGCTCCCCAGCATGAAAGGATTGAGCTTAAACCCACCCCAATCGAATGCCTCTATCCATAGAGCCATCCCTGAAAGTGATGGCACGTTCTGTATCAATAATAGCACTATAAACTTTGGCAAATCTCATGGATTGGATGCATCTGTTATGTCTCTGCAATGCCTGTGCAAGAACAAAAAAATAGAGCACATAATGAGACTGAGAGAAATTGGTTAGGAAATTTCAGATCTGATGTATGCTGTAGAGAGTGAGCATAAAACCTACTCATCAGACTTTGACCTTCTTATCACTCTGTAGGGTTGTAGATCTTGTGCTGCTCAATTCTGTTATAAATGTTATGAATCCAAACTGAATTGAGATGTACTTATACTGGCCTGGCAAGAAAATCGCTCATTCGCTCTCTGTAGCTCATTGTCATGGTATGTGAAAAGCGCTCTATAAATTGCAAGTAATAAAGAACAATGGGAAAAAACGGGCTAGCAGGGAGCGTATCGGGCTGCAACAGGAGACTACAGCACGTCGAGCAAAGGCATCCAGCGGTGCTGCTGGAGTTCAGCACTGCCCACTGTGATACTGCAGAATCACTCAGTAATTTAGCAAAACAGTCTGTATGACTCCTCTGTGGAATATAGGGAATCCAGCAATGTGCCTGGAAGCTGAAAAATGAATCATTATTTTCCATGGTTCCAGTCTTATGGTCCTATGGAGTCTTTTCTTGGTCACAAAGGAGTGTTTTATATAGGAATACTTTCCAGTTCATTAGTTGGTTAAGATGAAATTATATAATATCTAACATTTTAAAACTGCACAAGATTCAGAAGGAGCCCTGAGAGCAGGAGGAGGCAGTTTTGCTATGAACCCAATGAGAAGCTTTAATGAAATTAGTTACAACAACATAGGATTGAATTAGACGGTGGAGCTCGCTGCCCCTGGGAGCTGGGGAAGCTGGCAGCCCTGGAGATCGGCCGCTGATCAGGTTTTCAAAATATATTCGCTGTTGTGTCATTAATTTTTTCTCTTAGAAGGATATTAAGCCGCGTGCCTACAAATTTAATAGGCCTCGTGTGGATCAGTAAGTATTTATGGAGAAAGCAAGTTTGCAGTTTCTTATGTTTTCTTCTGAGGCATCCAATACTGGCTTCTGAGACCTTTAGAGCTAGGCTGGTTTGACAATGCTATATTTAATATATGTGTTAGATGACGTACTTGTCATGTGGGAAAAAAATTCTGCTTTTCTTGAAAATCTTAAGACTTTAGCAGTTTCACCTGATTTTTTCATCTTTGCTGGGGTGTGACAAGACACATGAGTCGGTGACTATGTGAATGCTGTGCAAAACAGCTACTTATCCAGCCTCCTCGTTTTAAGATCTTGACTTTCATTTCAGATTCAAAAGTTTGCAGCAGGATTTTGAAGAGGCAACTGTGCTTCCTCAGCTCCCTACAATGTTCTTGCAGAGGATCTGCTATTTTTAGGTGCCTAGGCAAATTAAATATCATGAAAATGTGAGGTAGGTAGAACACCACCCCCACAAATCAGAACTGTATGAAGAATTGAGCCATATTTAGAATTTGCAATAGTGAAGCAGACGGTCTCTTTAGCAGGAAGAAAAACCCAAACCACATAATATGTTAAATCTTTGCCGAGATCTTTAGCATAAAAATTCTTTACATTTCTTTTTATTTTCCTTTCAGCTGCTTGTACATTGCGCTAGGAAGTGATACTGAAAATACTCATTTCAACCCTGCTTTTAGAACAGGAACTGTCAGCTTCTTTGATAGTTGAAAAACTCATCCTGATCTGTTTTAAGATACATTGCTCTTTCTACAAAGCCACCTTGCTGCTGACTCATGCTGTGTTTGCTACGAGTGAATGTGAATCAGTCCTCCCTATTTTTGAACGCCCGTAGAAATGAAGCGTGCACCACATTTGAGTCAACTGCAGCAAGGCCTTTCTACCAGAGACGTGACTTTAAGCCTGTCAGCACTCACCTGTGGCGGAATACATGAAAACACGATAAGCATCTCCGGTTATTTCTCCTCTGTTGTTGTTGTCCACTTATGATTTCTTCTGTGTGTTCTCTGCAGGAAAACAATTGATTTTTTTCAAATCTCATTCAATATTTGGGCAGAGTAGTCTGACAGGCTGGGGTTGCGGTTTGCCCCATGGCGAAGCAGACACCTTTGGTTTCTCAGATTCTGGGTGCTGAGCAGTGGGGAGTGTTAGCCCCAAGCTGGCCTGCACTGCAGATTTCCTCCCCCTGCCCGGGGACACCTGCAGCGCCTGGGGACACCCAGGCAGCTCATTCAGAGGAGATTCCTCTGGGGGAATCGCTTGCCCAGTTTGTGTTGGTAGCACTTAATGAGTTCATGTGATTGACTCTGCTGCAATTATTTCCTAGCGATGTATAACGAGTAGCTGTTCTTACAGGCTTATAAAATGTTCCAGAGCTCCATTAATTTTCCCTTCATTAGTTATGTAATTTTGCTAATGATGCAGAGTATTTAGAGGTGTTATGTCCTATGAGAGCAACGAGATTGACTGTGAGGCCACATGGAAGCGTTGCACACTGCTCCATCCCATATTGCTGCCAGAAATTCGTTCTGCCCCGCTGCATCTAATTGTATTTTTTTTGCTTCTGCTCTGAAGTAGAGTCATCTCCTATTGATAAATGAATAATTATTTCATATATGAAATTGCACATTTAATGGAAGTTTGAAGTGTTAAATGATTAGATTTGTTAATTGTGTAATAGTGCCAGGCATAATGATGCATTTAACCATTAATGCTTTTCCACTGCATTGCTTTTCAAATTCTCATGTAGTGAATTATACATTCTTGTTGCCTTTTTATCAAGTGTTAATAATTGTGGAAAATAAAAGGTTAGAGTGTGGAAAGGGGAAAGTATCTTAACTGTGCAGGTAGCAGGAGGCAGGACAGGCTGTGTGTGCCAACTGCTATGGCAGGGGCTGAGAAGAATTTGGTACCTGAAATATTTGGGGAAGACACAGGCTAAGCTGCACTCTATTGTGTCTCTTTTGGTAATTTTCACAGTGTATATAGTACAGCAAATTACAGAGGAAACCTATGGAGCATTGGTGTGAGGCGCAACATGGCCTCCAGGTCATACCGCAGTTTGCCTGCATAACCCTCAGTGCCATGGAGCCTCCTGTGGTCTGCGTTGCTCCCCCGACCCCGCAGGCTGCATGAGGGAGCAGCCATGGCCTGAGGTGATATCGCCCGCTCTCAGCGTTACCCTCTGGGCTGGTGGGCCTCCGCGCTTGGGAGCGAGACAGAGGTTTCTTGAGGGTTCTCTCTGCCGCCGCTGCAGTAGATCATCCTTCATGGATCAAGCAGATCAGGCAACATCATATCAGTGTTAGACCAAAGTTGAAACAATCCCTAGAAAAGCCCGAAAAGCCGACGAAAGTGACTTAAACATGATGCTTGAAAGGAAGGACATTTTGCTTCAAGATTATCATCGCAATTTAGATGCTGTACAGTGTGCGCGGATAAAGAGGGAATTTGGCAGATGAGCTTTTGCCTCTGGAGCCCTCAGATGACTGGAACAAGCTTTCCTTTCAGCTTAAATCAGCAAACAGCGTAATCTCTTCTAAGCCTGGGGTTTAAATGGCTGTTTGAAGAAGGATTGTGCAAAATCTATTTTCAGTAATATGGTTAGTGGAGCTAAAGAGTATGTGTTGTTTTCATGGGATTTTGGACAGCCCTATGGTTTGCATTACATTATTTTTTAGAATGTGTTCTGCAGTTGATGGTTTCCACTTCATCTTTAGATATCTGAGCTAGTGGCTGTTCTGTAAAACTGAAGGCAGTTCTTGGGCACTTCTTTGAATGCAGTAAGCAGAGTAGCAGTCAATACTCTGAACAGTCCTTTATTTTGGTTGTAAGAAAGGCTGTTGTGTTTTTCATGCCCATCAAGAGTCATAGTAAAAGTTTCGTTTTCTAACATGTCTAATACCAGTGGGAGAGCCATTGATCTTGCTGCTAAGTCAACAGTAGCAGCTTCCATCAACAAATCAAGGGCAAAGCAACCGAAGGCAGAAAGTAAAGGCTGGGGCAGAGGGGAAGGGGGACGCGTGTTCTGCTGAGACAGGGCTGATGGAAAAGGGCCTACTCCGCTGTTAGGCTCCTCTGCTCTTGCGATGCTCAGCAGCATAGTAATGTTCTCATTCTCTTGTTGCTTGCTCTTTGTGCCCAATACAAGATGGTAGGTGGTTTTAAACCTGCATAAATTACAGCTTCAAATAGCATATATTTCCTGTAGAAAAGGAAATAACCAGGAGCGACTTTTTTAAGCAGTTTTGCGATTTGAAGGATTCAAACTGCATCAGTAAGCAAGAGGTTTCCAGGGAGCTTGTCTCACTTTTCTGCCTTTGAAGGAGTGTTAGGCAGGCACGCTCCTGGCTGCCTGGGGCGCAATGTTAATTTGGCACTTGGACGTCTCCCGTGTTTGCTGTGTGAGGGGAACAGCAACAAGCCTGCAGAGCCATCAGAGCTCTCCTGCTTTCCGGATCCACACTGAGTTTCTCTGGGTGGGATCACACTGCTCAGGAGGACCCTGGTTTGCTTGGTGCTAACAGTTACTGTTGTACCTCACGTTGCACAGCTCGGTGCTCAGAAGCGTGTCTTGCATGCTATACGTGTTCAATGTGTCTCCTGCCTTTCTGTTCTAGCTGGGGCAGTTTGAGCATCTCACTTTTGTCAGCTGAAGGCTTAGGTATTAAAAAAGGCTGCATGGCCACCAAACACTGGTGGCACAGTCTGCTCTGTAGCAGTATGGCCCAGGCTGAGGCACCTGAGCTGAGTTTTCTGCTTTAACAGAACTAGCATGTCTTAAAAGCTACAGGGAAGGATGATTCAGATTAGTCCAAGGTTTTTGTTTTGTCTTCAGTGCTGAAAAACTCCCAGAGAAAGTGGATTTTCACACTTTCAAATTTCTTTCCTACGATGCAATTTTGTTTAAAAAAAATAGTTGACACCATTAAGAAAGCTTTATTATGAAACTAGGAATTTATTATAAGCTTGAAATAGAAAAGAAATGAGATTTTTTTCATGTGAGAGATGGAACTTGCCTTCAGAAGAAGGATATAAAATACACTGGCAAATTCAACAGTAAAGTGATAGGGGTGCCTGCAGCAGTCTCCTGTTTGAGCAGAGGTGCTTAGACTTGTGCCAAACACATTCTTCCTGATTCTTCTTGAGCTATCTGCAGTTTTTTGGATATAGTGTTCCTAAAAAAAAAAAAAAAAAAAATCCTCTATCTTGATGGGAGGCTAAATATTTGTGAATATTTATTAGAACTGTTACTAAAGGTCTTTGCTACAGAGCTGCAGGCGATGCTTTCAAATGTCTGAGCTAAATTACAGGTTTCTGCAAATAAAACACTACATCACAACATGTTCCCTGTCTTTGCTAGAGTAATTGACAGGGCTTCTACCTAGAAACACTGAAAACACATTTCTTTCCAGATTTCCACATCTTTATTGCTTTCAGTATCAGCAGGAGGGAATATCTGTAGACTGTTGCTCTTTCTTTCCTGCCTTCCCCACCACAAGACTGAAGACCAACGTTTCAATAAAACTACCTTTGATAGTTCTCCAAAGGAAGATGGAGCAAATAATGTTGCAATAATATAGCAAAACTCAACTCATGACCTTGTAGGAGAAGAAATAAATTTTATTTTAAAACAAACTGTGTTTTACTCACACTCTCACAAGCACCAAGATGTCCAAGTGGGCTGGCCAGTATCTGGGCACCAAGGCTTGTTTGCCTACGTGGTCTGGCCAGGATTCCAAGGGATGATGCAGTCACCCCTGGTGCTGGCTACCGAGTCCTTGTCATGTCTACTGCATCCCTCTAGGCCCGTTTTGGGATATGCTGGCCCTGGGGGTGCCTTGAGCACCCTTCTGGAGCTGGCGGGGATTGTGATCTCTGTCTTGTCTGCTGGGTGTCACCTCTCCGTCTGTTCTCAGCTGGGTACCTTACCCAAGGTGTCTTGCCTTGGCTCCTCCACTGTTCATCTTCCCAGCATCATCTATCAGTGGCTCGAGGCTGTATTTCACTGCTGGTGTCTGCTTGTTTTTGTTTGCCCTTTGCTTTTTTAGCTGGATGTCTCTGAGCACTTGACTGTAGATTGGTTGAAATCCTCACAACCTGCTGTCAGCACCTGCCATTCTTACGTCCCTTCTTCTATTGTTCTTTCGAGGGCGTATTCCCACTCATTCATCATTCACGGTGGTCTTCGCATTATCCTTACATTTCTTTGTTTAGTTCTTTCTGGACTGTCTCACAGAGCTGCACTCAGTTTGGGTTGGAGATGCCTTTGCTCCTTTGGGAATATGCCAAGTTGCACGAGTGCTTAATTTACTTATCGTTCCCTATTTGAAATATTTAAGAGAATGCTGGTGTTATGCAGATAATATCTGTAGATGTTAGCAGCTTATCATGTATGGTTATGGTAATCTGAAGGAAATGCAAATGAATTATGAATAATCCTTCGTCTATAAATAAAGCTACTTAGCTTCAAAGCAGTATTGCCATGGAAATTCTTAACTGATAACGTATGTGATTTTTTTTTTCATTTAGATTTCCTCAACCTTTTTATTTTATGCCAGAGCAAAAAAGATGCCAGAGGAAAAAATAAGCTATAAACTCAATGTTGCATATTCAAAAGTCGGTATTTTATTTCATCTTCCTAATTGCAAATCTTTCCGTTTACAGTGTACAGACATGAATACAAATTTATAATAAATTTGGAAAAACAGATAGGAAATACTTTTGTTGACAAGGACTAGCCAAAGGTAATGCTTACTGAAAACCCTTGACTGTGTTTTGAGTTGGTTCAGTCATATTTTTAAATGTTTTCTTGAAACTAAACTGTGTTCAGTGAGGGTGACTAAAGGACCATGCACACTGTTAATGCCACCCAAAGGAAATACTCCACTCTTGTAAAACCCTCATGGCATCGAGGCCCCGTCTCGCAGCAGGCGCTAGCCGCTGTCAGCTGCGCGTGCCTGCACCCGGGGTCCAGCCGGCACGAGGGCTGGGCTTTGACGAGTGGAGCCGTAGCCACGTGGCTTTTCCTTCCCGTGATGAGGAGGCTTTGCTGCCTCCGCTGATGGAATTAAGCGCATCGCTGACCCATTGTGAAGCCCTCTCAAAATCCATGCCGTGAACAGCGAGAACCCTTGTTTTTCACATGAAAGTAGGAAAGCAGTGTAAATCCCCATGGCTCCTTAGCAGAACTCAAGAGCCCATTTGCAGTCAAAAGTGCAAGCTCCCTTGTGAATCTAATGCCTGCCAGATGAGAGGAGAAATCGTTGTTGGTAAGACAGCACATCTTGAAAGTCTTGAAGCGTTCAAAGGGGACCATTCACCTGGCTCACAAAGCAGAAAGTGAACGGGCTCCTTTGTGGTCCCAGGAGTTTGGACTCCTTTCAGCGTATCGCTTTGGGCTGAATTTGCTTCTCTCCAGCAAACAGTGTGCGTGTTCCTTAGGCAAGGCACAGTTATCACAACCCTCTTGGTTTCATGGTGAGACACAAGGTAGTTTCACTCCGAGCAGTGCTCGATGTCTCTTTTCTCA
This sequence comes from Crypturellus undulatus, assembly GCA_013389825.1. Taxonomy (NCBI): domain Eukaryota; kingdom Metazoa; phylum Chordata; class Aves; order Tinamiformes; family Tinamidae; genus Crypturellus; species Crypturellus undulatus. The sequence goes on along the minus strand of VWPW01003430.1, from coordinate 573,410 downwards.
CCTGCAGAAATCAAAGTATTCCCATACTTATTGCTTAGCAATTACTCCTTATAATAATTGGTTTCCTTTTCAAGTGGAAATCTGCCAATTTGTCACCTGTTGAGGACAATATGAATGATCCCCAGCCCTTTGGCAGCCTTGGTTTCTGTGCTCTGCTGCGTGGTGCTGTGGTAATAGAAGCACCATGCTGCCTTTGGTGGGGAAATGCTGCTATGACTCCTCTTGTGTCCTGCACAGCCCAGGGGGAGGACCCACGAGAGCCACTTCTTCCTTTGCCCGTGTTCCCTGAGCATATGTGTCGTACCAGGGTGTTCTCCCAAATCGGGTCCACTACCACTGTGCACACGCATACAGCGATCCCTGCCCGGGGACCCTTGCAGGTCCAGCAGCAACAGTGTAAAGAGAAGAGAACATGTAAGCAGAAAAAAATACTCTCTTCAAAAAGTGACAATAATATTTTGACTTGGAAGTATTTTAGTTTTCACAAAAAGTGTGGGGGCTACAGGACAATGTAGATGGGGTTTCTTCTCTCATAAGGAATTAATCCTATTTCATGCTGGAGCAACATTTTGTATTTGGTTATGAACACTGAGCTAGAACCAGTTCCCATTTTATGGTCGTTTGATTTAATGGGTAGAAATCAGCAGAGTGAAGATCGGTAGTTTGCATATTTTTAATCAGAGAATCACAGTTTCTTTGGTTTCATTTAATCTTTTAAATTCATTGCTTGACTTTGTATTATCTGTTCTCAGAAAGCAGAAGCTTTATTGCTTTAGAAGCTTAAGTAGATATGGATATTACCTTTCTAAAACATTAATAGTTTTTTTGGTAGGGGACAGGATCATTTATATGTAGTTATTATTTCTGTGTTAAAGGCTAGAGGGCGCAAAGAAATACTAGTAAAAATTGTAGACTGAACTATTTAAAATAAAAAAAATGAGATGGACAAAGCCTTCCTAATATAGATGGAAAAGGTATTACTTTATCTGCTGAAAATCCCGCTGAACATTGATTTTATTATGTAAGAACTCTTCTGACAGATAAAGCTGCCCATAAAACTTTTATGTCGCTATTATTACTGAATCATCTCTTGAAGTGTACATTATATATAGTGGATTTTTTTAACCACTAAATTGTGCTCAATCAATTTTCCAGCAACTAGACTTACCAAAAGAGTTTTTTGTTGCTTTTTCTTTTTCTTTTTTTTCTTCTTTTTGTTTCCAACCAGCTGCAATGTGGAAGCTAAAATGTTTCTTACCTGTTAAATACTCATTCTGGTGACAGGAACTTGCCTGAAATAATTTTTTCTCTATGTAGTTTTTTATGCTTCCCCACAGAGAGGTATATCAGAGATTTACAGAGGATGCTTCCCTGGGAAACAGCTGTGACCAGATGTGCATTGCACTTTTGGGTCTTAGGAGTGGCATCTTTAGAAGGAAAATTGATTGCTACATGAGAAAGCTGCTGGGGGAACTGAGCAGAAAAATCTATAGAAAATCCTAAATAACTGGAGAGGTTTGCAGTGCTACCACCCCTTCTATCTGAAACAACTCGTTTGACAAACTGCTTTCTTTAAAAAATGAAAAGGAAAAAAAAAGCCTCTAGAAATCCTGTTAATTTGGGGCTTGTGTATTAGGTTCCCAATTAATGCATTTGTTTACACAAATTTATACTTGCTGGTGTAGCCCTATGCTGACAGCTTCTAAACTTGGCTGAAATTAATAAATTGAAAATAAAAATTGATTAAAATATGTAAACAAGCAGGGTTCAAATTGCTGATTACTCAGAACAAGCAAGAGAAGGCTGGAGTGTCTGGTGGAAGCTCAGTGGAAAGAAAGAAAACAATTTCTTTGCCTGAGCTAACTGCGATTTGAATCAATGCATCTGTAGTCATATGGTGTAAAACTAGCTAGCGTAATTAAACTATTTTTTTTTAAAAAGGACTAGAGGATAGAAGAGCGAGAACTCGTTAGGTCTTACTAGAGTTTTGTACCTGTAAATAGACCCAATCAAAAATGCAAACTATATAATGTAAAATTCGCCTGCTTGTTCTTCTGATTCTGGAGTTGGAATGAATAAAATTATCCTTGGTTATGTTTTTAGGAAGGTATTTAGATACTTAAGAAAACTAGATTCTTTACTGCTGGTGCTTTTGAGTTCTGTGTACAGTCCCGAATCCCATGGGAATTGTGTCCTTGGAGCTTGCTGCTGATGGGAATCAGCTGACGGGAATCTTCTAGCTGGAATCGCCTTTCTGAAGCAAGTTAGTTGAGTTGGATTGACCCCTGGTGTAGATGGTTGCTCAGGCTTCATGTGCTTCATGCCCTGGGTCTGATTTAGCCCAGAAGGCAAGAACCTGTGAGGTTGTACGGCCCAGCTCTTGCTCTTACCAACAGAATTTTATTTTAGATTTGATTCACATCAAATCTGAATTACGGCATTTGCCTGCAAGTCTAGTGGGCAAATTTTGCATAAATTGTTTTCGTCGGTTTCCATCACTCCTGTGTAGATGTATCGTTTTTTTATGAGATTCTTTTCTATTGAGCTTGCTTTTCCTAGAGTTGTTTGTGATTCTTTGTGATCAGGTACATAGACCTAACCTAAGCTTCAGCTGCAGGAAACAAGGCAAACTGGGATGATGGAGGGCAGCTAATTTACCTTGTATGCAGCCAGAGCCTTCATATTACACACTCAGTAGTCACTGGCTATATTGATTATTCAGGGTTTTTTTTGTGTTTTTTAGGGGGATGTTTTGAGGGGAAGATTATATTAGCTTCTCCTTACCCTAAGATGCCTGGGGTACTGAATCTGGAGGCAGATAATGGGCAGGAGAGGAACACGTCCCCTAAAATAGTCTCTTGGGAAAATAAGGATGTTTTAGCTATTCAAGTTCTTCCCTCCAAATCAAATTAAAGCCAGAGCTGAGCATGGCAGAGCAGTTGGAGGCAGTTGCAGAGCAGCAGTGCAGGAAGCACCAATGTGCCCATGTGCCTAACGTGCTGCCCCAGTGTTATGGAATTGGCTTTTCCTTTCTGGATCTGCTCATGCAAAAACCTGTTAAAAAGTGAGGAGGGTAAATGTTCTCTGTGGACATGGCGGCTGCTTTTATATCTAACCCGTGCTGGCAGCTTGTGGGTTAATAATTTATAAGTGTGAGGTTTCTTGTGGTGTGCTTGACCAAATCTGATGCACAGACTAACATCTGAAGTGAGCAGAGTCTGGAAAAATAAAATGTTTTTGAAAGTTAAATTGCAGTCATTTATATGAAAATGCCTTAGGTAGTTCATTTCCTGCATACCCCCTCCCCAAAATACACTCATTTTATAGCCCATCAATAATTCATGTGTATATTGGTTGCAGACAGAAAGCATGAAAATATACGTGCTTTATAAAGCACAGATTTTTAAGAAACAAACATGAATTGCTCCTGTCTGGATGCTAGTAATGCCTGATTAGATCCCACAGCATTTAATATTTGATGGGTGGTTCTTGGCTGTTCGTTGGCAGGGCAGCGACCGTGGCCACAGCAGCGCGCGGGCCGGGCAGCTTGGTTGAAGGAGCTGGGCGCTGCGCGCGGGCCCCGAGGCTGGCGTTAACGGGAGGCGATTCCCTTCTGGAGCTACGGCCCATTCGGCTGCCCTCGCTCCATCCCCATGCACGAGGGTGGATTTACACCACGAAGGCCAAGTCCAAGGGTCCCCCTTGCACGCACGAAGGTGGTTCCAGGCCCAGCTCCGAGCTCCTGCCTGCGCCTCCCTGCGTGCAGGGCCCAGCAGCACCGTTCGTTGCTCCATTCCCAAGGGGAAGGCCTCGGAGTTCTAGACCAGGCTGAGGGGACCATCATTTCAAATTAAATTTAAAATTAAATGTAACTTGCAGTTCTCAGAGGTTTTTGCCCCAGGCAGCATGGGTGAGGAAGGCTATTTCCTCTGTAGATTACTGCAGTTACATAGTTACGGATTGTGATGCAGAGATTTTTAAAAACCATGACAATAACAAAATGATTGGGTGTGTTGAAAAGAGCGTTCTGGAAGGGATGGTGCTGGTGGTGCCACAAAAGAGCAAAAAAGAAATCTCCAGAACCGTGAGCTGCCCACACACCTTGGAGGAATGTCACGCAGCACGAGAACGGAATCACCTCACTTAAGGGCTCAATATGGCGTTTCCTGTGCATTATCTGGATGAGGCTATAACAGCCGTGTTTCTTTCCTGTGGCAAATCAGTGCTGTATCCTGCCATGAAATGCCTGCACACACAAACTTTATTGCAAATTTAAATTACTTACATTATTTTGTTGAATAGTAATTCCCTAAAGCATTATAAACTAAATCATTAATTACTGTTTCTAATGTGCGTGATCCATTGGAAAACATTAAACAAGGCTCACAGTTCCTGTTACTGTTGCTGCTTTTCCAATCCCTGTGGCAGGAGATCACATGGGAGCTCCCGGGCCATCTCCCGCTGACATTCAGAGCTCCTGACATGGATGGCTACGGGCTGCAGATGTTCGCGGTGCCATATGGTATCTGCACATTGTCTTCTGGAGTTATTACAAAATATATTGTTTTGGAGGGGAAGGACAATCCAACCATAAATATTAATCAGTACAGCTGGAGTTTGAATAAAAATGCACTGTAAAAGTTTCATAATGGAGTTCCAGACTTTTCCTGTTTTCATTCACTTGCTCTCTTTCATGCCACTTTACAAGTAAAATTCTCTTTTGCTCATAAATCTCTGGAAAGCCTACTTGCTGTCTGAGAGCAGGCTCGTTTCCTTCCTGATCCCAACATCCCAACTAAGATGCATTGTACAAGCAAAGTGTAATTTTTATGAAGAGACCTAAACCAGTGCCTCACCCAGCAAAAGCTGCTGCCTCATTTTTCTCCCAAGTATTAATAACCACAGCTGTAGAGCTGCAAATTCTGCTTTTCTCCATCTGAGCTTCAGTAACAGTAGGACATTGGCACAAGCTCTTGGCCGAGCCTCGGTGGAAGGCCTCATGGAGGCCAACTCTCCCTGACCTCCTCTATTTTTCCTCCAAATGTACATTTCAAAGAAGTGTTATTGTCAGGATCTCAGGAAGATTTGTTTGAATAAAGGTTTCTAGTGCTAGTCCTCTTATTATAGTGTTATACTTGGGTGTTGCTTTCCTCCGAAAGTCGCTTCATGTCCATAGCAGCATCTACCAAAGCTCTTCTTCCGTGGAGCGCCTCGTAACGGGTTTTGTGCTCCCTTTTATAACAGCCCTTGTTTGGCTGGGCAATGGGTAGCTTGTGGTTAATACTTGGCGTGGGCCTGGGCCCTCTGTGCCTCCCTGAGGTGCTAGTAGGAAACAGGCACTGAATCTGCAACCTTGACATAGCCCGTTCTGGGGGGATGAACTGTCCACACGATTCATTTCTCCGTTTGGTTTTGCTTGTAGTGGGTTTTATGGCTATTAGGACACGTTAAAGACTGTTTTTTAACCAGGGTTTTTTTTGCTTGAAAACAGTTTAAAATGTTAGGTGGAGGGTTTAATTCCTTCAGTGCAGATTTGCTTGGATTCTCTGAAAACTCTTGATTTGATTTTGCTTGTGATTTGTGCCCTTTTGAATCGCATGCCTGCTCATAGGGAACCGTCAGCATATTCTGCAGTGACAATAAAATAAACATTAGCTGTCATGTTGTAATTATGCTACATGAGAGCCTGCCATTTGATTGCTGTCTTCTCCTGAGAGTGGAAAAAGCACTTATGAGGGCCCACTACTTTTGTCATGTCATTTTGTTAAGAGCTGCCCTTAAGCATGTTTTGGTGTTACTTTTGAGAAAAAAAAAAAGGCAAAAAAAGCATGAGGCTACAGAAGCACTTTCATTATTCTGGGCACACTTGCTGTGAGGTGATTAGGAGATTTCAGTGCTGCGTCCTTGAAGGACCTCCTGTTCCTTCTTAATCAACCCATAAAAGTTAGTGTCAATAACTTGAGCAGCAAATTCTTCAGAAAATGATGCAGCATGTATGGCAGCGACCTCCGATTAAATGCCTGAATTAAAAACAAGAGTAGGGCTAAACAGGAGCAGGGTTTGTCGATGCTTTGTCATGCAGCAATGCAGGTATGAGACCTTAAATGTGGGAATACGTGTTTTAGGAGTACTGTAGGAGTACTTTTCAACCACTTTTTTCCTAAAAGTAAAACTAAAAGACTATATGGGAAAGTGGGAGCATTTTAATTGGCACAGAATTCAAGACAATCTGAAGATGTTTTGAATTGCTGTGGAAGCTTTACCACAGTCTAAGGAAGCTGGCAGAACCAACGCTTTCCCTGAAAGAGCGCTAGTGATTTCCTGGCTCTCCTGTGCGGTGCTGGGGATTTTGTGTGGTCGTGACCCTGCTCCAGGGGAGAAGCTGGCCCTTGTAGCAGCATTGGCGTAAGGATGCTGCCTTCTCATCAGCTTGTTATATACAGGATTGCCCTGGTTTCAGCAATCTTAAGTTACTCATATTTTGAGTGGTTATTGGACTTAGGCTTGTTCAAGTGAGTCAGAAGTACAATGCGTGAATTCTACTATTTGTGGCCAAGTGTTTTCGGCATTAAGAAATTGTATTTCAGATTTCTAAAAACAAAAATATATTAACTGCATCTGTTGCTAGGAAAATTTAATTCAATTTAATGGCTCTACCAAAGCTGAATTTAGCTCAACACACTCAATTAGCTGATAGCGAGCAGATGCTGGACCATGCGCTTCAGTGGAGTTAGTTCTTGAAATCTCTCGTACTGATAGAAAAATCCATGATGACTTAGGCTAGTAGCTCACCCACGATTGAAGATGACCTCTAAATAAAGCTCGTTTTGTAGCTGACATACCCCAGTGGGAGGGTAGGTACCACCGTCTGCATTGGCCCCAGATGCCACCCTAGCTGTGTGGCTGAGCAGATGAAGGGGCTGCTGCTTCAGTCAGTGGGGCGCCTCTTTCCAGGAAAACGTGTGGAACAGGCCTGACACGCACCCGCACCTCTGGGAACATGAGGGTCTTGCTGCAGTTTCTGCAGTTCTTTGTAATTTTTCTCCTTTTATTTCTAATATATATATTCTTTCATCTTGGCCTTATTCCTTTCTTTCTAAATGCTAATGAAGCAATAATTCATGTAATCTTGCCCAGGCCAAAGTATTGACCTCCGTTTTTACTGGCAATTAGCAGAGATAGATACAATGTGATTTGAGTCCACTGAATATTTTAAGTCTTTTCAATTTCTGTGTTGTCTTACATGAAAGTTTAATTATGTGGAAAGCTGTGAAAGATTAGGTGTGAGATTCTTGGCTGCCATCAGGTTACGCAGAGGCAATGTCAGAGTATCGTGTCTGTACAACCTCCGTCACTGTGGGACCCCAGGCTGTAGTAATGTCAGCTCATCCGCTGGACTCTATCGAATGTTCATGAGCATGAGATACAAATACAAAACTCTCATCCAAAGTCGTTACCTGAAATTGCCATTTTCAACTGGTGCTCCCACAAGAAAAACCTGGAATAGATTAAACTTGTTCACTGTCATCTCCAGGGTTGGATAAGGGAGAGAAACAGAGGTTAAAAATGTATTTTTTTTCCTCTTTTTTTTTCTTTTTTTTAATCTTGCAGATTTGCTCCATTGTTAAAGGTTCCTTGGAGGCTAGTGCTGAAAAGAGATGTCATATTTATACAGAAAATGTTCTGAAGCGTGTCGGTGGAGTATATGGAGAACATTGATAATCAGCAATTAAATCTACTTTTTCCTATTTTGTAAGTTCCCCACAGTGCGATGGCTTGATTAACTTGTGCATCTTTTGAGGATGAATGCAGATTCTGGAAAAGCCCTTTGGAATATTTTCTGAAACGGAGGAGCAGAAGCTACTAACACGGAAAAGGTGGCTGATGGGACCAGATTTTTCCTGCCATTCTTAAGCATTTGCTGTAGATGCTTAAGCATTACTGCAGCGCTTAGCAATTCTGCCCTGACACTCTTGAACTCTCTTCTCAGATGGTTTTGTTTTGTAGAACAAAAAATATTTTGTATAAATTTTTTAGGAACCTGGTATTTTTAGTGTGTTCAGCTGCTCAGTACAAATCAGGATATGATTTCATAACTTAGGTAATTTGATTTTTCTTACTAAGTAACTCAAAACTAATTTATATTTGCATTGGCTAGGGAAGCAATTGCAATGGGAGGGCAAGGGCAGGAATCAGAGCAAAGCAAGCAGTGAGTTCTAGTTCAGCGTAGAAAGGGTTTTCCCAGAGTTCTGTGTAGAAATCCTTTGTACCGTAATGAGCTCTGATATTTAGTTACACTGGGTTTCTCTTAAGAAAAAGAATTTACATTCAACTTGTTATAAACTCTGTTGCAGGTGGGAAGGGGAAGGAAGTATGGACACATAATGTTTTGCTATCCCTTTCCTGGAGTGAACTAAAGCACAGGAGTGGGGACTTCTCTGGGTGACCCTGTGCCACCTCCAGTAGCAGCTTGCTCCTCATCTCTACTCGTAAAGGTCACCACTAGGAATGCAATTGGCAGTTCAGCTGCACGTGCCCACTGCAGTGGCTCATTTCATTTAATGTGCAATACATTCCACCCTTCCTGTGATTTGAGATTGAGCAGGCACATACACACTCCAAAGCAGAGCAAAACAGGATCCTGGTGGAGCCCTTGAAAGAGTAGGATGAAGATCCGGGTGTGAGAGCGAGGGTGTGAGCGGTACAAACCAGTGTTCCTCAGGCCCATGCTGCTGTCGCGGAGAAAGACTGGCTCAAAGCCACCGAGCGAGCCGAGGGATGTAACAAGAAAAATGCCTTCTTCTTTCAGGCTGTGACTGGTCACAGTAATTGGCCTAATAATGCCATCTCAAAGTTATTTATCTGCAGCTACACTGGGATAAATTTTACTTATGTATGTACTGTGGGGACAAAGAGAAGAGAGAAACCATATGCATTTGATGGATGACATATGACTCTGGTTCTGATCCTCTGAATTCCTCCCATTCTGCTCATGTTTTGTAGGAGCAAAAAAATCAGCGCAGATGTATCCTTTTCTCCCAGTTTTAAATTTTGAGCTTTCAGCCTACTAATGTTTCATCTGCCTATTACCACAAACTATGGGAATGATGCATTTTCTTGACACTGTCTGGCATGGTCTAAAAAGGAGAAGCTGTTAGGAAAAAAAAATATTTGAAAAATACACAGCACAAAGACAATACGCCTGCCCTGCAAATCCCAAGTCTAGGTCTCTGGATACCCCTGTAGCAGGGAGGAGGAGGCTGCCACACATGCTGATAGTAGAAGACATTGCTGTCAAACCAGTATATATGGAGGAAGCCAGTAGGTCTGACTGCTGACCTAACTGCAGGAAAATAAGCCTAGTATATAATATAAGGCTTTCCAGAGCAGGCAGAAATGTTGTGGCATTGTGTATTCTGAATAAGCACCATAAGTACTTGGTGCTCTTGTTTTATACCTGTTGTTGTGTAGAAAGAAGTTTTAGTGCTAAGAGTGTGGAAATCTTACTCTCTGTGGGGAGAAAGGTGAGAGCAAGTAAATTTTAAACCTAAAAAATTTATATGAGATTATTAGGTTTTCTGCATGGAGCTTTTGGCAGGGTTTTGTTTATTCTCTTTCCCTCTCACCCCATTCCATGGTGAAGGAATGGCTGAAATGAGATCAGCAGGAGAGTCCTTATCACATCCTTTTGTAGTGGGAAGACAGCATTTAGATAAGCAAACCACCCTTGGGAGCAGGCTGTGCTGTGTAAAGTACTCTACCCATGCAGAATAAGTGCGTGATCCCAAGCAGTCTGGTCTGAGAATCTAATCCCAATTTCATCCAAGTGTTCCCATACATTCTGGGTCAGCAAAGCAGATCTAGGGTAGGTAATTTCTTACTGATGAGAAGAAAGCCAACAGAGCAGTGGATATTACAAAGTCACAGGAGGAAGCTGGCATTTCAGCGAAGGTGGCTTTTGTGTTCACTCTTCTTCCAGTTTGGTTGCAAAACTGTCCTGCTTGAGCCTCTGCAGCATTGCGTCAGAGCAAGAAAATAGAGGGGCAGGAATTTGGAGACTGTCACTCCTAGATCAGTCAAGCAAAGACAATTACGCGTCTCTGTGACACACAGCTACACTCCATCTGCATGTTCTCCACCCGTGTATGTTGTAAGTGATCAGAGATTATATGGAATAACTGATCAGTGATAGAGTCCAAAAATATCTCCAGCTTAGTCATTTTGTTATAAATGCTAATAATTTTAATTATCTCCTGCACTTGGAAAATGTTTCAAATTGGTAGCAATAACATGAAAGTGTCAGGAATTTTTATAGGTAAGAATATGCTGAGCTCCTTATGAGTATTATTAAAAGCATGCCTAAAAATAACACTGTTTGATGACCTACTTACTTAAATTTAAAAAGTCACACTGAGTGGCTAGCTCTACCAGCAAGTAGATGCAACCTGACTGCTGGTATTTTTGAGAAGTCCGAGTAATGGATCAATGAAAAAAACCAGACAATTTTGAATCTTTCTCAAGTAGACCTTTCTGGTCATTGACTACGTCTGTGTGTCAGGTGAAATGAGAACCATTTTTGTATGAGTTATTTCAATGAGCTGAAGAAGTTCTCTGGATGCCTATAGTAGCACTGAAGCAGGGAACAGCTCGGCTGTGGCCGGGCGGATGGTGGCCAGGAACTCGGGGCCTTGTTGCCTGTTCTTGCTTTTCCTTTTTGGCTTCCTGGGAAAATAATTATTGCGCCATCTGCAGCACTGCGGTGCTTCCACTGCGTTCAGGATCCGATCCAGACCCCGGTGAAATCACTGATGGCAGTGGACACTCTCTGCTGGGACTCTAAGCAGCTCGATAGAGGATTTTGCTCTCTGTTTCAACCCTTCCTCTGGCTGTCCTCCCGCTGACGTGAAAGGGAGTTTTGTCTGAATTAGAACTGCCAAGTGCTGGGGGATTTATCTCCGCTCCAGCACAAGAATGTTTTGTGGGCCTTTTGAGATTACTCACTCTTGGCAGCTTAATGTACATTTTAGATCGTTCCAAAACACTAATCCAGAGCAGGAAAGAGCTGTAAGAATATGTCTAGGACAGTGCTGCCAATACCACTGACTTTTAACTACTCCTCCTTTGGAATTTCTTATTAGCTAACTTTTCCCTTCCCTGTCACCAGCCTTATGCAAAGAAGCAGGTAACCATTGCTTTGCTGATACCAAGCTATAGACACAGCTGGAATAGTTTTTAGTTTGGGAGACTGAATATAGTTTCCCAATCAAGTAAAAGGGTACGTGACGAAACAGCAGCTCTTGCTGCCTCCAGACCAGGCTGGGAGAGGAGCCGCGGACATGGGGCAGTGTCCACTGTGCAGGGGCTGCAGGGCGTTTGGCCTCTCCTGTAATGTCCCGAGTGCATTAGGAACGTGAATGAGCAGCATCACTATTTACAAAGAGGAGCTGAGTTGGTTTAGGGGGAGAATTTATGCCAGACTTTGGCTAGGTGGGCACTTGAGAAGTGTTTGTTCTGCTGGTGGGACAGGAGCAACCCTAACACCTCTGTGTTGTAGGAACCCACAGCAGATTTGTGGAGTAAAATTTGACAGTTCTGTTGTGAAAGGGGCAACCTAGTACCTAGTATAGGCAATTTTCACATAGTTTAGTTGTTCCAGTAAGGACACGTAAGATTTGAACATTTTTCTGAAACTTATTCCTAATCTCTAGCTTTTACTGAAAACAGCTGTTTCGGAATGCCACAAGGATGTGCTTCTGTGCGAGCTGTGCGAGCTGTGCTACTGTGGCACCAACAGGTTAATAAAATTTGCACGGCTCTATGCAGATCACCTGTTGAGCTCTAGATTATGTTAAGTAACTGTCAGAAGGGGTGAGAGAGTGAGACGGTTTGTCTTGAATTTCCATGGAAGTTTGAGGGGATTTGTGCTCTAAATCTTGTTTTTTTTCACTTCATTGGGTGGGTGTTTCAGGAGCTCTTAACCACCGTGCACCTGGCTCATGTCTAAAAGCTTTTCATGTTAAATGAGATCTGTTGAATTCAGTGGAATACTTAAGAACACACCAAAGTCAATTCTGTTAAACTCAGCAAATAAACCAATGGCAGTGAGTTTTGCTATATAGTTTAAATATAGCTAGTTTCTTTGTGATTTGAGCATTCTCTTCCTTTAAAGGTTTGGTTAGGCTCAAGAACTCTGCTATGGTTCAGATCATTTTATCTGGATAGTGGACTCTCACTAACCTGTTTTAGAGGCTTGAGAAGACCATCTGCCTTGCCAGGAGGTTTTGCATCCAATTGCTGAAGTGCTCGCTTCTTCTGAACTATTCCCTAGGGATGAATTTAAAAATGAATGTTTCATTTACCAGTATTGCCTCAGAAAGTGCCGTCTCACCTGGAATATTCTTGGTCATGTTATTTGGTAACCGTTTTTGTTCAGTGGAAGCCAGGATGCTTTTTCAGCCTCCTTGTCTGCTTTCGGAGATGTTGCCTGATTCAGAGGCATGAAAACCTATGATAATTTCGAATATTTTAATGTGTTGCAAAGTACCATAAGTGATAAAAATTTTACCTAAAGGAGAGAGAGCAAGACAAACCCATAAAGCCAGCCTCTTCATCTTGTAAACTGATTTTATTACAGCTGTAATAGGAGCAATTTCAGTTAAAAGGCTCTTGTCAGACAACAGTCTTTACAGATTACAGCCACATGAGAAACAATCTTGGTCAAACACAAATCATGAATTGCTCCGAAAAGATGATTGTTTGTTGAAAGTTTCCTTCCACTGAAAATGACTTTATTCTAATGAGCAATAAGAGTATTGATTAAGTCACAGGTGGTGCAACTTTCGTGAGGGATGTTTTTGAAAAGAGCAGAAAGATTTTTCTGGAGGATTTGTAGAACGGAGTGCCATCGGTTGCATTTCAAAATTAGGCATATTTTAAGGAGCAAATTCTGCCCTGCTTCCCTTTTGTTGCCCTCCAAAACCTGATCTTGGCTGGTCTGGCATTTTGTATTAAAGCAAGTTGCTCCATAATTCCCAGTCTCTCTTCCAGCAGTCCAACTGGAATGATGCACACACTTAAGGTACGTTAGGGATCACACAGAGCTTCATCTACAGTATGAGCTCATTGAAAGAGATGTTACCACACTAAGTGGGAGTCATCTGAAGTCTTTGTCAAGTGCATCCCGCTGCCTTCAGAGTAAAGCTTTGGGGATTTGGTTTGCAGTTGGAATATGGAACTTTCTCCGTAGAACCACACTGCTGTTAAGGTCTTCCTCTTGAGGAAGTTACCTGCCTCTCTGGCTTTACTGTGCTAAGAGAGCTCAAAAGCTGCAGGTGTGTTATAGGTCGTGGGTTGTCTGGCCTGCTATAGGAATTTTCATTCTACAAGTCTCCCCAGGTGACACAGCTGCTATCAAAGATTGCATTCTATTGCTATACAAGGCATGTACATTTAGATCTGGCTGCTTGGAGCACTTCAGATCAAGTGCATCTTCTTATTTGTCACTATCAGTTGTTTTCTTTATTTTCCTCATCTTGCAAAGAACGGTAAGAGTTGTGGATGTGTCAAGGTCATGGAGGATCTGGCTCTCCTTTCTGTACCGCTGTGAAAACATTCAGTTAGAGAGCTTAGACCTGATTTTCTAGGAGCTAAAAAGTTAGACATCTACTGAGACGTGCAATAAAATGCAATGGGATCTGCAATGCTGTATTCCCTAAGAGTCTTTGAATTCTCAGTGAAGTGAGCCTGTGTTACATGGTCATCCTTGATATATCTTGTAGGATATGAAGGATCTGCTCTCTAGAGGCAGAAACTGAAGCTGGGCAGGTATGTAAGTACTGTTGATAATATAATGTCTCTGTCTTAAGGCACTCCTCCAAATGGACGTGTAATATAGGATCAGATTCTGGCCTTGCAGTTACAGGGATGGCAGCCACAGGCTTTAGGAAATGATTCCTGAATGTCACATTCAGCAAGTTCCTTTTCAACCCTGGGGCTCAAGATTATAAGCCAGTGATGTAGCCTGGTTGTCTGAGCAGTTGAAAGTGCTTTAAAATAACTTTAAAAATGTATAAATATAATTTTCTGACATTCAGGCTTAAATAAGAGCTCCCTTGCATGACATTCATTCCTTGCATGTTTCATTCTGGAGTGAATTTTTACTGCTGAGTTATAAACCCCTGGAGTAGTGGTTTGTAATAAAAATGCTGACAGACCCTTAATGATAGCAGCACGAATCGCGCTGCTATAATAAAGAGAAAAAGGGAATCATCAGGCTTTCTGTTTTAATTTTTTTTGATACAGTAGGCCTTTGAGAGAGAATCCTGTGCTGATAATATTCATGGAACACTGCTAGGAGTTGTAAAACTGTTGACAAATATATGATCTTTTTGCAGAATACCAAAAAATGAAATATTTTCATCTAGCAATTCAAGAGCTGCTGTTGACAAAGGAGCCAGCAAACATTAAGTTTTTAAATTATTTATTATGAACAATGCATCTCACAAAAAGAGAAAAAGCATATGCAATATTAGAAAGCATCTGAGTGGAAAAAATGATTATTTTGTTATTCAGTGCCTCCATTGCATGACATTTTTCATGCTAGTTATTAGTAGCACTGCACACTGTTGGTACAAAGTATTTTTCCTCTGCTGAAAAGCCGTTTATAGAGCAAGGTGCTGCTCTTGGGGAACGCTGCAGTGCTTGCCGCAGGCCTGGGCAGGGCTCCTGAGGGCATCCTGAAGGACTTCTGATCACTTCTGCTTTCCCTAGTGGGTAATGAGCTCTGTAAATCTGCAACTTCTAATAAATTTCCCCAATCCAGCATTTCCTCGGGGTGGAGATCCTGCTCCTTACAGTGCTGCGTTTCCCACTGCACTCCCAGCAGCAGCGTGCGGAGCTGCGATACGCTGAGGACGAGCCCATGGCACCGGGGGCTTTTGGTGTGGTGACTTCCAACAAGTTTTGCAGCCAGTGGGTCCAGGCCTTTGGTTTCAGAGCTTGCAGGTGTTTATTCTTTGGTCCAGAAGGAGGAAAAAGACTCGAGGGGTATTTCAACAGATTGTCTCGTATTCAGCACAAAGGCTGATGCCTGACCTCCTGAGTTTGACAGTATGTTAATTTATCTTGGCAAACTGCTCCTCCTTACAAATTACATATTTTTGTCCACTGGAAATCCCGAATCAGGGAAGTTTTAATTTGAAAAGTTTTGTAGCGTTTTTCTAGAACTTTTGATTTATATGTGGAGACTTGTATTTCAGAGACTCATACCAAGTTCTTGGTGCCAGAGCAACAG
Source organism: Crypturellus undulatus (assembly GCA_013389825.1). Classification (NCBI taxonomy): domain Eukaryota; kingdom Metazoa; phylum Chordata; class Aves; order Tinamiformes; family Tinamidae; genus Crypturellus; species Crypturellus undulatus. The sequence continues at coordinate 558,118 of VWPW01003430.1, read as the reverse complement.
TTCTAGAGGTAAAAGACCTCATCTTAAGCCTAGCTTCCACCCAAATAAATGACAAGTAAGTGCTTTACTAGAGAAGTAATTATAACATTACTACAGAAGGATGTAAAGAACCTGTGAATGTAAGGTCCAGTGAAGTAGACAAACCAGAAAGGACAAAGTTAAATATATTTTGACCGTGTCTCCTTTGACTGTGCCTTACAATGGAGCTTCTAGATGTGCGAGCACGCATTGAGCACAATCAATTCCTTAGTGCGATAAAGCTGATTCAATTTAATACAAACACCCAACCATAGCTTTGTTCTTGACATTTTGCACTTTTGTTGCTTTGATTCCAGAATTACAAAACTGATTAGAAAAAAAAAGAACTAATTTCTTCATAGAGTGTAACATCAAGCACATATTTGGGGCACTTGGCTCAGCAAATTCCTTTCTCTGAAAACACTGGGATATATGCATCCGTCCTGCTCCACTGCATGGCTTAGATATAATATACTGCAGAGCTTTATACCGGGCCACCCTCCAAAGCAATGATATGCACACATGCGTAATATTTCACGTTGAAGACATGCAAATGACTTCTAAAAAGTGAGAGAAACTAATTAAAAAGGAGATGCTCACCATGTGTTTGCAACTGAGACTGCAGATTGAGAAGAGTAGTTGAGGAAGCTGCAGCAGAGTAAAAGAGAGGCAGATTGCTACTTAGTGGCTTACAGAGGTAATGTGGAAACTAGGTGTAATTGATAGGCCAAAGACAGTTCCTTAAAAGCTGCTCAAGAACTGCTGCTGGGTGACCTTAGAATCATAGAATCATAGAATGCCTAAGGTTGGAAGGGACCTCTAGAGGTCATCTAGTCCAACCCCCCTGCACACGCAGGGCCACTTAGAGCACTTAGAGCACGTTGTTGAAGTTTTTCTGGAAATCCAAGCATGCATACAGTGAGAACTTCATTTCCCCTCTCGTCTTGATTTATTCCCAGGTCTGAAGCCTGATTTCCAAGTACAGAGGTGCTTTGCACTAGGAGATGCTGGTTCTTTTGGAAAGGTACTAGCTGTCTTAAGAAAGATAACTATTTCATTTACATTGCAGAAAAAGTAATAGTGGTGTAGAATTAGAATGAATTATGTGGTAGAAGTGCCTGCATCTTTACCAGAGCAGATTTGGTTCAGAGGAGTCACACTGACGGGGACCAAGGGTTGAGACATTGGATACCCAGCCAAACCCATGGTTTCAGTTAAGCTGGGAAAGAAATAATTACGTATTTAGTAGATACTGGAGCAACCTATTTGGTATTTAATAGTCGTAAAAGACCAATGAGGAAATTTTCTATGTCAGTTATTGGTGCCATGGGAAAGCAAGAGGTCAAGTCCCTTTTCCAATCAATAAAATGAAAAAATGAGAATAAGATAATCACAGGTGAATTTTTGTATATGTCAGATAACCCTTCTGCTGATGGGAAGGGATTGGTAAATTATTTTGGAGTGCAACTCCAAAATAAATGAGCAAACGTCTCTCCAGAGTGTGGGATTATTATCTCATTGCACACCAGGCAATGAATCCGCATTTCAGACAGCACACGTTGCTTTTGTTCACATGTGACAAAATCAGTTCTTTACAGTAGCTCCTATTTACTTGCCTTGGAGAGTCTTTGAGCTTGTTGGTCTGCAGTTCCCCAGATTTCTCCAGGTATCTGCAGGGTGAATGAAGAATTAACAGCCAAAACCATGAAGTGTGGTTTTGATCACAATCATCTTGTGCTCGTGAATAAAATCAACTAACTAAAGCCCAGGGGTTGTTGCCTCTCTGGATTATTTTATGTCTCCTTTAACAAGCAGCATGACAGTATCATAGGACCATCTTCAACTTCAGTGTAATTTATGATCAAGACAACTGACAGCCAGTTCGTCCTTCAGCCCTTTCTGAAATCCTACCTTAACCTGCTCTTGTCCTGGTGCTTGGTGGGGTTCACTTTATCTGTCTGCCTTATAACCTCTTTTACTCCCAGTTCAATCTCAGAAAGATTGACTCCCTCAAAATTCCTCTGGCCTGAGAATTTGTGGCATTTGCCGCTGTGGTGTCTTTTGTCTGTCGCTGACGAGCGAGCAATAGTGGCCCCAGCCAATACCTCCAGTTTTCATCTCGGACACTTGTGCAGTTCCCTGGGGAGCTGTGTATGATGTAATGGAACTGACAGTCATCTGAGTGAGCTGCTCTTTCTGACCTAGATTTGGTCCCATTCCTACTACATATGCTGGAATTTGTACACGAGGCACGCTCACATATCTCTGCAGGTATTAGGAAGGGCAAGCATAAAACCTCCTGTGAACAGATGCTCAGAATATACAGTTCAGCCTTGGAGAACCTCCTGCTACTATTAACCTGTGGCAGCAGAGATCACAGATCACTATTTAGTAAAACTTGCTCATAATTTAAAATTTGTTTTAAAACCTCCCAAATTAAATCGCTTCTTTGTGAAGCAGGTAGAGACTTGATTTACAGCTTTGCTGTTTTCATAATGGGATATTCCATTGGGGAAAAAAACAGATATTGAGTCTCTTTGACTCTTTCATGCATGTATATGGTTTAAATAATTAATAAAGCCCATCATTTATTGTTGACTTATTATTTTTTCCATGTTTCTGTGCCTTATATTGAAGGAAGTAACATTAATCAGAAGTTTTAGTTTAAGTCATCATTTCTTTCTGAGTTCTCAAGGGAAATGAAAATAGACTGATACTTTCCTAGCAGAAGAAGAATTCCCTCGACAGTATGACATGACAGATTACAGGATCTTGGCTGTAACAGAAGGATAACATTCCTGGAGAGAGATCACCAGTACACAAAGGAGAATGACGTATTCCAGCTTTATAATAGCTCCAAAAGCAGAGATGACAGTTATTTCACATCCATAAAATTTGCACAAGTGAAACTGAGTCATGTGAGGGCTTTTGTAAGTGCTAAAGGAAGAGGCAGCTTGGCTGGGGTGCTTGCAGTGCAGGACGTAAGGAGCTGGTGTTGCTANAGTTATTCGCCTCTAGACAAGGAGCTCCGGCGCGAGCGTCCGCTCCAGAGCCCTTCCCTTCGAGGAAGGGAAGTTGTGATGTGACGTTACACTCCTCAGAAAATAATGTAGAGATTAGTATGTGGAAAACAAACAAACAAACAAAAAAAAACCCCAAACCTCTACAGAAGTGTAGAGGTGTATGGAAGTGCTTCCAAGATTTTATCTATGAGCACCTTGACCGGGGGAAATGGCTCAGACCCCTGCTCATGGGAGTAGCCATGAACTCTGTTAACCTTGTTACCTTTGCGGGCCCTTTCCGTGTCCAAGGAGGTCCTCAGTTGTGCAAGAGCCATCTGGAGGAACCAAAATTTGGATTGGATGTTGATTAAATGAGTTGTCAGGTTGTTTTGCCCTGGCCTTCATTGCACACTTTGAAAGGCCGAAGATAGGTCCTGCGAGCTCTGAATCCTTCTTTTTGCTACCTGTAAGGGTGCTCATCTCTGCTTGGACTTCATCTTTCCTCTGAAGGCAATCGGGTGAGTAAGCGACAATGCTGTATGGGGTTATTGACCCAAAAGACCTTTTGTGGCTGTGTTGTGATGCATCGAGATAGAGATGCCAGTGCAGTATTTTTTCCTCTAGTGAGAGATCAGACTCCAGTATTTTTAATGGTAAACATAGACATGTCAAATAAATCTGTCTGGACTCTGCTATAATTTTCACTGCTCCCAGGTCCAGGGGACAGGCATTCTGAAAGCTGCTGCTTCTTGAATTTCCTTCTAAGTTTGCTGTATTTGAAAACACGATTCATCACCCAATAATTACAGAAGGAAGATCTGTTTCAATTTTTACTCTAGGAAGCAAAATCACCAAGCTATTTCCTAGGGTTGTAATGAAATATTAATTGCTGCCTCTTACATAAGTGGATGGTTCCAAACCAGACTGCATCAATTCAATGTAAATGACAGTGTATAATAACATATAACTCACGGTGATTTTTCTCTGCCTTTCTCTGCAAATAATTTCTACTGTGATAGTACTGCAGCCAGTGGGACAGTACACACAGCAAGCCCTACACATCCTATAGGTTGTTAGAGGTCTCTCATCTACTGCCCCAAGTAGCTAGAGGATCAGAACCTCCTGTAAGTACAGTCCAAAAATGGCAGGATAATAAAGCAAATGGCAGGACCTGGTCACATAAAGCAGTTGTGACTTATTGGTTAGTAGAGTTTTGTTTCCCACAGCAAATTGCTTTTGGAAACTGCTCTTTTGGTATCTACATTTTCATCATTCAGCATCTGTATGACCTTACGACTCATGTGAGGCACATTACAATCTGCTGCACGATCAAGGGGCAAAAGCTCTCCAAAACCAGCCCATAAAATGAGGCTTTCAGAAACAGCACAAAAATTCAGCAGCCGAAGCAGAGAGCCCCTGCGCAGGTATGTGGCAGGAGTGACGGCAGGGCCCGTGGGCACTGCGGGGCTGGCACTCTGCGGGGAGAGGGCTGCTCCATGTGGGGCTGTGTGTTGAGGGCTGGCCCCACGGATGTACAGAGAAGGGTTGCTGGTTGCACTGTAAGCAAAAATACTTTAAAACTGTAGTTAGGATAATATAACAGCAAGAGATGGGAATGGTTGCAAAAAGAATGTCTTCAGTTAAAGCCACTGGACTTGTCCTTGGTAACCTGTATATCCTTCCTGTATCCCCTGCTGAGCTCCCACGTGTGGTGCTGCTCCGGGGAGCAGTGTGGGGCTTGTAACCGGGACACAGGCCTTTTCCAGGCAGTGCAGAGTAACTTCCAGGTGGGCCACTATCCCCATTTGGCAGAGATATGCAGGATATCTTTATGCTTTTGTTGTTATAATGAAAGTTGATGAGGAAACTTTCTTTACCTATTCCATTCCTTCTCGGCTCCTTTCAGATCAGACTGTCTTCCTATAAGCGTAAACTTGAAAATAGCGGAGAATGGAATTTGGTTAGACCTTCCAGGTGTAACTGAATCCAAGTTCTAGTGTAATTGGGGGAGCATTCATTAAAAAGTATCTATCAGATCTGGTCCTTCAGATTAAAGAAGGGATTTGGGTTATGCTTAACCCAAGTGATCATTGTTCTGAGATTCTCATTCTATCAGCTCTTGTATCGTGTTTTCCCAGGACACCACTGGCTTTGCCTTCAAGTTGTCTGGGCTCCATGTGAATGAATGGTGCTGTTTTCCTTCAGCACATGAATCCTCCCAATTCTCCCGATAGTCAGTTTGCTGGGCACTCATCGAGCTTGTGAATAGGCAGTCCTCAAAGTATGCTGTTATTGCATGCAGTACTTTATGTTTGACACTTGCTCTCATCAGCATTTAAAATCTGATATGATGGTAATTAAAGAGCTGGATGCTCTCCAGCTTTTTTGGCAGCTTAATCGTTCTTCGTGCTTTTTATGAAATTCAGCTTTGAATTTCAGCACCGTACTGATTGCTTACAAGCTATAAAGGAAGCGCAAGCCATTCTCACCTTCAGGCACCTTCCCCCTTCCCTTGCAGCTGTGAAGAAAAAGCATATCTTAATCCTTTGTGTGTCAAGCTTTTCGTTGGCTATCATGCTGATGCTCGCTGACTGAGTGGAATAGAAAATCTCAGAGGGATCCTTTATCTAAACATCTCCAAAGAGACAACCTGAAGCCTCACAATACTTGAGTTGCAGTGAGCATCCTCCCTGGTTGCCTATGAATAACCTTTCTGCCTGGCAGGGAATTTGTTTCTATCTTGAAAGGTTGTATTCATATGTTTAATAAAGTTGGATGGTTTGAATACATGTACTTTTCAGTGCTGCCAGCAGATCTTGCTTCTTGGCTAAGTTTCATTTGGATACTAGCAGGAGAAAGCAGAAAGCAAAAATGGCAAGATTTGCCTTCCCTACAAATCTGTTTGTGTTCTGGAGCTAGATTCAGCCTTGCCATAAGCAGATGTAATTTCCTCAGGCATCTCTGAATTTGGAGGCTGATTACATGCAATATAAAGCAGGCAGGAGCCTGATACAATGCCTCCTGCCCTTCCTTCAGAGCTCTGGAAGAACAGTCTTTCCTTTGAAAGTGGTATAATTAGCCAAAATAGCAAACAGCAAGTTGGCACTGTGAGCATAAAGAGCTTGACAGTGCAAGTAAGCAATTAAGGGTTAGCTGCATTGCAGATGAATCAGCCTTTCCTTTTTTCACCACACGTGATTTCTGCAGAATGACGCGCTCCTCTTGGGCAAGGATGAGCGAGGGGGCTTAGTACTCTTATCTTTAAGAAATCATTAAAGCTTGTCCTGAGTAAGAATCACAAAACCTACCCTGTGGTTAATCAGGACAACTAGGTAAGGAAATTATAAATAAATACATAAAAGGCCAGTCAATGCTGTGGTGAAGCTGTGCCGAGGGCAGGCACTTTGGTGTGAGAAGGACATGGGTTGCGTGGGGCCATGTTTGCTACCTGGGTGTATGTTCGCCACTAATAGGCTATTTCAGGACATGAAATCTCCCAGTTCAGTGAGACTTTCTGTTTCTGATGAAGTAAAACACCTGCAAGACCCAATAGAGCAACGCCTGGAAAAGAGCCGCGAAACCTGCACATGGCCCCGGCTGACGTCCTGGCTAGGCAGGGCACCCTCCCCACAAACCAAAAGGCCAGTTCACAAGGACTGTGTGCCCCTAGGCACAAACTCGGAAGGCAAAACGCAGGGCTGAGCTACAGAGGGCTGGGAATTAGCTGTTCCTTGGATCCAACCCTTAATGCAGGCCGTGTGGTGCCAGGGTCACTGCTGGCCTGCTCCGCGCTGCTGTGCGAATCGCTCCTCTTCGTCCCCGATGGCCTTTTTTTCCCTTCAAAAGAGCAACAGGCCTTCAGTGAACACCTGCTCACAGTGAAAGGCCAAGCACTGCTTTAGCAAAATGCTGCAGTCATTCCTGTTTGTATTGCGTATCTTCTTGGTTAGGTATTATAAATGAAATGAAAAAGTGGATGTCCTGAAAAGTTTAAACCCTGAGCAAGTCAGCCAGCTAGATTAAATACGTGTTACAAATGCTGGGGCAGAGCACATATCAATCCATTAACATCAGAAGGGGATGAAAGCTCTCTTATTTAATAACAAAAATTTCAGGGCCTGTCATGTACTTAGGTGCTACCAGAAAAGCTTTGGACCCTTCAAATAATGTTTTATAGCACAAGGTGTCATCTCTTTGCTGAGACTCTAATTGTTATTGTGGCTTCTCCTGATCCAAGATGCTAATAAAAAAAGTGGTGCTGGTGGTGGTTGTTGGAGATGGGCGGGGGGGCGGTTCTGCCAGCTGTTCCATTTAAGAAGAAGTTAAGAGAAACTTAAGGATAACTTTGATGCAATCCTATGTATTTATAAAGGCATGTATCCCGGAACAAAGTATGACTCAAAAACTGACTTAAAAGCTGCCTTTGGAGGCTTTTCCTAGGACCAAGCTGCTAGTGCTTGCTCCATGTCCTTGGTTTTCTCTTTCTTACTTTTCAGCGTACATTTCTGCTGTTTTCCTTTTTTTGATCATTTCCACTGATCTCATCGCCTGGATTGGTTGCCTGACATTCTTGGAAACCTCTCCCTTTGAATAACCCATTCTGTTTGTTAGGGTATGTGACTGTTTCCTCACTTTATGGAGCCGCTCTCCCCTTCAGGCTATTGCTCGCCTCAGTTTAAACCAGCCCCTAGCATTTGCCCTTCCCTCATGCGTAAGCCCCCCAGAAGTGCTGTGGCCTTTCCTGTGGGACATTTAATGCCCAGAACACTGGGCATCTTTCCCGGGAAGCCCATATCCTTCTGGATTGTTTGTAGGCATCAAGGGCAAGGAGAGGACAGAGGATATAAAGGACTTGCTAACAGTCTGGAGAAACTGCATCCCTGTGGAAGTGGTAGCCGAGGGGAAAGCTGGACATTCCTTACCTGCAAATGGGGTGGTGGGCACAGTGGGATGCTGACGAGAGAAGGAGGGCAGAGGAGGGGATGGTGGGTGAGGAACTGGAAGAGTCTGGAGACAAGTAGCTTAGGGAAGGAAGGAAACACCATCCAAGTGAGAGTGATCCTCAGCAGCCATCGGTAGTGTCGTGTCCTACTGCCATGATTGTCATTTACTGGTGGAAGGGCCAAGAGTGCAGGGACAGAGCAGGGCTGGTGCTCTGTCCTGTACTCTGCTCAGCTGGAGCTCGGACATTGGTGGTGGGTCTGGACATCCTAGGCATTTCCACACGTGGAATCTCTTTAAATATCACTATAACGAGAGATAAAGGAAAATACGTATGCAGTGATGCCTAAGACTGCCTTCACTTCTGTTTAGGTCCAGATATGTTGCTAAGCCTAAGATATGGCCCAGACCTGAGATTAAAAAAAAAGAGCAATATTCTTCTGCTAAAGGACTAAGTTATTCTAGAGTAAAGTAGAAGCTAAGGATTGGTGCCCGTTTGTTGCTTTGAGCTGAGCAAGGTCAGTTCAGCTCAATAATACTGAATGTGAGCCAGCTCCTGGAAAGGGAAGGAAATCAGAAAATCTGCAGATTCTATTAATGGGAGCTCCTCGGGATGCTTTTGGAATGCCAAATTAGCAAGAACAAAAAAGTATTTCGGAGGATAGATGTGCTGGTTTGGTACAAAATCATAAACAGACAAGAATAAGCAAAGATTATTCAGATAATAGTCTCAACTGAGAAGAGCTGATGGGGCCAATTAGCGGAGCGGGCCGGACTGCGCGGTGAGGATTCCGTGACAGTAGCGAGAGCGGAGCGGAGAGCCCAGCTGCAGCACAGCGCTCTCCAGGTTGGGATGGTGCCCTGGACACTGCTGGGATCTCATTTACCTGGAGCCGGCATGTAGACAAAGCCGGAGGTCCTGGGCAGAATGGGAAATGGGAAAAAGCAGGGGAAAGCACAGACACCTGAAATCAAAGAAGTGGAAGAAAGCTTCCGTGGAGTGAGTTGAGTTTGAGTAGAGGGAGGGAGGTCCTGAAAGCAGTCTTATCCCACAGGGAATACATCGGTAGTGATAGCACTGCTGAGTTAGGGAATTCTAGGCCAAACCGAATCATTTTCAGGAAACAGTCAGGAAAACATGCTTGAAACAGGGATTTCTGGCAGAATGAGTACATGGGGTAGCTTCACTCTATTGTTGAATTTAGGAAGTGACCAAAGGAACAGGTAGAGAACAGCAGACTGTCACCTCTTTTAATGGCCAAAGGGTCTCCACTGTGCTGGTCTGGATGACTGGGGAAGAATATGTGGTCTAGGAAAACACTAAGGGGGAAACGTGGCTCCCTGCAGAACGAGGATGTAGTAAAACTGCATGCTTGGTTGTTAGCTTATTTCTAGGCATGACGATCGGAGCAATAGCAGATCTTGACAACAAAAATACGGGTGGCAACCTGCAAAGTGGGAAGGCCACCTAAAGTTGTGTTTTCCTAGCTCTTCCTTCTGGTAGTGTGTGATTTTTGTGTATAAATCTGTTTAAACTGACAGGTGAAACAGCCTGAGAGGTCTCTATGATGGGCAGAGATGGAAGGTTTCCATATGCAAGCCCTGCGCTGTGAGTGCCCCACCGCGGAGCCAAGCTCCTAGTGTTCCCGTGGGGCAATCCTCATGCCAGGCAGCCTTTGGAAGCCCAGACCCCTTCAAAGCCTGGGCTATTTATCACTTCGGAAACATGTGAAGGAGTGGGTGTTTGCAGCAGCCCATAGGTGTGGTGCAAGCAGAGGGAGCAGTTGGGATGGCTTTGACCATCTGCGTGGTCATCTCAGCTGCTGCAATGGTCTTGCGAGAGGAGTTTTGCAGAAGTGTTTTGCTAAGTGGGTTTCAGATAAATTACTCTTTTCTATGGATTAATATTTTTTTCTACAGATGTGGGTTTAAACTGGTTTTCTTTTGATTATGAACCTTGTGAATTGTTTCAGTGATGTTTTTAGGGGAATAAACAGATAAAACAGGAATAAGAATTGTTCATGCCAAGACTTAATAGATATTCTCTTGTTTCTAGGAACAAGTAGGCAGCTGGTTGGTGCATATACATATATTTGAGTTTCCTGCCTTCCTGACTGCAATTAAATGTCTCTACCAGATCAAAAGCTGTTTTAACTTATTTGGAAATAAAATTGCTCTGCCTACTGTGCCGTGTAAAGTTTAAGAAAGCTTTAATGAAACAAGTTCTACCAAGGGAGTCTATTTTACTATCCTAAGACCTTTATTTTAAACCAAGCAGGTATGGATTTGTAGTTTAAGTTTGCTGCTTGTGTTGTGGGTAATGGTTGGCCGGGAGCTCCGATCCCACAGTGTCCTGCTCCTGGCCATGTGCTCCGGGGCTCCGTCAGCCCCAAACCGTGATCCTCGTTTTGTCCCGGACGGCCTCCCCACCCAGGTTTGCCAGGGCAGTTTGGCAGGGGGATCCATGACAGATCCAGCCTGGACCGGGAGGGCCATGCCAAAAAAACGCTTGCAGGAGGTTATTCTGATTCAGTGAAAGATCTGCGGGTTTATATCGGACTTGTTTCCTCGAATTTGGTGGGTTTGTATATAAATTCAACCCTACTCTCCCTACAATTTAAAAATTAATCTTGAAGCCAAGGGCAAGATTATAAAGATCAATATATTGAATTGAACTTCTGAATTATAAAAATCCAGAGAGGGACAGCTGCATTCATAGTTACTTTCTTTTTTTTTCTTTTTAAACAAAAATAACAGTCTTATTTTAATGAAAACTGCATCGGATAAGGACTTTACTGAGTAAGTTAAAATTGAGTTAGTAGTAAGACTGTATTGCTCTTTAAAATTTATGAAAGTTAACACCAGAAAAATTGATTGTTGAGTTAAATCAAAACTAAATGCTCCCAGGTTGATATTTCAGCTCCAGAATTTTAACTCTGCTTTTTACAGAGTAGGACCATTTATAAAGCATGGATCTGGACTGAAATCAGGAATTTGGAATTTTGGCATTTTGGTGCAGTTTCCTACCTACTGAGTTGCACTGGAAGCATTGTGTTGGATGCAAAAGGGGATGTGTCCACGTGAGGCACTGACACTGGGAATGCTCCTATCCGCGCCCCACGCCATGCTGCCTGCTGAGCAGGGTGCTCTTCACTTGCAGAGCGGAGCTGAACTGTTCACCCCTGATGATGGAAACGAGCACATCCCAAGCACGTCGCCTGATCCTTCCCTGGCCTGCGAGTATGAAGATGTGTAAGTTAGACAAACTGTCTTCTGACCATAACCCATCTTTCATCCTTATCCTGCTCTCCTGCAGCTGCTGTGCTTTATTCTTTACACATGTTCGCACACAAATAGGCAGATACAGTCACTGAAGTCTCTGGAACATATAACAGAGGACTATAACGAGAGTGGAGACAATAAAAGTTCATCTCGCACCAAAGGAAATTCCATTGTGGATTTAGAGATAAAACCCTTGCTCGTTTCCAGACCCGCTGTGTATTTTTTACTCCATTGTGCTTGAAAAGCTAGTCCAGACAGATGAAAATACAGCTGACATCAAAAATAAGATGATGTTGCGTAGGTTAGAGGAGTGGAGGAGAGTGGTGATAGTCGGTGTTCAGCTCCAATCGTTGTCTGCCACAGTGGCACGTGGACTGTGCAGATCGGGGGAGCACATCTGGGAGGACACCCAAGAAAGCAGGAATGCTTCAGGGCAGGAGGTGGCGAGATCACAGCAAGTCTGCAGGGAGGCTCACAGGGTGCCACAGCTCTCTGCAAAAGAAGAAACGCGATGATGAAACTTGACTTTAGAAAGTAAGAAGTTGGTAGTTGAGACTCATAAATCAATAGTGACATTAAACCCTTTGTGTATTCAGCTAGCTCAAAACTCAACTGAATCAGAGGCAAAAAATGGATCATTTGACAGTATCTCACACTTTCTGCCAGATGCATATTATCTGGTCTCAAGGACAGCAAGATGGTGCAGACTCTAATAGCACTGCAGACTATCTAAGAAGTTGGTAGCAGGACTAAAGCCCCATTGTGTCGCCTATTTCTTCTGTCCACCATTTCCTAGAGAAATGCATTGCCCCAGTTTGGATTTTCATACCCAGAGAGGCTTTGGGAAGCTGGGGGAACCAGCACCTTTTGATGCTATAGGAGAGGGCATCTTGAACTGCTTGGCACTCATGGGGGGAGGCAGGTGAAATCGTTTTCCCCTTGAAATCTTTGCCCTTATCCTCACTAAATATAATTATAGCAAAATACTCTCCCAAGTATCTGATTTTATCTAACATTCAGAAGTTCTAAATCAAACTGATAAATGTTCATTAACAAAGAAATCAGGAGTGGATGCTAAGTACAGAAAATGAGAGAGGATGTGAAGTATAAATATTAGAGCTTGCATGAGGTTTTATTATGGTGTTCCTGGGTGTTACATATTTAGGAAAGCAGGCTGAACTGTCACCTTATCACTGAGTCCCTTATCAACCAAATTCATTAAGTATTAGACTGATGACTTATATTGCATTTATGTTGCTGGTCTGTCCACCGCAGTCTGCGTTTTCCCAACTTGGTCTCTGAAAGCTTAGAGCCTTTTCCTCGTAATTATTTTGTTAAACCACTTCCCTGGAATTAGTATTTAAATTAGGGCAAACTGAGCACTGAACTGAATTTCCGTGAGAAAGTCCTTATAAAACCCAAATATATACAATGTATATCAGCAAAGATAGCTGCAGGACATGTACACTAGTATGCGGAGCACGGAAGTAGCTGGGATACAAGCGCCACCTGGGGCAGGGACGGCCTGTATGGGTGTTTGTAGGGCCCGCAGGGCAGTGCGCTCTGGTCTCCTTGGCCACCTCTGAGTCATCGTGGTAGTACGGAGTATTAGCATGTGTGGAAGGCTCTTGTTGGTCTGCTAAAAGGGTTACATGTGTGCAGTTTCAATGTGGGATTCACTTGCACCTTGCAGATGTAACAATGAATAAAAATACGGCGGAGGAAGTGGTCTAGCGCGTGGGAGTGTGTCAGTAATCCGCTCTGCGGTGGCCTTCCTGGTGACAGCCGGTGAGTGAGGAAGTGATGTGACACTCGCTCGCCCCGTGGCCTCTCAGGAGAGATGCAGGGACCACCTTCTTAAATGCTGAGCTTGAGCAATTCTGCAGCTCACCTTCCGTTGGCCTTTGGCAGGGAGCCCTGGTTAGGTATTGGCCCCTGGTCTAGGTATTAGACAGAGGCCCGTTATTAGGTGGGGAGGATGTGGGATGTTGTATAAGCTCAGGGCATAAGGAACATCAGGAGCTTATTGGAGGTGACTGAGCATAAATAGATGTTATGGGAGGAGGAGAGAAAAAAAGAGGATAGGAGGGATGGCGATGGGGAAGAGATTCTGGCAGAATGTCTGTTTTGGCCCGACATCAGATTATTAAACCCCAAATACTTGAAATCCTCCCACCACTAGTTTTAAATGAAGACATTGTGGTTAAAAGTGCTCTCACTGCCTTATCAAATGACTGTCTTAATTTGGATTACTATTGAAAGCCATCCTTAAAGAGCTTATTTCCTATATATATTCACCTAAGATTGCATCTGTGATAGTATGCTGTTGTGTGACTCTATAAATATGTATATAGTCATATGCATATGTTATTAAAAGAATTTTGGTTGGGCTCTTTCGCTATTTAGTTCTTTAAACAAGATGTTGGAAGGATACAAAGCAAATATGCATAGGTATAATCACTCACTATTGATGCTTCAGTACATTCTGGCTTGATTAAGCTCTGAACCCACAGATATGACAGCAAAAAGCTGAAGCTCTTCCTGGTTTAATTGCATATAAAAGCTGAAAATGGGAATATGATTTTTACGGTGCAGTGCTGGATGCAAAAGAAAAGGAGAAATAAAAACTCCACGTCATTGCAGTACCCATCTCACACGTCACTGAAATTTGGTGTTTTTTTCTTTTCAAATTTGCATTATGACAGTTGTTCAAAGGCTGCAGGATGTTCCTGTTTCACGTGTGCTGACGGCAAGCTGGGTGCAGCATCTCAGCTTGGAGCCACTGCCCAAATGGCCACGGTCAAAGGTGCGGGTGTTCAAAGGTCACCCAGGCTGCTTTTGAAAGGCGGAAAATGTAACTACTTAACATAACATTTATGTTAAAACTTGGGGTGTGTTGTGAGTGCCAAGTCAAGAAAAGGACAGGTTTAGCAACACAAAACACTAACATTGTTTTGTTTCAAAATTCACCAACGGTCACCTGAGTATATCATAAAATGGTGGCAAGTTTAATCATTGGTTCCCATCCATTCTGTGAGTATCCTAATAATTTGTGTTTATCTTAATATGTAGGATACGTGCAACAATCTGGGAATAATTAGACCCACAGCTCTATGGCCTTCCAGAGTAATGACTCATTTGGGGATTCCCAGGAGCCACTCTCAAGCATTCTGGCAAAACAGCTTTACGACTGTTGGCCCAAAAAATGTGACTGGGGATGCAGGCAGGGGCTTAATCTCTCAGTTCAGATTGCAGAATGAGAGTAAAAGAAGCCTTATCCTTATAGGTTAAACTTATTAGTGCTTGTTACCTTTCTAGTCTACATTTATAAGTTTGATTTTTTTTTTCTGCTTCAAAATGGATTTAGAAGGAAGGAGAACTTGCCTGGTAAGCACAAGCCTAAGCAGGTCGCTAAGGGGGCAGAAAATCACCAAGCTGTGGTGGGCGTCTGCACCTGCAGCCAAGGCAGCTCCCGCTCTGACCGAGACTCCCAAGTCAGGATCTGTCCTGGTGGAAGGGAGATTTGTCAGCTGAACACGCAGGTCCTGCCGTGCTGCTGAGAGAAGAGCCCATGAGGAGACAGCTCTGTTGCACACTGGGGGTGAGACAGTGCGTTCCCGACCTCTGCTCCTGCTCTTGGGCTTTGTTGGGAGGAACATGTCAGGAAATGTCCCTCTGTTCCCAGGTTAAGGACCTGGGTGTAGAGAGAGCGCTCAACATTCATGTTCACTATTCCCTGGTGAGCCTGGTTTTTGTTAACTGATTTTCTAGTCCTGCTGTGACCCATATGTGCTCTTGGTCCCCAAACATCGTGGGGTAATTAGCTCCCGGGTGTAATTATGTGTTACAGGAAAAAGAAACTGTGACCAAGGGGAAGGAACATCAAAAACTGAAGTCAAAAGTTGAGGCTGATAAAAAGCCTGAATAATATGGGTATCAGCTGAATTAAACCGTGGCAAGGCTGCTTAACATTGGACTCAAGATTTGATCATGATTCTGCTCATATACTAATTTTTACAGTCATTGCCAGCTTTAGGTGAGATGAAAACTAGGCCAGAGTACTTCTAAGGGAAAGCAATATCTGATGTTTTTGATTAAAATAAAAATAAATCAGCTCTTAATGAGAAATAACCCAATACTTAAGAGAAATGACTTCCTGCAAAATTTAAAGAACATCTAAAATCTGTGAAAGTAATGAAGATTGTGTTCTTCTCTTTCATATAGGTACCCATGTGTTTAATTAGGAATAATGTTCAAGTCTTGGAGTGCCGCACTTCTGATGAGAGTTGATGTTCCAGGCTTTGATACAGTTAGTTTGAAGAAATTCAATTAATAATTAAGGTGTTTGCTGATATCACTCACAAAGCTGTTCAGCGGCAATTACTGCATCCTACCTGGCTGATGTAGATGGAAGCACTCGTGCGTCGCTGCTAGAACGCCTTGTCACAGAGACCAAGGTCTGTCCGGCCGCAGAGAGAAGGGGCAGGAGGGGTGAGACCCGCCAGTCAGACCCGAGGGCGGCTCTGCTGCTTCGCAGGACCTTTCGGTAAGGTTATCCCAGCATTGCGTTTTCCCTTGTGAATGAGTTACACTGATAAGACTTGGCCTGCCAGTACATTTCATTCCTTTGGAAGCAAAGATCTTTTAGAGGGACCTAGGACCATCCAGTTCAAGCTTTTACAGCCTGGGGAGCCAGGGGACGGTCAGGGCTCAGCTTGTGTGGTGGTGCAGTTGGCATCGCCTCGGCACGCAGGATGTCACTGCACGTGTCCTACCCAGACTGCAACTCTGAGGCTTTGGCAGTGAACGGCCACAGAAAGGGTCCAAATAATGGCATTTCTGAGAGTGTCAGTGCTGCTGCTCTCCAAGCTCTGGAGTGCCTATCTGCTAGCTGCCAGGTAAGGCGTCTCGTGGCCTCCCGCTGCTCATGTGCACTCGGAACCTCTGCGAGCCAACAAATTACTCCTTTCTTAATACCCTGTTACAGATTGCTGCTATCTCTGTAACAGAGACTACCTATCTCATTAATTTGTAATTTTAGTGAAATATTGGAGCCTTGAAAGTGGCATGTGAGCTAAAATACAAATACAGTGGATCTACTGCTGCCCAAAGGCTATAGAGAGCCATAGCAATTAGGCTGCGCGGTGCTGCGGGTTGCGAAATGATTTGGTGCTCTGGGCTCTCCATTACTTGGGTCCTTCCCTCTGTGCAAGTTGAAGTAATATAAGGAAAAGTGTAATGAAGATGTGGTGTGCTGTATGTAAGGTACCTCTCTGAGACATACATACACACACATGTACAGAGAATATGAATTCTGCCATATGGGAAGTTTGACATGACCACAAATGGAAGACATATTATTTTCCTTCCTAGAATTTGGTGCATATGAGTAGCTTCTCAGGTGAACCTTTCTCAATATTGAAGTAAAATGTGTCTTGCAAAATAGACAAAAATATGTCGTACACAAAATCTGGCAGGCATAGTTAACATTTGACAAATTTTCATCCGGATTAAGTATCTCTAGACATGTATAGGGAGCTGACACAAAGGGCTTGATCTTGTGATGCTCTAGGAAACTCTCTTGCAATAGAGAGAGTCTTGCTAGACATCGTGTGTGTTCCTGGGAGAACGCGGCATCCTGGAGGGAGCAGCGGGTGATGCTGACACAGCACAGTTTTCCCGAGGTGCCCTGGGCACTGGCGTGTGCCTGCGCAGCCCGTGGTGTTGGTGGAGCTGCATTTGCTCCTCCCTGCGCAGGGAGAACCGCGGAGGCGGCCACGGCAGCAGAGCCGGAGCACAGTCAGGCCCACGGACTCCCGGCCCTCGGGCTCACGCGGATTCTTCCATGTTCAGCTGATCTAATAGCAAGTCCTCGTGCAGTAATGACAACTTTGTGAATGTTTCTGTGGATCACCATGGCATGATAAGAACCATGGCAGCCTGGTGGCTACTAACCACTTGCTGTTTTCCTTCTGCCTTGGGCAGGTTTTTTTGTGGCAGCAGAGGAGAATGGAAGATCTTCCACCCTGGGGCTGTGTCGGTGTCACACTGGCATCGAGCTGCTTGTGTGGCTGAGCAGGTTTTAGCCACGTATTATCAATATTTGGGCTTGGGTTGTCAGGAGAGTCAGAGCTGCAAACAGCAGAACAAGTGAAGGGGGATGATATACCCACATCCAGCAACTTTTGCACAGGGCTCTGAATGAGCTTAGAGTCTACTGAAATCCCTCAGAATACTTTACCCTTCACCTGAGTGCAATCTAGGTCTTTTATTTCAAATATAATATATATATATATTTGTTGGTGAAAGAAAATATCCCTTTATTTTTTTACCTTACTCTCAAACTGCTAAGCCAAAGGCTGCCAAAGTGAAGGGTAAAAGGAGAACACAGAGTTACCGTTGGGAAAGTGTGCAGCGTCACACAGAATTAGCTCCAGTGTGCTGATATGCTGAACCATCCAAAAAATGAAAAAAAAATTGAAGGCCATTCCAATTCCAGCCTGATCCAGTATCCAGAAGCAAAACCTCCTGCTGACAGGGGAGAAAACTGGGACGGACTCTCAGTCACATCATATGTGTCTGCAGTCAGAAAATCTCCTTAAAATCTCAGTCGTGCAAGACAACCAGTTTAATAGCACATCTAATGTTCGTCCATTTTAAAATATGTTTATTTTTAATTCTGTTAGCACTGATTAAAGGCAATCCAACAGGAAATAATATCTTTCTGTAACAAATGGATGATTAAATATTATTACGGATTCAATCTCAGATGCTTGTAAACATCACGAAGATGTGCGTCAATAGCTTACTTTTGTTTAAAATTACATTAAATCACAGCAGTATTTACTACTAGAGATAAAATGAAATTTATTACTCCAACATTAATTTAGCAGAGCACAAATGAATTGCAGACAGATCATTCTCTATAGTTTGCAGATATTTTTGCCAGGCTGACATACTGTTAATAGATGTTGGGATGTGTTTGTGTTGTTCCGTTACGTGTTAATTCTTCCTCCTTGCTGGACCAATCCCCATGCCCCGGCCTCTCTCTGCTTGGGGAGGTGGACGGTGCCTGTGGAGCAGCCTCCAGCTCTGATGGACTCGCTCATAGGTCGTGTCCTGTTATTTAAAACAAGGCTGTTTGAGGATAGAGAGGAAAGTACACGTATTCTTCATACAGGTATTGGATAGGGGCAGGTTTCGTTCCCAAGAAGATTCATTGGCAGACAAAGCTCTACCACAAACCAGCTGGATAACAACTATAATCAATAAGTTTTGTCACCACCTTTTGATGGTAACGAAACAGCCCCATGGCTGCAGAGTGGCAGCTGCCTTTCCTTTCTTCTCACTGAGTGCACTACCTTCGGGAAGTCTCTACCAATATTCTCGCCCTTGACAGTTGCAGCCAGACAAGTTTATTGGATTTCAGTCAAAGGCAGCACAGACACCCTTGTCACACTGCCTGACCTCAGGTGAGCTGTCCAGCAGCCCAAGCAAACCCGCCAGGTTCATAGTCTTTATTGCTGAATATGAATTGATTCAGGAAAGAACTATTTCTTTATAGTTTCAAGTCCGATTTAAAGCTTGTCAATGTGATTTCATACTAGAGATTATGCTTCTAATATGACATCTTGTGCTGCAAGGGTCATAAGGGTGCTTTTTCACTGAATTGTGTTCAGGTATTTTTGCCTGAATCTGAAAAATAACTGTGGCTTGTCCATCTTTCTTCCCAGTGGTGCAGAAATCATTAACTGCAGAAGCCCTGATCTAATGAAGCAGCTTTATTTAAATGGGAGCTCAGCATATGACAAAATACTTTGCTGAACAAAAGTCTCCAGTTGCAGCTTTATAAAAGATAAGGCACTAAAGGAACTAGAGCAATGGAGAAAAATAATTTTCCTGTTTTTCTTCATTGCAACTAGTGTATTTTAGACAAATCTTCAAAACAAACAAAAAGCTGTTCTTCTTAAATGGTGTAAAAAACAGATTGATGCCTTTGAGCAATCTGCTTTACAGACAATCTTGCTGAGTACAGTGGGCACCTCACTTCCCAGCATTTCTTGAGACCTGATTTGTGTGACCCATCAGGGTTGGTAAAAGGAACTAACTTGGTTGCCAGTGTTAAGAAAAAGAAAAGTGGAGCTGCAGTGTTCTCTCTTTGAAACCTATTGGAAGAAATTTCTGCAAGAAGCTGCAAGGTAAATTTAGGTAGAGGTTAAAGGCAGTGGGCATTTTAGTAGAATTAGTTGGATTTTCAAGCTGTTTATAAAGGTTCCTGATGAGCCCAGTGACGCTCCAATATGAATGAATGCTTTCTGGGAGGATGAGAATTGTAGAAAAAGCTCCAGACTGGGGCTAAACAGTGTGTTTATAACTGCTTATATAAACAGCCTGTTTCATTTCCCTCTGAAGGGAAAGCAATGTGGGAAGGAAGCTTTTCCTCTTGCTGCTGGCACAGGGGTGCCCTTGTACCACAGCAACCACAAGGCTTCTTTCTCCAAAGCTGTGAGCAGATGTAGTATTTCCCCAAGATTCCTAATAATATAATAATAAAAACACATTTGTGGTCCTACTTTTGCCCACAGCCCAAACTGTTTCCAAGAGCGATGTTAGGGTAAGGATTTGTATGCAGAAAGAGCAGCAATTCAGGACCCCACAGAGAAAGGGGGCAGTGGGGGAGGAAGGGGCCACCTTGGTGACAAGTTGTAATGGGCTCTTCTCCACACACTGTGAGTGCCGGGAGAAAGGACAGAGGGTGCAGAGAGGGGCCGCAGCTCCAGGGCACCCTACGACGCGAGAGGCTTCTGCAAAAAGGAATGAGCACAGCAGAGCACTTCTGTGAGAGACACACAACACGGTGTGGCTAACACCTGTACCATGGGGCACAGCCGTGGGGCAGGAGCTCGCACCCTCCTGCTGGGGGAACGTGTGAAGTCCAGCAGAAGGAACCTGCCGCTGTCGCTCTTTGTCAGGGTCCTCCGAGTGCACCCCAGGTGCACTCCAGCTGGGCATACCAGCATACACAATTTCCTCTAAATGGTTGTGTTCAAGCATCTCTGTTTTAGGGGAAGTAGGGACTGAGTTTAAAGAAATTTACTGAGAGAAGCGATAGACTTTTTTCTTTGTGAGAAACGATTGACTATTTCTTCTCATTGCTGTGGGAAGCACAGCTCTCTCCTTTACACCTCACCTCCTCCCAGCAGCAATACAGACAGGTTACATAAAATGATAATGTTTCCTAAGAATATTAGTGGGAATGACCACCAAGAGGGGCGGGGGTAGAAAGAGAAGAGGGGTAGCAATGGGGAGGAAGGTAGGAAGCTTATATAGTACATTCCTTTGGAAAGTGAGCAAGGTGACTTGTTTAAACACCAATGCTGGGGCTTTCACACCAGTACTGTAAGGAAGGATCTGGTGGGGAACCTTGTAAAACAACCCAAGGGAACCCAAGGGAACCCAAGGGAACGTGGGTTCCCTTACATGCAAGTTGAACACTAGCTTTTTGGGGGTACTGCGCCTGATATGCCGCTTTCAAAGGGCATGTAAGGAAGGGCCTTTTACTTTCTGCAACAAGGGAAAGAAAAGACTGAAGAGAAAAGACCATCAAAAGTATGTAAACAATAAGCCTTTCAGAATAAGGGTTTTTTAACACTTTAATGGCAAGCATGAACATGGTACTGCAGCACTCCCCAAAACAGTTCTGCCACACAAAGGCAACCGCAAGATCTATAGGGAGATTGGAGAACTGTTATAAAAAAGTTGGATCTTAAGGCTAGGTGTAGATAATTTAAATATATATATATTCCTTAATTTCTTTGTTGATCAGTAAGCTCTGCAGACAGACACAATATTTCAATTTTTGTGAAGGTTGCCTCAGTACAGTTTTCTGATTGCAAGTGAGCCTTAACTTCACCGTTTCCCGATGCCAATTAATGAATCATTGACTAGACTGTTGTGGCTCACTAAAAACTGGTAACTGCAAGCACAGCTCATAGGACAATCTGTTATCCTGAAAGCCAGATTGCTGCAGATGATAACGCAGCAGTTTGTTAGGTGTGACTGAGGAGTGTTACTTAAGTTTTTTACAGTGTTACTTGCTCAGGAAAAAATAAAGAAACTCCAATGGGATGAAATGAAAAATAATGAGACATGAGCCCAAAGGACAAAATCTTTATGCTTATACAATAGCTCTGTAAATTATTGCCTTGCTGTGGGTTTTCCTGAGAATGGGGGTTTGATCTGCTGTTGATTTTAACTGCTCTGAAAATGAATGTGTTGTGCCAGGTTGTAGACAGAGCCTCTCATCACAGCACGGGTCGACCCTGAGCTCGGGCCGTGGGTAGTGCCGCACGCTGGAGGCTCCGAGCCACCGTGGCCTCCCCTCCGGAGCACCATGCCGTGCCCCAGGCTGCCGGTTTGGTTCTCCAAGTTATCTGCTATTTCTGCCTTGTTAGACTCTCCTCCTAGTTCAGCTAGCACAGTGCAATTAGCCAGCAGAAACTGAATATGATTTATTGGTAATGCCAGGTGCACAGCACTCTGTAAACTGGATCAATTGGAGATTTAAATACTGATTTTTTTTTCCTGTAGCTCTTTTTTTCTGTATTCTTCCTTACCATCTCTCACTGCTTTTGTGTTATCTCCACTTAATACCTTAATAAGACTATTTTATCAACTAAATGACTTTGGGAAGAGCAATTTTCCAAGGAGCTGGTAAACTCCTTATGCAGGTGGTAATTCCTCTGCAAAACACAGCATCTTAGATGGTGTCTCCCAAGTTTCTAGCTCCTTTACCGGGGTTTCTCCCCCATGCAACTGCACACGAGTTGGCCTTCATCTGCTCATGAGGAGGGAAGCCGTCCCCGTCACAGCCCAGGAGAGGCTGAAGGGCCAACTTAGCCCATGGTGTCCCTTCCCCCTGGAGCAGCTTGCCTATATGAATGGCTGTGAGTGTGAAATTAGCTGCAGCTGATGGCAGATCATTCACAGATGAAGCATTTTGATGTCCGAATTCAGTTCTGAGCTTCATTGCTGCCTCTGTGCCCCTCCTCTCCCTCAGGCCCTGGTTAGGGACACAAAGTGTCAGGCCCTGAGGGCCACTCAGGGGTCTTGACTGCCCTGATGAGCCTCACCCAGGACTTCCATCCACTCCCGCCCCAAGCCCCACAGGGCGACGCTAGGGGTGCATTGCCTCCTAAGGGGGATCTCTGCCACTTTCCTGGGGCCATCGGGACCCCAGAAACAGCCCCTGCACCTGCGGGTGGACGGAGCGGAGCTCTGCAGAGGCTGCCACGACAGAGGTGACTGGGGCCTCTCCACCCGTGCCGGGCGGGCAGGCTGCAGGCCCGCTCTGGGCCCTGGTCAGCTCTGCCACTGAGTGGGTTCCTGGGTGGAGCAGACGCGGTTGGTTCTTCAGGTGCCTGGGGCTGCCGGGTGGCCCCGCGCCCGGCCCCGTGTCCTCTCAGGGAGGGCAGCGCTGGGGCTGCCCTGTCCCCCGGCCTGCATGGAGAGCTCGGTGGCAGCCGCATGGCTTTGCTGTGGGCATCCTGTCACCAGTTTTCATCTCTGTAGCATTGTCTATTTGCTGCCTAAATGTGGTTGCCTTCTTTGCTTGATATCCCTCTCTCAGATGTTATTCTGTTTGTGACTTGCCCTGTGGGAAATAACTCACCTCTAGCTGTGGCCATTGCACTTTCTGTGTTTTCAGGCTGTTTTCTTGTGGGCTTTGCTGGCTCTTGAAGCAGTGAGGTTGTTGGCACCCGGTCACCTTGTCACACGGACTGTTGGGATGTGGCACTGGCAGCCACCTGCCTCCGTCCAGCAGAACTTCCCGGCATGGAGGAGCTCCAGCGACCACATGGTCAGTGTGACCCCAGGGCTCCATTCTGTGATGGGATTTAATGAATTAAAGGCTTTTTTTTGTGGTTGCTTTTGCTGGTGCAATACTGATCTCTCCTGTGGATGAAAAGAATAGCTTGTTTTACCATATTAAAATTCAAAATCAAAGGCTTTGGAGAGGACGAAAATCCTTGTATTTCCAAAGGATTGGGTGATCTTTAGGAGAAGGCTATTGTGA
Source organism: Crypturellus undulatus (assembly GCA_013389825.1). Classification (NCBI taxonomy): domain Eukaryota; kingdom Metazoa; phylum Chordata; class Aves; order Tinamiformes; family Tinamidae; genus Crypturellus; species Crypturellus undulatus. The sequence continues at coordinate 534,799 of VWPW01003430.1, read as the reverse complement.
AGAGCAGGTGCTTGGGTGGCTGCCTGCTAAGGAACAATGTGTCTTTTCTTATGAAACACCTGGGCTGGCTTTTACCAGAGATGGTGCCTCCGTAAACAGCAGTCATGCGCGAGCTGTGGTTGCCATGGTGGGGTGGCATTTGCAGCCTCCGTAATGAGCAGAGCTGCTGCAGCCCAGGCTTGCCTTGTGTCACATTGTGAGACCTCTGTAAATATGGATGTTTCAGCCTTTGAGCAGCCCTGGGCAGGGGTGGCGCTGAAAAAGCCCTATCTCTAGCTGCCTGGTGCTGCTGATAATTAGCAAAGCAATGAGGAAAGCAGATATTCTAAACTCACCATAAGGCCTTTTCCAGTGCAGGAAACACAAGATACCAGGTATGAGGAGAATGCAGCTTGTGTCAGCACCTTTTTCCCATATTGAGGTCTTGGTGTTTTCCAAGAGCATCTTGTGTTTCCGGGAGGCATCTCCGCCGCTGCTGCCGCGTGCTCGTGCTCCTGGCAAAAAGAAGTGGCATGAGTGTCCTGCTCTGGGAGAGGCCCAGGGCAGCTCATGAGCGCTGTCCTCTCGTGCCACGTGTGGGCTCCCCGCCGAGTGCCTCAGTGTGGCACCTGCCCCCCGGTAGGTGCAGGTCAGGACACAACAGCAGCATTCACCCCGTGCTCGGCTTACTGAGTTGTGCTGATTTTGCTCCTCACTCGGCTTCCAAGCCTGAGTGTTCAGGAGCTGTGGGCATCGCACCCAAGCCTCTTGACTTGGCCATTTTGTCTGAAGCCTTTGTTTTATTTTTATTTTTTCTTGTGATTGTATTGGAAATGTGAGGAGATGGTGTAGTTTTGTGCGTGGTGCCAAGTGGTTGGTTGGTTTGTATTTTTTGGTGGGGAGAAGCGTGCTCCTTGGGAGCAGTCAAATCAAAGAGGGTGATCCTGAATAAGAACCCAGTTAGGGATAAGGAAAAGGCAGTGTAGAAGCTCCCTAGGATGTGGAAGCAGTCTCAGTGTGCAGGGTTATCTGAGATACCTGGCTCTGTGCCTCGTGGCGAGAGCTAAACCAGTGCATTTGACTCCTGATTTGCAGTCACTTGGTGTGAGAATGCTCTTTACAAATACGTATTGGATGTGAATGCGCCTCCCTAGAGACTAGAGAGGAGGACAGGAGGAGCAGCAAGTTCGGCAGATGTCAAGTGAAAGAAAAATTGTCTTGGCAGTCCTCAGTCCGCAAAGTTTGCATGTGCCTCCCTGCATGCAGGCAGGGATGCAGGCACTGCTCCCTTCTAATTCAGAGGTGTTCCCAATATAACTCTTGTACATGTGACCTTCCCTCTGTTTTTTTTTCCAAGCCTTTTTCTGGTTTTTGGAAAGCAATAAAGCAGTGGGGTATCTTTGATATGTGAAGGAAAGCAAGCAAACAAAGCAATTGTAGTCACAATAGCTCAGGTTTGGATAGGGATGCTGTGAAGAAGGCAGAGTCTTATTATTCATGTTAGCCAACGAGAAAAGAATGAGGACTGATAGCCTTAGTCAAGAAAATGTAGGTTAAGACTTTAAATCAAACTTTATTGTGAATGTGCCTTGTCAGGCTATTCCAGCAGAAAGCAGCAATGCTGGCACTGCGCAGCGCGGAGGTGCTGCTGGTTTGATGTTGGAACAGTTGACAGCAGAGCCCAATTGTTGAAATATTTGTCTACATTCTGCCATCAGTTACAATGGGAAGGGGTGTGCACAGAGGTGCAGTGTGGAGTGATGCTTTCCTGCTGGCACGAAAGGCAAAATCTGGTGGCCTGTGTCATGCGATATAGGCAAAAGACGAGTGCAGGGGGGCAGGTGTTCAGGCCCCTACATTAGCAGCTCTTCGGTCACCCAGCATATCTGCCTGCAGCTTCTCACGCTACCCAGACCGGGAGAATGGGGGCCGCCTTCATAAGGGGCAGTCTGCACTGGCTGCCACCACCAGCATTATGGATGGGAAAGACTGCCAGGAATGGGAGGGAGAGGGTGACGGTTTCACCAGGTGCTACAGAAAAGTGCTTGTTTAGCACGACCTTGAACACATCTGCGCTTGGGCCTTGCTTAACTGCAGAAATAAGGCAGCCAAGGTGGTTGAGAAAACCTCTCGCGTCTCTGTTTTGACACCGTGCCAAGCACATTGTGGCAGCTTACGGGCAGAACTATTTGTTGTGAGCAATTTAGGAAATATCCCTGGGGTTAAATACCCATCATATACTGCCCGCTTACCCTTCTAGTGGGTCAGGCTGCTCTCCAAGAACAAGCAGGAAAGTGAAGAAGACCCTGCTTTTTCCTTTCTTTGTTTCCACTGAACCAAGGTCAGGTAAGCTACTGCTGCCAATCACGTGGGTGAAGATTGTTCACTGGTGGCGGCCCTGGCACCCTGCTCAAACGCTCTGTAAATGTCAGGATTTATCAGAATGGAAAGTTGAAATTGGCTGCAGCAACTGAACTATCTAGGAGTAATCTCTGGGTTTTGGGACTCTGCATATTTGAGTTATGAAGTGCAAAGTTTAAGAAAAAAAGCTTGCAATTTTTATGCCCTGTTTTTAAATGCTGCACTATGTACGTTCTTAGTGCAGTGCCATATTAGAGATTAGCTTAGATATTTTAGGGCGAAAGGCAGGGAAGTATTGGTTGCAGTATTTTGTTCCTCCTGCAGCTGTTTGCATTCAGTAAAAAGATGCTCCTGGGTCTCATCAAGGCCTTTCAGTGTGGCCTTGGCTTTTTGGTCCTCCCTTTTTTCTTTCTTTTGTTCTTGAAAAGTTCAGGACATCCTGGAAGCGAAGGGAGTGTCGCAGCTCGAGCCTGTGCTCGTTCATCTTGCCCAGCCCGAACGGAAGCGCCTGTGGGAGCTCTCTCGACACCTTGGGAAGCTCAGGCAGTCCTGCTGTAAGGTGGGTGTCAGCTGGGTCTTCTTGAGTGCAGAGAGACTTAGTGCTTTCAGATCCTGAATTTTGCACAACTTTATTGAGAATAAGGAAGAGGAGGCTGCTAAACCATGAGGAACGAAAGCTCTTTCAATCTCGTATTTCTGGTTATCCCCAAATTTAGATGGTGGGTTTTTCAGCATGGCTCTTCAGTGTGGATTTCCTGAATTAGCCCTCCTCCTCTCCTGCTCGCCTCCAAACGTTATTCCGGTTGCTTCAAAGCCAGTGTTGGGGCTCCTGCCTGCAGGTTTCTGTGCGGGAAGGGCCAGGCCAGTGCCGGGGGTCCCCGAGGGAGGCACCTCGCTGCCCAGTGCAGGCAGCCGCTGGGCAAGGGCGGCAAGAGGCATCTTGGCTCTTCTTGCGCCTCGCTGTTGGCTTCACTTGCAGCCACCTCCTGTGCAGTGGAATGCGAAGCAGGTCGGTGCTGCATGTACTCGCATCCCTTGTTGTTCAGGAGCAGAACCGCAGTGCAGACGAGCAGACATGGTTCAGCTGGCAACTTGGCATCATTAGCTATAAAGTATAACCCTGGGCTCCTGTGTGACAGCTCTAATCAACTTCTCTCTCAAGGTCACCCCTGGCTTCTGAGTTATGGGAGTCCCAAAACCTGTTGTGATTTATTTTGATGAAGGTAAGTCAGTCCATGCTTGCTGCCAGCTTGGCTGTTCTGTGATCTGTAACTACTTTGCTTCTACTACTAAAAATATGCTCTGGACAAATGTGTGTGGATGGACAGCTCAAATAATAGCAATCCATCTTACCAAATGGCGTTAGCCTTTTTATTGCTTCTTTCAGCTGACTTGTCCCTTCATAATAGGAAGGGCTCATTACTCCCATAGGAGGCTCAGAACAACAGTTTTTGCCAGAACAACTGTTAGCTTTGTGGCTCGACGTGTGGGTGGTTCAGAACGTGGCAAAGGGGGTTGTAAAGTCTCTAGGAAGCTCAAGCCTGAGACGGGGGAGCTGGGAGCCCACTGGTACTCCAGCTGTTACCCCAACTGGCACTGAACACAGAACTATTTTTTTCTCTCTTGTGCCCTGTGCTCCCATCTCCAGACACACGTAGTGCTCGGATCAGAAGGAAGCCTGAATGAGAAAAAACTCTATGCGAGAAAAAAAAATGGGGAAGTAAATGAGATTCCTTTAGCAAATGTTCTGTCCAGGAAAACAACACCCATTCAGCACAAGTCAGATGTTTCTGCAGATATCTACTATTTATTCAGTAATCTGGAGGAAAGCTTTTTAGCAGAAGATGGGTGCAATAAAGGAGAACTCAAAAAAAGCCTGCCACAAAACCTTCCTTGTGTTTCTAGAACAATTCTAGCTAATGATATCTTACTATATTGCTTTCTAGTCTGTTATTCAGTATTCTCTGTGCTTTGTCCAACCCATAGACACACAAATTGCTACTTCACTGCAAGTAGCTGAAGGCTTACTTAAGTTTGAAAATAAAGTGAAACTTCAAAAGGTTGCCTCTTCCTTAGTACAGGCCAGCATGTCTCCCACAGGTTACCAAAATGCTTCACATGAGATGAAAATCTAAGCAAAGGGTGACCTTTTACAGCAGTGTGTTCCAGGAAGACTCCCTGTTGTGAGCTCAGTGGTGGGCGGTGGGGAGGGCATCAGGATCATGTTCTTATTTTTAATGCCCTTTGCTATGGAAACACGTTTGTGTTTCTGTACTGTGTGTCTGTCCATCTCCCTAGTGATCCGGAGCTGTCGGATGATATCAAACAAAGGTCTTGGAGGTAATTAGCTTCCTGCAGGCTTTTGTGGGAGCTACTCTGCACAGTGAGCCTGTTAGACCTTTATGAGCTGGGAGCTTGCAGCGCACATTCAGCTGTGATTCCACATGAAGAGTATTCAGGTAGGGAGGGGAGCTGCCCCGCACGTCTGTCTGATGCTGTGGTGCGTGTCAGAGCTCTTCCCATCAGCTCCCATGCTTGCCGAGCTGCGTGCCTACCGCAGAGGAGCTGGAAGTCTTCAAAAAAAGCACATAAATGCTTTGCTTTTGCCAGGGGTAGTAGATGCAAGAGCTTTGTGTGCTTTTAAGCACTCAGTTTTGACCAAAGCAGTTGCACTGAAGCTGGTTGTGCCACGTGGGCTGTTGGAGCAAGACAGTCTATCCAATAACTGCTAAAATCTTGCAGCCACAGGATCTCATCAAAGATGGCCTTAAATTGATAGCTTTTATAAGTGTCCTCAGGATTCCCATTTTCACTGAGCAATTTGTTTTGTGCGCACCTCAATAAGGTGCAGCACCCAGCACTGTAGTGGATCTGCTCACCTTGCCTTATGGCTAGCAGCAAGGAGTGTTCCCTGTGCGTGGGCTCGGGAAGCGCATGCAGATGAGTTTGGGAAGTGCATGCGGGTGGGCTCGGGAAGTGCCTGTGGGTGAGCTCAGGAATGCCTCTCATGGGCTCGGGAACGCCTCGTGGTGGCCAGCATGGGGTGTCTGCCTTTGTGGGCTTGCTGAGCGTGTGCCGTGCCGGGCACCGCGCTGGGCAGCGGCCACTGAGCAGCGGGGCAGGAGCTGCTGCCCCAGGTGTCAGCAGCAGAACAGGCAGAGCCCCCAAGGACATGGGCCAATCTGTGCTGGTTTGTTTCGGTTTAGGGACTGCAGCTGGCCATCCACAGGCCACGGAACATGAGAAGGGAAGCTCACAATACCCACGTTCCATGCTCGTTCCAGAAGTTTTTTCCCTTTGGCCCTTTTCTTCCAGCTCCAGCTGACTGGGTCCAGTGGCTGAAGACAGAGATGGCTGAGGGTGCAAGAACATTAATTATCCTGTAATATGCAGGATAATTAACCTTTTGCCCCTAGTGCTATCTATTGCCCTGAAGAATAGTATCTGCAAAATCCTTCTATGGGCTTTCTTATGGAAAATCAAACAGTACTACGGTGCGTACTTAAAGATGACATAGCAAGACGGAGGAAAGATTTATCTAGCTTTTGAAGATAAAAACTGTTTCTAAACAAATAGAAAATTAGGTCACCTGTTTCCAGAGACAGAATATCTAGAAAAATGGGAGGAAAAAACATTATGTTCATGACTGAATATGATTACTCAATGTAATGATCTCCTAGAGTGTCACCAGAGGGGTTTTGAAGGCACTTGACTTGAATTTCAAAGGGACTCTGGATCCATGGATCTCGCTAAGCTTTACATCTAGAGATAAGGGTAATGAGGTGCTGCAGATTCTGCTCAGGTGAGAAATATTCTATTATCTTCCTGCATTACAGAGCAAAAGCTCTGGGTCTGGACGCAGATAATTCTGCCCCTGCTGCTGGGCTGCTTGGGTAGCGGGTGGGAGCTGCCTGCATCCCTGCAGTCCGCGCTNAGAGTATTCAGGTAGGGAGGGGAGCTGCACCGCACATCTGTCCTGAGCGTGTGTGTGAGGTGCGCACAGAACTTCGCCATTTATCGCTTTAGGGTGAAGTATTTCTGGGACAAGCAGTGTGATGTGAACGCTCTGGGCACTGTGGGAAATAACTTATTCCCGACCTCGGCGGGGACCCTGGCCCAGATCCTGCAGCACAGCTCACTGCTGCAGAGCTCGCTGCACCATCGAGCTGTCTGCTCCTGTAAAAAGCCTTGTGGGGAAGAGGTCTTCAAAAACCAGCTCACAGATTGGGTAGCTTTTTAAAAACAATTGGTGGAATATTACTTTCTGTGGTTCAGCGTAATTATATTAATTATAGGGAACTCATTAGACACTAATGTAAATACTAGAATCTTTTCTATTGCATTCAATGTAATGTAAGTGCTAATTCATAGAACCAGAGTTAAAGTGTTAGTAGCTGGGGCTGTGATTCACTCGAGCATGGGGCAGCTCATGCAATTGGCAAAGCAGCATCTGAACTGGTGTGAAACGTATTGCAGTGCCCAAATACGGTGTGTCCTCACAAACATGGTCATGGACGACTTGCAGCTTCCCCTCGCGCACAGCTAAGCTGCGAGGGAACTGTTGAGGATTGCTTGGCTTATTTGGCCTTTCTGTTTCTCATAAACTGTAATAAATGATAGTTCTGGGATTAAACTGCTTCATAACTTTGGATCTTGCATAATTGCTTTGGACGTGGAAATGATTACGTCTTCTATGTGATTTTGAAGCTTTCCACGCTAATGAAGGTGAATTCCAATTCTTGTGTTTATTTTGTATCCATGTGCTTTGGATTTCCTTGGCCTTAGGGCTGCTAATATTGGGGTTGTTTCTGTTTGCATACACAGCTTGTAGGCATCTGATAAAGCTGATGCAAGGGGGGATGACCTGGTTGTTTTCCATGATATACTCCCATTTGGTATTTTGTTAGTCAGAGGACAAAAAGAGAAAAGTAGGTCAGTTTGAAATAGCTGCGTGATGGCCAATAAATTCCTAGCAGTTAATGTTATGTTTTAACAGAGAGTGCCACTTTCTGAAGTGATAAAGAGGCAACCCAAAATAAGTGTTGAAACATGACCCGAGGTAGAATTAAGTCTCTAAAATGACAATCTTGAAAGAGTGCCCGTAGCTGCTGCCAAACCTCTGGAAATTATTTTTTTTTTCCAAGGGAGGGGAGGGGGCAGAGAGACCTCACGTTAATGGTACTGCAACCTCTGCTAGCACGGGACGCCCCCGGGTTGCAAGTTTTAAAATGTGCAGATGCATATTTAGCATGTGTATTTACATGTGTGTTTTTTATAAATTTAGCAGAGGGAAGCCGGATGGCATGAATTCAGCTGCCCTTTGTGCCTTGGAAGAGTGTTGGTCGTGTCCCCTGTCATCCTGCTGAAGTCACCGGAGCTTTGGCTGGAAGCCCAAATGTGTTTTCAGTGACCCAGGTGCCCATTACTAGCAACTGCAGAGCCAAATCTGGAGGCTAACTGGATTTTTCTCTCCTTAGTGGGTTATACTACTCTAGGCACTACCTTTCCTTTTTTTAAGAGTAACGTAACAAGCATTTCTGGTTTGATAAATGGTGCTAAAGGAACGGCATTTTAAGAGCAGTATTTTTTCTTATTTTGTGCAGAAAAGTTAATGAAATAACTTTGCAAACTGCCTTTAACGGCAGCATCTGGTGGTCCTCAGGTAATGTTAACATTAATTTATGACTAGAAATGTTCTGTGCATATTATTGAGCATATTATTGAGCATTTGGTTTGTTGAGGTTTGTTGCATTCTGAATGCCAGAGGAGATGTGGATTCTCTGGGGTAGGTGTTGCTCAACTCCCATGCGCTGTGAGTGTGTGTGGTGGAAGTGCAGAACGCCAGGGTTGTGTGTGCATGAATATTTAACCTGCATAAATATCTGAGTACTAGAAGACGGGTGTTTTCTGATTCCTACAATATGCTCAGAGAATCCTAGCTATATACAAAATCTTCTATTAAAGAGTGTTTTATGCTTGCTTCTCATATGCTTACATGTGTGTAAAGAGAGATCAAGAAAGCCAGTGGAAGTGTTGACTGGAAGGACAGCGTCTGCACAGCATGGGGACTTCCAAACCCATGGAGGGCTTAGGAGTGCAACCTTTATGGATTTATTCAGCCTTAGCAAGCAGCAAAGGTTGAAACCAGGACAGAGTGCGGGTGGTGTAAAACACCTTCCATGTTCGTGCGGGGGTCCTGAAGCACACACGAGCAAGGGAGGTGGCACTGCTTGCTGTGAGGCCCTGCGGGGTCGCGGGGCTTGCACCTCCCACTGCTGTGCACCCTTGCGGGGCCGCACGTGGAGCTCTCCCCGCTTCCATAGCGGCTCATGGTTCAATACGGAGCTTTTCCTTGGAAGTTCTGGCCTCCAGTGAACTGCCTAGAAAATCCAATTCCTTCAGCGTTAGGTGATCCCTTTGGCTAAACACGTTCCCAGCACTTATGCTCATGTACAACAAGCCATGGTATCAGCTGATTAAAAGCAGAAGTTTTGCTTGGCTCTTTGTAAAGGAGCTCTTTGAGTGCTTGTAGCTGTAGAGCAGAAGCCTCACAGGAAAAGAGCTTTAAATCTCTCTGCCTTCTATGCCTTTCATTTGCTTCCTCCTCTAGCTGGTCATATGAAATAACGCACTGCACCGAAAGATCACCTGAAAAACAGGCAACTCCAGTGATTGCAAATGCCAGTTACTATTCCGAAGGCACGTAGATCTCCTAAAGGTGAAGCTGGCATTCATACTGTGAGGTCTGCAGTAGATTGCTGCAGTTCCCTCCATGCTCCCGCTTGCCCCTGTGCTGTCTGTTTGGGTTGCAGGCTCTTTGTGTGAGAGATATCAGCCTTTTCCTCATTTTTTCGTGGCAGGACCTCACTTTGGCGAGGGGACTGATCCGTTGGGAGCATAAGACGCTGCCCCCTCAGCGGGTGCCTGTCCCTGCAGTTTGAGTCCCCTCAGAGGGTGAGTTCTCTGCCTGTGACTGCTGCTCGGTGGTTCCCTTGCGTGCGAGAACTTGGGAAGGTAGCAAGTGTATCCATTTTTTTTTTCCTGAGGAAAAGTATTAATTTTGTGTACTTTCACTGAGATTTCTGCTTTATTTTTAGAATGAAAATAAAATAGGTAGTGATGAAAATGATGATGAGGATTTATGTATATAATAATCCTCATCTCCAGATATTAAGGCTTTGCAGTACCCCCTCACGGAGATATCTGTATGAGTCAGTGACATGTGGTGACTTCCTCAAGGTCACATGGCGGGTTTGTTGCAGAGACAGGAATAGAAATTCTGCCCGAGGAGTCACTATAGCATCAGATCCGCTGCCTTCCACCTGGGCTGGTCTCCAAGTGCCCCTGGGCCACGGATGCCACAGCATTGCAGGTGGCATCGCTCAGAGGGCAGCAACATCCCCAGTCACCTAGCAGTGCATGCAGGGCTGGGGCCTGTCTCACACCTGCCTTCTGCCGCAGGGGCCTTCATGAAACGAGGGGATAAGGAATCACGGAATCATGCCTAGATGGCTGCTTGGGGCCTTATGGTTTGGTGGGCTGCTGGGAGATGCCCATGTCAACACTTGCCAAAAAAAGGTTGTGTAGGAACTGATGTCCAAGTGTAAAATATGTTTTTTTTTTTTTTTTTAAGAGGAAAAAAGAAAAAAGGCATGTCTTAAATGGGGAAAAATTGGCAAACTGAAAAAAAAATACAGGACTTTTCCTCTCCAAGATGACAATTTGCGCAAGCATCATGGAAGAGAGCAACTTGAATGTTAACTGGTTGAGTAACTTCCCAAACATGGGTTTGACTTTCACAGTTTGATCCTCTGGAGTGTCTTAGGGCTGCGCAGGGAAGGGCCAGGACGGATCTGATCGATGCCTCAGCTGTTTCGGCCGCCTGTTGCGGTGCGCAGTGCTGACCCGGGCTTGGGTGGCTGCCTGGCTGCGACACCGTGCGTGTCCCCCTCCCCCCAGCTCCGTTAGCTTTTACGTTAGCAGATATGATCATTAGCAGAAGACTTCCCATTTCTGTGCTCAAAACTGATCTGCAGAACTCTTCATTTCGTACATTGCTGTTAGTTCTGCCCCATTGCAGTGGGGAAACTTCTTCCCCTTCCCCTCCTGGGTGGAGGACACTTGCACTTGAAAAGCTCTGCCAGGACAAATGAAGTTTATTTCTCCAGTTTGCATGCCTGATAAATTCTCTTTTGGAGCAGTTTAATATATTGGTGGGATTTAGAGATGTGCTGACTCTAATCTTCCAGGAGCTGAGGAAATATTCATTAGAATGCCTTGTCTCTGCCGTGTTCGACCTTCACTCCTCTGCTGGAGCGCACTGCAGTTTCTCAGCTGGCTTTGGGCTTCCCTTCCTCCTTGCACAAGCAGTCTGTATTTCCAGCCTGGTCCTCTGCAGCCCTGGTGCTTTCCTGCTGAGGTCAGGGTGCCTGTGCCTTCAAACCTTTGGCCTCTTTATCGTGGGTTTTTGTTCTGGCAAGCAGGTGTGGAAGTAATTCTGCCTTCTGCACTGGCCTCCCGGTTAGCAGCTTGTTCTGCGTGGTGCCTTGCATAGTAATTCTAGTCTGAGCTTTTTAGAAGAACTTAGGAAACTGAAGATTTCTGCAGCCTTTGCCTTTTGCAGAAGTAAAAACTGAATGATCTTAATTATCAGAAGCCACTTTCCGCTGTTGACTGCCGACAAGAGAAGGAAATCAACTTTGTTCCCGCCTTCCCACGGGTGCTTGTGGCCCCGCAGGGCCCTCGGGGTGCGGGTGGGCACATTGCTGCTGCGTGGCCGCTTCCCCCTGCGCCGGCACCACGGGGACCTTGGCCTCGTGCAGTTGTCATTGAGGGGTTTGCAAGTGCTTGTGTTCATTCCCTTCATCCTGTGGGGAATATTTAGTAATGGCCCTGGAACAGCACCAGCTGCTGTGAAGTACAGGGCTGGCGCTGGCACTCGAGCCCTGACCTCCGAGGCAGGGCTGGGCGTTGGGAAGAGATGCTGCCTTTGCTCTCAAAGTTAGCGGAAAGGAACCGGTGCCCAAAGTTTGTGCTGCCCATTGCACTGCAACGTTTGGAAACATCCTTTAAGCAGGCTTGCCACGATAGTGCAAGGAAAGGGGCAGTGGTGAATTATGCCCCACACTGAAGAGAGCAGTTGCCTTCCCAGGTTCAGGCTGGGCCACAGCCCCACACGTGCCTCCAGCTGGCCGCGCGACCCCTGAGGCCATGAGGGCTCATGTCCTTAGCCTGGCGCCCTCGCTGAGCACTGAGCTCTGAACCAGCCGTCATTAGGGTGCACTGCAGTAATTGTGTGACAAAGCAACTTTATTACCTACGGTTATTTCTTAGTCACAGCAATCAGGGCCACGTTTCAGATTAGTCGCGGGAAGACCTGACAGGACATGGATGTTAACATTAAGCATCCATTGCATTAATCTGTAAACCTGTCGTATTTGTCATGGTGGCAATAAGTGGTGTTAAATTGCTTTTTCACTAATTAGTGACAATCTTTTGGGTTGATTCATAAACTAAAAATGATCAAGATATATTGGGGGGAAAAAATTAAAGCAAGTTGAATAGTAAGATTTAAACCCAGCTCATTGGAAAGAATGGGGATTTTTATAGAATACAAATCAAGTTGTTTAATTGATCTGAGATATTAAGCTTTGGCATATTGAATTCAGTGTATTGTGTCTCAGTCATTACGTCCAATTACATCAACAGAATGACTAAAGGAAGGAACAGCTCTGTGCTTGGTGTGAGCATAGATTGCTTGTAAGTAACACGTTTACGTAAGTGTAAAAGTTCGTGCCAGCTGTGTGAGCAGTTTGCAGGGGTGAAACTGGCCCCCAGAATCCCAGGCAAGGAAGGAAAGCTTAAGGAAATCTCCTTTCCCAGTTACTGTAGGTCTGGCTTGGTCTGTAGTCCCTGGGCTTCAAGTCTGTGTGTACAGACAGATATTTGTGTGTATTAAACTCTTTTGGTCCAAGTTTGTTTACTCAATGTAGGAAAGGTTTTGTTTTCTGCTTCCTTGCTCAGGAAAGGGCTAGCATATCTGAAGCAAACATAGCTTGAGCCTGGAGGAGGGAGTATCTTTACTAAGGAGTATTGGAAGCCAATCTGTGTTGTGCAGTGGGTAGCGTTGCATCACAGGCTGCAACCTGCGAGCCCTGGCCCGGCTCACACCTCACCTCGGGGGTCCCGACGCAGGAGCCACGCTGCCGCTGTGTGGCTTTGCAGGGTGCCCTGCCGCGGCCCTACCTGCCCTTCCTAAACGGGCTGCTTGAGCTGAGCAGGCTCGGAAGTGCTCTCCGCTCTTCATTTTGCTTTTTTTCAGTAATGCTGAATCCGTATAAAGATCCTTGGTTGACTCAAGGCACAATTCTTCCCTAAAGCGGGGAACTGGGGAGCTACTGAGATGGAGTTAATTCTTCAGAACAAATGTGGGGTATTATCAGAGAGAATCCCATTTGTATCCTGTGTCTCTTGCTTGATGTGGGATGGGATTTAATTCTTGATAGCATTAAGTAGTGGCTTTTAGACTCGTTTTTCCAGCCTAGTTTGGAATCGAACACACTTCATGTGTATCCCAAGGCTGGAGTGACTGCTGAGACTGAGTTGGGGTGACGGGAAGGTAAGGAGCCCGGCCCGGAGCTGTGCCCATGCCTGCCCTGGTGCTCTGGGGGCGCTAGGTCCTGTCGCGGAGCTGCTCCGCGCTGTTACCCATTGTATGTCTCCACAAGGGCTCATGTTGGGCGCATGTGGCCCTGTAAGGAGATCAGCAGAGGCGAGATCTCTGCACAGCACCGAGCACTGAGCTCAGTGGAACTGGAGTTTGTGTCCCGGGACTCTTAGCTCTGCTGGAGCCCTGCTGTTGGAGTTGTTGCCTGGCTGTTAAGTGTTAAGCAGAGCAGTGTTAAGGCACAAGGCACTGCTCTGTAATACTGCTGGGGGTTGTCTGTGTGGTGTCTGCTAAAATAGTCAACTCAGGTGAGAAGAATCAACATTCATCTCATTGATCCATGGTTCCCTTACACGGAGGTGGCTTTTACAGCACAAACCATTAGGGCTCCTGCTCTGAAGTGCCTGGCAAGGAGATCCAGCGGAGTGGCTGAGCCCCAGATCCGATAGCTGTAAAGGGGAGCCCCGCTCAGACACAGTGTTCCTGTTAGGAGCCGCCTGGGGAAGCAGTCTTGCATGGTGGCTCAGTAGGCTTTGAATTAAGTGACTATGTCACTTATTTAAATAAATGATTGGCATGCACCATTATCTTCACTTTGCAGTGACTGACAGGGAGAGAATGAAATACATTATGAATCTGGGGGATGTGAAGTCATCTGAGGTTTGTAGCTGAAGCTTGTTCATCCTAGAGTTTGCAGTCTGTAGTGCATAAATTTGGATTTCAGATAGCTACACCTTGCTTGCTATTGGTTACATAACTCCGCTCATATGGCTTGCTCATTGATTGCCTTACTGCAGGTGGTAAAAAACATTAGTTTTACAGCACTGTATGGTCCAGCAGCTTGAACCTAGTTCAGTTTTTAGTGGTGCTGCTATGTTGGCACGTGTTTACACCAAGATCAGATTCCCTTCACGTTGCACATCCCTCCTCCTCTGCCCAACTAGGGCAGGGAGCTCAGAGGGAGCGACCTGGATGAATCCCCTCAGGAAGCCCCTCTGGGGGCTGAGATAAGCCAGCAGCCCTGGGAGTTTTTAGCAGAGCAGACGTGCCGTTGTGCCCGCACCACCGCGGGGAGGGCCAGAGGGATGCGTGAGCGCAGGGCACGGCCTAGTGGCTGCCAGGATCCCGCTCTGCGTTGCGCTGCGTGGAATTGCAGTGGGGGCACGAGCTTGGGGCAGCAGAGCCTGCAAGCGCCTTTGGTAGCCGGGGACACCCTCAGGGACAAACTTTGCTGGAGGAGAAACTCTTAAGAACTCTTAAGAACTCTTAAGACAGCAGTTGGTGAGTGGATGTGAAATACACTCTAAGGCCATCTAAAAAATTTCTAGACGTTTCCTGCTGCATATTTGTGTTTAACTGCATTGGTGCTTTATTATATATAAATATTAAAAAAGGTAACTTGCAGATACAGCCACTTAAAAAACAAAATAAATGTTCATGTCCCGGGCTAAATTTACATGAAATAAGGATCCAAGAGCAGGGCTCTACAGAGCAGTAAGGTCCGCACTCAGAACCAAGTGTGGCAGCTCTGATCTCTCCAACAGCGAAAGCATCACAGCAGAGCGCCAATCTTTAACTTCTCCTCCTCTGAAGACTGGTTTTAATGCCTCCGTCAGGCTAATTAAATGATTTTTGCATTGTTTCTCCAGATGATGAAGGCAGAGAACAGTGTCAGTAATGTAGATAGGGCATTAGGGGGAGAGGCAGGTATGAAGATGCATTTATCAAGTGTAACTGATGTTAGCAGGGATGCCAAGGGCTCTGTGTCTGGGCTTGCAGGGGTGGTTTGTGAGCAGGGGGTGGTGCTGTCCCTGGTCTCGTGCCCACAGCCATGGCACATACCGCGAGGGGCGGTGGTGGCTCCCGCAGGGCACCGCATGCTCCGACCGACCTGGTGCGGCTGTAGTTGGCTTCCGAGGAGCTTTGGGCGGCCTCCAGCTGTTGCTGGTGAGTCACACGTGGTCCCTGAGCAGGTGGGGAGGCTCTGTGCTGCCGCGGGCTTCATTTGGGCTTGCTACTCTGTTCCCAGCTGACTAGGATGCTCCCAGGGTCAGAGCCGGGCCCTGATGCTCCGCACTGGCGTTGCTCGTGCCCCTGTGCTGTGGGGAGCACGGTGGTAAGAGCAAGCCCATAAATCCCACGGTGTTTTGTGTCCTCGCTGCAAGATTAATATGTGGATTGGTTTGAATTAGCCATTTGCTCTTTCCAAACTATATGAGAATCAAGATTCCCGGTGAAGTCTTCTACAATATGAATTTTCAAGTGAATGATTCCCTTTTTTCCCTCTTCTATCTCAAGCTCATTAGCTGCACATAGCGGGAGGTGCTGTTCCTCACACAGGATCCAGGGGATAAAGGAGGGGCAGATGCAGGTGGCTTCCTCTCCCCTTGGTGTTTAATGCTCTACTTACCACTGTCTCAGAAGATACTGTAACCTCCTGCCAGAGCATTTTCTGCTCTGTGTCTTTGGTGCCAGCATTGCTTGGGGGTGGCAGTCAGTAGGCTTGGATATATATATATGTGTGTATGTATATGTATATATATATATATACACATATATATATATATATTCCAAATAGATCAAGCGTTCTAAGTGGATGTTCAAAGTCTCTGGTGTTGAGGTAACTTGCAGATGCGGCCACTTAAAAAGTGAAACAAAAAACTTTTTCACTGGAAATACTGGATCAAGTTGTGTGCTGCAAAATAGCTGGTAAAATAACTAAGGGTGGAGAAGCAGAGAAAAACTCCAAACCTTTATGTACCTAAACTTATGAAGAATTTAATTTGTATGTTAGAAAGGCTTATTTCAATCCCGTTCATGAGCACATGGGCACTTGCTAAAGCAGTTCTGCAACATCCTGCTGCAGGAAAATCTGAAATCTGCTGGCTGCCATATGCTTGAAACTGTTAAATAGGTATAAAGCTGCAACAGATGCAAACAGGGTAACGACACAGAGGATTACAAGCATCTTGGCTCTGCGTACAGGTCACCAAAGTTTAGGGAACCTTTTGAATGTCTAATCAATTATTACACAAGACTTACTTAAACATTATTTAAGCCTCAACATAAAGGACAAACCTGAAGTCTGTTTACTTGAAGTGCTTCTCTTGGGCATTTTTTCTTGCTAGGGAGCTGCCCTTTTGCTTGTTTGTTTTCAAGCAAGTCAAGATTTTTATTTCATTCTAAGCAGAAATGGGATAAAGGAAAGAGGAAAATGATTTCCACTTGAGGCTATTGCAGTTGAAATACATCTTTCTTTAGAGAAGCAACTTTATGCAAAAAGAAGAAAAAGGCAATATAGTACCCAAAATAAAATGGCAAGCACTAAGTCAACCTGGGAAGTTGTAAAGCAATGTTCTACTGCTGCATTTTACATATTCAAATAAACCCTGTAAAAACTTCAGAGAGACATTATGGGGCTGTAGATGCACAGTGTAAAACTGCTCAGGTTCTCCTATTAAAGCACAGCAGTTGTTCGACGCGCTCAGAGCTGTCGGAGCTGGCAAGGAGCATCTGCAGCGAGGAGGGGGAGCGCGCCCAGGTAACCCGTCTGGAGCACAAGCATCCTCCCCACGTGCGCAGGCAGTTCCAGACTGACGCATTGCCCAGGGCACTGCTGAACAGTGGAAGCATGGTGTGAGGGCCTGGGCCGGTGCCGGGGCTGTGAGATGGGGTGTTTGCAGCCGGTCAGGGTGCTGCTCTCGGCCCTGGGGTGCACGGGAGGCCAGGGGCAGCTCCACAGCAGGGTTGCGTGGGCAAGAGGTGTGAGGTAAGACAGAATACGGAAGAGGAAGGTGGAACATGAAAACTAAAATGGGCTTGGCATCGGGCTGGAGACTTTCTCCATTAATTAGTCTTTCTCTAAACCCAAGTTCCTCATGAAGGAATAACTTGACTACATTGACAGGCAGAGAAAGTATTAGTGTTCGTCCATATTCCGAATACTAGTTCCACCTTCGCCGCACCGTGCTTTTTTCAGTGGATATTCCTTCTGAAGTTGGTGGCCATTCAGAGAGAATGAACAGGTATAAGGATGGCAAAACCAGAGCTGAAATGGATGAACAAGATATTAGAAATGAGAAATAAATATTAAGTGGCCTCAAGATGAAATCTGCTTGCGGTCCAGGGTTTGCCACCTGGAGCACCTCGGGGAGCCCTGTGCAGGAAAATCTGTTTCTGCCCATGAGCTGTCAACTCATCTCCCCTCATGCTGTGAGAGCACTGACAGCAAAGACTCTGGTTTGGGCTTTTTTGGTTTTTTTTGGTAGGGAGGAAGAAAGCAATGGTGAGAAGGATGTTGTGGAAAGTTGAATTTAAGCTGAGATGCTAAATTCATCAAGATGGATGAATTTTAGATAAGACATCAGCTTGGAATAGGACTTGGTCTGGTGAGAAATCATGCAGATGTGTTTAAGGATCAGTCTTTGCAGTAATATTTAATCTGCTACTTCTAAAACAGTAAGTGCTCTAGCAGTCATTTTAAGGATTTGATTTAGCTTCAAATAAACCTAAAAGGATGGAAATACTTAATAGTAATCAACAGTTTACTTTAAGAAATAAAAATTACTTCTCTCATTCCTTTCCCAGGACCTGGAGCATGGGCAGACAGGCTTTGCCTTTAGCATACCTGGTGCATTAAGGGTGGATGGGTTCGCATTGGGTGCATTAAGAAGAGCGTCTCCAGCAGGTCGAGGGAGGTGATCCTGCCCCTCTACTCAGCCCTGGTGAGGCCACATGTGGAGAAGTGTGTCCAGGTCTGGGCCCCCCAGTACAAGAGGGATGTGTTGCTGCTGGAGAGAGTCCAGTGCAGGGCCACGAGGATGATCAGGGGCCTGGAACATCTGCCCTATGAGGAGATGCTGAGGGAGCTGGGTCTGTTCAGCTTGGAGAAGAGAAGGCTGAGAGGGGATCTAGTACCCCTCAAGGGAGGGCAGTGAGGATTGTACCATCTATAAGTACCTCAAGGGAGGCAGTGAGGAGGACGGTGCTGGCCCCTTTTCACTGGTGGCCACCGACAGAAGAGGAAATGACCACAAACCGAAACACCAAAAGTTCCACAGGAACTTAAGGAAAAATTTCCTGACAGTGAGGGTGACAGAGCACTGGAATAGGCTGCCCAGAGAGGCTGTGGAGTCTGGTTCTCTGGAGATCTTCAAGATCCGCTTGGATGCAGCCCTGTGCCCCGGACCCTGCGTGTGCAGGGGGGTTGGACTGGATGACCTCTAGAGCTGCCTTCCAAGCTTAATGATTCTGTGATTCTGTGATTCTTCATGCTGCTCGTGCAGCAGAGGTTAATGTGCTCCATGTCTAGAGGGTGCTTCAGTGGTCTGGAGATAAAAAATGTTATCTGGATGTTGCCTATTAGAGCAGCAGAACAAGAAATTAAATCAATTAAATAGCAATGCAGAATATGGAAAAGACTTTAGCATAGAAGTATGTGTAGGAGGTACTATGTCAAAAAAAGACAGGCAGCTGGATTAGCATGCATGGAAATACCTTTTATTAGGCATTTTGCTGGAGGGAGGGCATAAAAATACCGTGAGCTGATGCCGATGCTTGCAGGCGCCAGGTGGCGCAGTGCAAAGCCGGGGCCGGGCAGGGTGCGGGCGCTGCTGGGGCCGCGCGGCCCCCAGCGCTTTCGCGGCAGCAGCGCTCCGGGCAGCCCGTACAATCCTGGACCAGGAGCTCCAGGGGCCTGCGACCTTTGGCCCCCTCGGAAATAGGGGGCTGATGCCTGGCTGGGCACGGAAGGGTCAAACCTCTTTGTTAGGACCCTGCCCGGAGACACCCTGGGCCCACGAGTTCCGGGCTGCTCTGTGTCCCCAGCACGTCCCTCCTGATGTGGCTTTGGTGAGTGGCTGCAGGGAGCTGCACGCTGCTTTTCAGCGCTGCACCGTGTGCTAGCTAGGCTGCAGGTAGCTGATTACCACTACTGCACGGCAGCTTTTTCAAGCTGAACTCTTCTGATGGCTGCTTTTTAAAACGTTGCTTTTCTTGAAATTTTCCTTTAACCTGGTTTCTCCCTCCCTGCCTCCATGTGCGATAAAAGCAGTCCGTACATACAACTTCTCCAACCAGTCCCCAGTAACCAGCTCCGCTAAATACCAGTGCAGCTTGCCAGAGCTCAGTACTCCCAGTCTGCAGCTGAACATCTCTTCATCAGAAAAGATCTCCTACTGCTGTAAAACCAGGCTGCATGTAGTGATGCTTCACATAATCACCCAGACCTGAGCCACCAGTGCCCGGCAGCCTCTGTACACAGCTGTCTGCACAGAGTTTTCATCAGGACTCTCCTGGTAGCTTCCTGAACTCAGCTGCTTTTGGTATCTGCAGCACTTTGCAGACAGGTCTCAAGCTCTCATACTCAAGTTTCACCCTTGTTAGGCCTAATTTCTTTTCCATCTGCATTAATTCCCTTGAATCTATACTGACTTCTGTCAGTTGTTTTATCTCTATATCACTGAGCCTCACAAGTTTTTCCCAGCTGTTTCCTCCCCATGTGTGCTTTGCCTGATCTACCCAGTGTACACGTTTCCTTGACCAAGATGGTGAAAAGCACATGACAAAAAGCAGCACACAGTGAGGCCCTTGTTTAGGACCATTAGATTCTGCTGTAATGTGAGTAAAGGATAAGATAAGCAGCTGAAAATGTCTTCTAATCAGAAAGGATAAGGCTTGCAAGATACAAGAAAACCAATCACCCATAGATCTAAGAATGCACTTCTAGATATATCACTGGGAGTGGGAAGTGGAAAAATTTATCATATAGGTTAAAGGGGAATGAAGTTTCCTTGTGATCATGTAACTTAAATGGAAAATACAGAAAGGTGACAGTCCTTTGATTTGTGGTCTTCAGCAGTCGAAGCCAACAGGCAGAGGAACCCGAGGGAAGGTGAGGGTGCAGAGCCTGGCCTCCTTCGCAAGGGCACTCCGGGCGTCTGCTTGTCAGCAAGGACAGGGATGCTCAGGCTGGTCCTGGTCTTACGTGGCACGTCCTGGGCTTGGTAAGGGAACACTGAAAACTTAATGCATGTGACCATGCTGCTAAAGGCCCACTGGATCCATCTCTCCAACATTAGGTTTGAAAATCCATCTGACTCGATGGAGGAAAATCCCCCAGACTCGTTCTCTAGGCAGTGATGCTCCGCTCTGTTGCATTCAGGCACCCACATTGTGCTATCTGTAGTAGGGATTTATCTTGTGCTGTGGCTGTGGAGATGCAGCTCTGCACAGCACTGCATTGACTTGGGTGTTTTCGTTCTGTTCGTTTTGGCCTGCCAGGAGGAGGTGCTGAGGAACAGCCCGTGCAGCCAAGCCTGCGCTGGGTACTCAGCCATACTCTGTGCCTTGTCAGCGGCTCTGGTGACTGATGGAGACAGTTTCTTGAAATCCTTGCAGTAGTAAAACTGTTTCCCCCTGGAATAACCTCCTTCACAGGTTAGGAGAGTGCTGTGCCTTGGGCTGTGGCTAGACTGAAACCTTTTCTCTTGTTAATTGCCTGCCAATCAGGCTGCCATTTAACTAGCACTTAGGTGCCTATCAAGATCTTTTGCAGTTGTAAAAGTGCAATTTGTAAGTGCAGGCAAGGGCTTAGATTTACACTGCAGCTCCTGCTTGGCCCCTGGGATTTTCAGGGGCCAACCTGCTTTTCAGATCTGAGAGACTTCCATCATTGGCTTTCCTTCGAACTGGTCTGCATCTGAAGCTCCTCCTGCAGTTTTTGTGCTTGTCGGGAAAATGGAAATGGATTGAAGTAAGGCAGCTCCTGCGGGCTGGGCGCTTGGGTGCATGTGTGCAGCTGCCTTGTGATTTGCTCCACTTCGGGTCTTTGCTTCAGAGTGCAGAGCGTGGCGGGAGCTGCGGCCTTGCCGCAGAAAGCGCTGTGGAGAGCACGTTATTCTAAGAGAATAAAGGTTCTTGCCTTACACGTCTAAAAATTACTATCCTGAGAACACTTCCAGCAAGTGAAAATGTGAATTTTAGAAAAGCAAGATGGGGAGGCGTAAACACTCATTCTGAATGCTCTAAGGCCAGCACTGGGGGGTAATAGTCCTTCTGTAGGACACTGGGACTCTGCGGATCTTCTAGTATTCCTACGTTTTAAATCCAGACCAAATAGACTCATTTCTAACTCTGACACTCACCCTTCTTTGATTACAAATATCCACAACCGTGTTGTTCCATCACCGTCTGTCATGTATCCATTTGGACATGAAATGAGCATCCAAATCCTCTTTCCTGCAAAGGAATTGACCTTCTCATTAGTTGGAAATAACACTATGATAGGTAATCAATATTAAGCTGAAATAGCAGCATCTGATCTTGGGCATTACTCATCCCTGTTTCTGGAAAGTGCTCACAATAAAAGCAAGATGTTTAGCCTCAGCTGTGTATGTCCAAGCTGCTTTTATATGTAGAAGTTGCATATTCAGGAGCTGTCTTGAGGTTGTTTGAACCCCCATTGTGGGTTTGCATTCATGAAGCTCCTCCTTGTCTCACTCAGACCTTTCCTTCTGGACGTGGAGCTTCTCCAGAGGCTCCTTGGGCATCTCCTGTCATCCTGCTTTGGTGGGGGTTTGCTTTGTTTGCGTCTTTTGAGGTGCTACTGTGCCTGTACAAGGACTCTAAAGAGAACTGGGGCCATAACAGCAAATACTCCAGGGGAACTGTGAGATCTGCTTTCAAGGGCGAAAGGACACGTGCAGAGGAGCTCCGTGTGCAGGGATGCCCCGGCTGCAGTGGCGCATGGTAGCTTGGAGTTCTTGGCTTGCATGACCACTGCTACATATGATTGTTAATAGCCCAGACTTAAGGCTCATTAATGCCTGTGAAACGTGCTTATCAGTGATGAACTGACCCTGTGTACTTTTATGGTTAAATGAAAGCAGATCCTGTATGCGGGTGGGTTCTGTTCTCTGATTTAGCATAGGTGGCCTTTTGGTTTTTCAGATTTTGTGTGCTCATTTATTCTATCAGCAGCTTTATAGGGCAGAGAAATGTGCACATTTTTTTGATGCTCAAAAGAGCACAAAAGGCATAATCTAACACATCAGTCTAAACTGATCTGTGTTGGTTATTGCAGTTTCTTATTCTGGCCCTTTGAATGCAGATTTTTCAAAAACTGAATATGACCAGTATTTTGCCCAAAATGTTAAGCTCATACCATATAAGCAAAACTGAGCAGTGCAGAAAACTGTTTTAAATGCGTTGGTACTATAGTATGGTGCAAATATATGTTGATGGGGCAGGAAGATATAAGTTTTGATCCCATCTCACAAGTGTTTGAGTAATGTTTTACATCTCAGGACACCTTGGATTTGGGGTAGGAAGTAAAGAGCTTGCCTGTGGTATTTCGATTACTTGTAGACAACTGTTTCATATGGGTTCCTAATGGGAAAGGATTCATCAATAATTCAGGAAGCATCCTGGGCTGGTATGGCTAAGTGCAAGGGTGATAGCTATGGAAAGAATATTGTTAAAGGGGGGCAATAAAAGGGCAAGGAAGTCTCGGAGGATGTGTATAGTCATGTGTATTCTGCAAAGCAGTCAGGTCTCAAATTGATATGCAACAAATGTCCCTTTGGCAAATGAAACACTGGAAGCTTCCACAGCAATGAATATGAAAATGTAAAGATCACTTATGCAGAAATAGGAAATTAAAAAGTAACTGTTAAACAAAGGTGTAATTAGAACTATGGAATATCTGTAATCCTCTTGGGGCAGGTTGCCTGATGTGTCACTTCATGGGGAGAGACTTGGCTGCTCCTTCCCTGCGAGGCGTTGGGACAGCCTGGTCCCCCCCTGGTGCTTGATGGCCCCTTTGCGGAGCACGAGCTTGCTACGGGGCCGAAGAGACATTTGCAGATGCCTTTACATAGATATGCATCTGGTTAAGGGAGGATGTTGCTGCACAGAGGGTAAGTGGAGACCAGGGAGCGAACAGCCCGAGAGCTTGGCAGAAGTGTCGTAGGAAAAGGGATCCTGGTAACCCAGGGCAGTGTAGTGCTACTGCTGGTGCCTGTGCCCGCAGCTAAGCGGAAGAGCAGTGTGTTCTGGCTCGTACGCAGGGATCCTGCAAGGGGAGGCAGGGAACAACCAAGAGCAGCACAGCTACTGCTCAAAGTTGCTCTGATGGGAACTGTTAACATCGCAGGGATTAGGATGTTGGCTATTTTTAGATACTTACAGCTTTTAGAGGCAATCTGAAGCTGCAGATATCACTTGGGCATGGTTTTGTGCTGCCAGAACAGCACCTTGAGATAAGCAGGACTTCTCTTGGTTCAGCTTCCTTAATTCCCTCCAGGACGGAGACAGCACAAATCCAGGCTCGCGAGTCGCAGCCTCAGGCCAAGGAGGCCTGGAGTGGCGCGAGGGCAGGGCTGGCGCTGCTGGTGGCAGCAGCAGGGAGCAGGTTTGCAGGAGTTCGCTCGCTCCATCCCTCCTGCAGGGCTGCCTTGAAAAGAAATACAGGCTGGAACCAGCAAAGGGACACATGTGTTTAGTGGTAGCAAAGGTGCAGGGATAGGGAGTGTTTAAGAAAAAAGAGGGAGGGAGAGAGATATGTCAAATTCATCAACTCCGCCTACCTCACACTGTTCTAGTCCCCTGAAACCCCATAAAATCAGATTTTGTAGCTCAGAGCAGAAGCTGGACCCCTGCTTATCGTTGCTGTATTTATCAAGCCATGTTAATGTGTGCTGGCTGCAGGCAACAGGAGACCCAGGGACTAGAATGGCTCCAGATGCTGAACCCAGCAAATCGCAGAAGCTGCCCAGGGCTTAACTGGCATGAACTAAGAAGAGTTTGGTCCCTCTTGTCTAGTAAGAATGACTTTAATGACCCTGTTTGTGCTGTTTGGACCTACAGATGTGACCTAGCTGCAAGCAAGCAAACTGTCCCTTATGTCTACTGGTGGGGTCGGTGGAGCTCTTGCCCTGCAGCACGTAGAGTTATTGGCCTGTAAACGGGACCTAGATTTGTTTGGACACTGAGCAATGCTGGGGGTAGGGTCTTCAAGCTAATTCTCTTAACTTTGCCCACAACTGCTTTGTTTGGCTCTAATCTGTATTGTCAAAGCAGCATAGAGCAGCTGAGTTCTCACAAACGCTACTGTTTTGGTATGAAGTATCTTGTGCTGCAGCATCCCAGGATTGTGGAATTGCTCTGGCTTTGATTTGCAGTGTGACTTGGGTCAGAATCACTTGTTCAGGCACTAACCCAAACCTGACTTGACTTTCAGGTGTTAGGAGGAGTTTACTTTTAGAAAGCACAGCTCATTACATGCGAGAGACTTAAATCTGAAGCGAAACTGTCGAGACAGGCTGAATGCAGAAACGCTGAGCCCTTATCACACTATTGCTGAAGTTGCTCTATTTCAAATTAGAGCCCCTAAGCCAGGATTGAATTGTCTGCTTTTCCTTGGGCTCACCTCGGGAGTCTCTTGCCTGAGATGGAGTTAAGCAGCTTGTCACCCAGGAGCTCTGGCAGGGCACAGAGGTGAATCCGTGTCCTCTGAGTCCTGGTACAGTCTGAGACCTGGTACGGTCTCGCTTTCCCAGAATGTAACTTCCAGAAACCCAAGGAATGCTTCTTGGCCTGAAATCTTGTTGGAGCAGCACCTAGCGAAAGGTCAGAAACTTCTTCACCGTCAGAAATGCAGCTCTAGGGAACCTCTCTGGGGAGTCATCTTGCTGGAGCTCCTCCAAAGGAGCAGCCCGACTGCTGGGGCTGGTGGTCCAACAGCTCCCAGGTTTTGCTGCCTCTCTGCTTTCGCTTTTCCTCTTGGAAAGGTGGTACCTGTCACTCCCTCCCCAAAATCCCTGTATGAGATATACTGGGAACCAATTGCAAGACTTTTTGTATTCTTTTTTTCCTAAACCTGAGTCCCATCCCCAGCCAAACCTGAGAGTTAAATATGCTTGAGCAGCACTTGGCAGCTGTTGTTATATTAATGGCAATTGATTCTCAAACACACACAAATCTATATCATGGTACAAGCCCCATGACATCCCCAGATACTTTGCTTGAATTGCAATACCTGAAATACTCCAGGGCTTAAATCAAAAAGTAATTATTTTGTTCCTCATAAATCGGCATCCCTGAAGATAACGCCAGTGAGCCGAGAGCCCGGGGGCGCTGCGGCCGTTCGTCTTGCGCAGAGCCGGGGTTGCAGCAGCTGCGCGTGGAGGCGGCAGCTCCTCGGGCCGGTGGCCTCCTAGGTTTGTGCAGAGCTTTTGCTCACCTTGGTTATTCTAGTTAATAGTCCTGCTTTTGTCCTGCTGAAGGAAAAAGCTCTGGACCTCTTTAAGGTAAGAAATTCTTGAGGCAAGTGGTGACAGTTGGTCTAAAATTCCAAGTTGAGAATGTGTTTCATGTCACACGCTAGCACTCTGCCTGCCCACACGGCATATGCTTTTAATTACAGGAGTCCATATGGGTTTTTAAATACTCTGCTAAATACAGAACACATGGACTTGGAAAGGATGGATTTCTAGGCCTAGGAAGGGCTAAGCCCAAAGATGCAACAAATCACGTCTTGGTTAACGTTATTACTGCCTGTATAGTTTTTAGCTAGCAATTTTATTTTTAAGTGAACCTGAAATGCAATTTCTGAATCTGAATGGGAACAAGCAGCAGTAATGTGGGAATTTCTGTGTAGGGAGGATTCCTCCACCCTAATCCTACATTTCTGCTTCTCTCCTAAGATTGTCTGCTCGGAGACTGCAAGTCTTCTTGAACGGAATAAGCTCAAATGTAATAAGAGTTCAAACTCACGTGCCTGCCTCTGAATTGGGCAGGAGGGAGGAGAGCAGTGCTGAAAAGCTGGCACTGCTTTGCTGCCTTTCTCATCTAGTGAGCTGAATTTGCATAGCTTTTTAAAATATTATGATCATCCTTTAAGCAGGTAATAAAAATAAATGAGGCTGTAAATAAGGTATTCCCTCTGAGAAAGAAGGCAGTGTCTTAAAGACTTCACTCAACACATGCTTTGTCAGGAAGATACTGCATCTAGCACTTGCAGTGGGTGACTTCATGGATACACCCTGAGAAAGTCCTGCATTTAAAAAAGGCAATTTTGAATTTTTTATTAGAAATGCCCTTTCCTGCCCAACTGCCCAAGGCCAGGGGTGGGGTTGGTGGATCTTGCCCACTCTCTCCCCTCTAAGCCGAGAGCCTTTGGTCTGGCACTTCTTGGTATGAACGAAAGGCAGATTTAGAGGTTTATGTCCTGCTATGCAGAGGAGAAGACTGAGATGCAAGGAGGCAAGAAGAGCCATATTTCAAACACTTCTTTTAATCAGTGCAGCAAGAAACTGCCCTCCTCTGGTTTTGCTGCACAGGATAGGGTTGATCTAGTGCCACTTCAGCAGTCTAAAATTAGGCCTTTAGTCGAAGTGAGTCACTGAGCTGCTTGTGTAGTTCCTAGCAAGAGGGTGTCTTCCTCCGTCCTGAAATAGATGTTGGGATGAGATATGAATCATTCCTGGAAAAGACTTGTCTCTCCTACTGGCTGGAGAGGAAACCTAAGGGCCAGTTTGGGCTGTTTTCCCCAAATTTATATTTTGTCCGATGTCAGATACTTTTTTGTTTTCAGTAATTCTTCCAGGTTCTTGTTGCTGGATCAGGAACCCCCCTGCCGAACCACCCTGTGACACTCACTAGCTCTTTTCTTGCAGGAACTGAGATGGGGGAAACTTCTGGATGAAGTTTCTGACTTTGAACTCTGGTAAAAAGCACCATTGTTGGGTTCAACTTTTTTCTCTATCCGGAGCTTGACACATCCATTTCTGAGATGACATTTTTTCCTCAATGTCTGTTTTAAGTAAGAAACAAACAGAGGGTTTTTGAAGCACACACAAGAATCCAGATAAGCTTTTCTCCCTGCTTTACAGTGTACTTTCCAAAACTTCTCCACTTTGGGGGAAGTTAGAAGAAAAGTGAGAAGTGACATGCCGCCTTGTGCCTCCAGCTTTGTGACACTGGCAGAGCCTTGGAAGTGGAGAAGGGGAGGCAGGGGAAGGGAACGGGCGCAGGGGCAGCGCAGCTCCTGGGGAATTCTCTCCTTGTGCTTGGGTAAAGGAAGAGAAGCGGCAGCAGAGAACAAGACAAAACTTGAGCTTTCAATTTCTTAAAAAACAACTGGAAACCGTGTGCTTTTTTAAGCGGTCTTACAAACAATTTCTTAATAGGAATTTATTTTTTACCTAGTTGTGACTGCCGTGTCATGTTGACAGTATAACATGACAGCAGTTATTTGCATGCTCCTGCAGGGCTGAAGTGCCTCTGTCAAAATTTTTAAGAAACCATATTCACCTTCCTCCACTGCATCTCAAATCAAGGCCGTTGATTCTGGAATTTCGCAGCACAAAGGAGCTAGCCATCCCTTATGGGGAATAGTGCCGAGCTGAGCATTACGCATCTGTCTTGGGTATTTTTATTTGTATTGGGGACCTTAACGACTCAGCTGAAAGCTGGAGAAAACTTACAGCGTCTGACACTAGCAAAGGCATGTTTGAGTCCCCGCTGACTGCTACACCGAGCAGAAAGAAACGGGATAATTGGGTGACTCATAATGCTGGCAGAGCAGCTGGTGGCGTGATTCCATAGTGATTGAACCCAGCCAGTTAGGTGTGAGATATGTCCACATCACTACTACGCGCAGCCACAGAAACATGTACATCCAGCTCTGCAGTTCAAGGGTGAACTGCCCCATTTTGACCCTAAGTATTGGTACTTCTGCCATGCCTTGTGAAGACTTGCCACTAGGAGTTTTATTAGTAATTAAAAATATAAAAGCAAGTATGGTCACACGTTTTCTATACAGCTATTTCCATTGATGCCTTCCAGTTTTAGTTTTGACAGAAGAGAGTAAAGATAAACAAGATCTGCAAAATTATATATAGAGCCAGTGTTTTATATGGTGTTGAGAATCTAACTCCATGTGCTCCTGTTAATAGATTGTGCTGGATAACTTAAATAGTCACTATGTGTATACATATAGTAGTCCAAAATGAGAAATTTTTTGAATTTAATATTAAATGTTTTTATGAGGAAAGTTTGAGTGTGGGCAGTATCAGCTGTAACAGAAGAGGGTGGCAAGTTTTAAGTGCCTACACTGCATCTCCTGCGTGAATCACTGGGGAAAACAGTGCGATGCTATTGCTAATCAGTTGTGTTCCTAGCAGCTTTGTGTTCTGTGAATTTCCTTCTATTACTTCACATTTCTCCATGGTCAGAATAAAAATATATTAATTTAGCAAGCCAAGAAACTAAATATATTCTTTCAGGATAGCAGGTAGAGTGCACTAGTCTGAACTACTGCATTTGAGGGTTCCTGTTTTATAGTTTTTCCAAAGAGGACAGGAATATCACCAATGTCAATTTTGAGTCCCCTTTTTAAATACAACCTGTCACTGAAACAGAAGGATCTTCCTCCATACGGAGTCCAGAGGAGTCCATACGGGGACTGACCTCAGAATGCAGCCAAACGGGGAACGGGTGCTCACTGGAGCTGCCTGCCCATGAGGAGTGTTTGTGTCCAGCATGTGCCGACTTGTGGCTTGTTTTGAGAAGAGAAAGGGGATATTCACAAAATAGGAGGATTTAGCTCCATCCCAATTCAGAACAAGAATGTCTCTGAGATCTTGGGTTCTCCTGGAACGAGTCGTTGCTCTTCTACTGTGCAAGAATGAGAGAAGCACAAGCTTGTGGTTGATGCTGATGTTGTAGCAAAGCAGAATCTCTTTTGGAGGAAACACTTGTGTTGATGGTTGGCTTTGAGGCCAAAGGTAATCATACCCTTGCTGGAAACTGCACTGTTTTGCAAATACATCATAAGCCTTTTGTATAAAGGAAGCCCAGACTCTAACTGGGTGTTGTAAGAATAAGGAGACCTAAGTACATGCACTTAAGTGAATTCCTATTTTCTTTGAACATAAGGTACTCTGATTATTTCTGAAATCTACTTGTCCTCATAATGATTTGACTTTATTTACCTTTTTTCTCTGTAATTAGAATTTCCTTTTGTGTGCTTTGGAGATTGGAAGTAACTGCGTGTGCATTTTAATCCTTGGGTGGTGTGGCTGCCCAAAGCCTTGAAGATTTTCTCAAGTGTCTAAAGCGTTAGCGAACTGTCCTTTCCCGAGAGGACTGCAAACACCTGCAGGGCTGGGGAGCTTAGGCTTGGCCTGTTTCTCATTTCTCTCTGTTCAGCAAAGGCCTCTCTTTTGGAGCTGAAGCTATATCTCTACTAGACAGATACTTATCAGTGTCAGAGCTCGCACTGGGCCCAGTACAGGGCTGCAATGCTCCCCGTGCACGGGGGCTTCAGTAGCTCCAGGCTAGCCTGCCTGTGGCTGAGCACTGAAGAGGTGTCCCTGTAGAGTTGGTGTGAAAAGAGAGCTCATACTCCTCAGCACGAGGCTGCGGGAGAGTCTATAAAGATCTGGAAGAGTATCGCACAATTTACACTTCTGTCTCAACCATCAGGAGAAAAGACTGACACTTGCTTACTATTGAATTCAGTCCAGAGTCTTCTATCTTCTCAAACTCATCCCTAAAAGGATGATTCCATTTTATGACAATATTAAGCAGTTCTCTTCCCTTTCCCTTGCCCACAGCAAACATCCTGCAAGGGGAGTTGTGCAGCGACCGAATTTCATGTCAGGTCTTGGATTTTGCTCCCTGCCTTTATTTGAGATCCAGCTGCAGCTGCATTGGGTATGAGCAGCAAATAAAAGCCTTCAGAGAACATCATTCAATTCCCCCCTCCTGCGAAGGGTTTTCGAAGTGTAATACGTCACTGAATCAAAATGACTTTCACTAAAAGTTCATGCTGTTTAAATCACACCAAATGTTATATTGAGTTGTAGCATACATAATTCATGTATCATTAACAGCTTCTACAAGTCTTTGGCTGCCTGGCATACCAATGAATCAATGTGTGGGGTTTTTTTGATACCTGCCTTTACTTAAATTGTATTTAGGAGCAACACCATGTAATTGTACTAACTTGGAAAAATCAAACAGGCATGTAATAAATTATGGTTTGTGATTGATGTGGTAAAGTAGGTCTCCTTTTCTGGCAGTGAGTAAGCAAGCTGTTTTAAACAGGAAAGACTCAATAGACTCTGTGTGTGTGTGTGTTGCTATTAACAATCAAGCTCTGTTTGTATTTGCAGTTCAAAGTTTGTGCTTGTTACATGGCTGAATTGGTGGCATCTCTTAGTTATATGTATCTCTTTGGCCAGTCAGCATTTTTCTGAAAGCGAGTTGCAACGTCTGGTTATTTCTTTGACTAGTTGATAACTCACTGGGTTAGAAGGAGGAATTCTTCTATAGGAGGAATTATTTAGAAATATGTCTTTTAATAAGCACCTTCTGCCTTAAGTCATTGATATACCCTATTAGTTGAGCAAAACTTTAAATATGTATTTAAGTGCCTCAGGAACTTGTATATATAGTTATTTGTAATTCTCTTCAATCATAAATCGCAACTTATGGAACTTTTTGGTAACTTGGAGGCACTTTTTTTTCAATTTTAAAATGATAATTATCAGCCTTCAGAATTTTATTATGGCTAGAGAGCAGCTGCAAATGGATGATTTTTTTTATAACTAAGTGCTTGGCACTTGTCAATGCTGTTTTAGCCTATTGCTCACTTGATGTCATGCCACAGTCATGTTGAACCATGGCGTTCCCTGTGAATGACTAGCGTATTTTAGTTGAACTTTTAGGAGGTTTTGCTTGAAAAAAGAAGTTAAATATCAGTGAAGACCCCTCAAAGTGCAACTTCTAGCTATACTTGCGTCTTGCGTTTGGGGCTTCTCTGCTTGTTGTTAAAACACTTATCTCAGTTACTCGTGGATTTGGCTGCAGCAAGCAGAGATTCGTAGAGGCTGGGTCATCGGCGGGGGTGTCTGCTCCCTGGGTTGAAGGAGAAGAAGGGGATGGACAGGGTGCCCAGGAACACACTGAGGGTTTCCTGAGGGGGGCAGCCTGAGCCTCTCTGAGGCTAGGAAGCTTCCTCTAACAACTACTAAGTGCTTTTTGTGCTTGTTGCCTGCACGCTGGTAGCTCTGCGGTGAGCAGTGCGGCCTGCTGGCTGGGCTGCGTCCAGGTAGGCCAAGTCTCACTGGGCTCTGGGGAAATGGCCACACGGTCAGAGTCATGCTTGGAAAAGCACCAGGCTGTGACACCCTGGTACCTCCTCTTTCAGCAGATGCTTATGCCACATTGTGTTCCCTAAAGCTTCGTGCTTTTAAGGAGCAGCTGAATGAGCATCACGTGAAGGGCAAGCGGAGCGGAGCAACGGTGCTCGGTCCTCGCACGACTGGGTCGTTGCTCCTGCTGAACTGTGGTCAAATGAGCTGGAGTGAATCATGCGCAGCCTAGCAAGAAATTGGGAGGGAAAAAATGGCTTATTGGAAAAATTGTTTTAAGTAAACATCGGGACCTATCAAACACATACAGATCTGTGACCCAGTGTAAAAAAGGGGAATGTTCTTGCAAAATGGTTCAGTTTTAATATCACTAGCAAATAATGCATTAATATGTTGTTTTTAACTTTAA
Source organism: Crypturellus undulatus (assembly GCA_013389825.1). Lineage (NCBI taxonomy): Eukaryota > Metazoa > Chordata > Aves > Tinamiformes > Tinamidae > Crypturellus > Crypturellus undulatus. The sequence goes on along the minus strand of VWPW01003430.1, from coordinate 503,223 downwards.
AAATAAATTTCATAGTACGATTTTTCATTCTGATTTACCACTAATTATTACCAGGAAAAATGAAACAATAAAATAAGAGCTAATAAGATAGCATGGAATGAAACTTGGAGCAGTGCGTGCCTGGAAGCCGTGAATTTGGAGCTACTGATGCTGCTTGTGGGACTTCGGTCCCCCTGCAGCTACGTGGCCTCCATGGCACCAACTGCTCAGGCACGAATTGACCTTGGCGACTGCCGAGTTGTGTGCGGTCCTGGAGGGCTTGGAGCAGCTGTGGGGCACAGCGCTCAGTGCAGGACTGTGTCCTGCGCTGACACCCACAGAGCAGCGGGAGCCTCCCCGCTGCGCCAGGTACAGCGATCGCGGGAGAGTGAAGGATTTAAAGGAAGCAATCACAATGGTTAACGGCAGCATGGCCAAACGTAAACGTGCTCATAAATTTCAATAACTGCCGAGCAATGTAGTGGATTCATCTAGGAGAGATTTAATTTGAAAAATGCTAAGTAGGGGGTACAAAGCCTGGGAACACAGACATTTCTCCCGAAGATGGAGTCTTTTGGTGAAGAATTTACATTGTGCTTGAGCTGCAGTGATATTACATGCAAGTACAATCTGGCAGAAAGGGAATGATGAAATAAATTACAGGAAGTTTTTAAATTTGCACATTAAGGAAAAAAGCTTTATTTTGTATTCTCACTTCAGATGGTATTTGTGTCTGGATCTATAATTGACCATGCATGCTGAATCAAATGAGATAAGGAGTTGTGGTATAAATTATATAAATCTCTAATAGAAAATGAAAATGACTGAAGTCTTATCACAGGGAAGTGTAAGCATGTATAGTGGTGCGCGAGTACAAGGAATATATACATCACTTAAACAGATACATAATATATAGAATACAAATGCTCTACATGAATTTTTAAAAATGTGCTTAAAATTAATTGCATTCTAAAGCAGAGCCTTTCATCGCAGATAGTCTGAGCAAGATGCATCAGTGCACTGAGAGTTTAAAATGGTGAATACCTGCTTTGTGTTGCTAATTGCAGCTGTGCAGTCTGCCAGTGAAGGATATACAGGATCTTATTTCCAATTTCAATCACTTTATTCCTGTTGATAAACAGCCCTTATCTTCTCCCCACATGTCAGATAGATTTTTGCATTATTTTATATATAAGGAATTTTCCATTGTGCTGCAGCATATTGTTAGCAAGCTGGAGCTTTATTAAAAAGAAATAGAACCATAGAATTTGGAAACTTTCTTGGTGTTCAAGTGACTTATTTTTAGATGTACAGATGCTGCTAGCAGTAATGATTAAATGAATGAGGAGTGTGTGATCTGAAGCAGCAATACCCCTGCATCCTGAGCACGGCTCTGATTTAGATTCTGCTGCGTTGCTATCTCAGTCAGAAGGGCAGCTCCCTCCTGCTGGGGCTGGGGGTGATCCCAGCTTCCTCTGTGAGGCCTGGATTTCGGGAATGCCGCGCACCAACTACCCTGGCTGGGGCTGGCACCTAGCAGGGCTCCCCGAGTGCTCTGGGGCCCGGCTGCAGCCCAGGGACATGGGGCCACATGCTCGGGGCACGTCCATCGCCTCGGTGCAGACTCCTCTTGAAGAAGGGGTGTTCTGCGTGTGCAGTGCTCCCCGGAGCCCTCCGAACCTGCTACAGGAGCCAGGCTCTGTCCTTGAAAGCCGTGTCGGTTCAGGGGTCTTGGGGGAAGGCATGAGGAGGCTGGAGGTGATGAGTTGCCCTTGGCTGGTCCTTGGCTGAGCTGGTCCTTCTTTGCGTGGATGGATGATGCTTCTCCACATTTGCAGGAGGGCGTAGCAGGAAAGTTTTGAAAGCGGCTATGCAGCTGGTGGCAGAACAATAATTAACCTAGCAAGAAACCCCAAACCAGTGTTTAATTCTCTAGATATGTTGCACTTTGCGAGGACGTGCTCTGTTCTAATGGCTTAATTGGAGCAGCTCCACTTGTCTCTCAAACGACTAAAGATATGAGGAGACTTCCCGAGAGCAAGAATAATGATTTCCAATAAGGGAATGAAATATTCTAGCTGACAAGCTCAGTGGCATGGCTCTGTGAATCCTGCCGTTCTCCACCAAATACCACATCAATTTTATTTCAACTTCATGCAAATCTGCAGGGGCAGGCAGGGACCCTTACTTCTCTGTACACTTACAGACTGTGTGTAACTGTGCATAAATTTTGCCGGGCGCGTTTACACTGGTGTCTCAGCAACGCGTATGGGATCTCCTGTTGATCCATGGTCTCTCTACAGCACCGCTGGAGCTGCTCCTTCAGTGGGACTTGGCTGCAGACCGGTCCTGCCGGGGCTGCTACCAGCAGGGCCCTTGGTGGCCCCTCGCCAGTCCCACTTGCCTCATCCATTTCCCTCTCCAGGGAAGCTGCACGGGCTCATTCAAGGCAGAGGTAATGAGCTGCATCTTCCTAGGTCTGGCGCATTTTCGTATTTGTTTTTAAGCAGCACGCTGAAAAGGAAAACAAGCCCCAAGATTGCACGTGTAATTTGCTCACCTACAGTGCTGTAAAACGCTCCATCAGGAAGAGATGGGGAGTGTTGTGCTCCTTGCCTTTTTATTCTGAAATGAATTGTACTGCTTCTGCAGCCTCCGTACAGATCGGTGCTGAAAATAATTCTGCATTACACGTTTTGTTCGTGTCTTTGGATATGTTGGCAATACCTGTCACTGCGGGTTTGGGCACAACCTCCAGGGACCTTGATATTCAGAAGCCAGTTCAATGTATAATAAGGTCATCTGCTTCTGAAGAGCTCTTCATTACCAGGTACTTTTTAGAAACTATTTTGGTATATCATTAGTCCAGTCACTGCTGGACCACTTGTTTTTGTGGTAAAATGATGCTGTTTCACAGTGAAATTGCCCGACTGTTGCAGGCAGTAGCTGGAGGATGAAATTAAACAAGCAGAAACCTGCCTAGCATGTGGGCAGTGAGCAGTTACTGACCTTGGCCTCATTTGTGAGGAACTGTGAGCTCTCTAATGGCAAATTGCATCTGCCTCACTCAGTATCAAAATAATAAATAAGAATTTTAACTACGTGTGCAGCAACACGACTTCAGCAGCCTCTGCTCAGCAGCGCCCTGGCTCCGCTCAGCAATGCCCTGGCTCTGGTTGCTTAGCCTGACGCTAGTAGTGAGATCAGCCATTGGCTTCTCCCGAAGTGGCTTTCCAAGGTTTGAGCCGTGCTTTTGACACTGTTTTTTCTCAGTGGTTGCTCCAAACGCTTTCTGTTGTCTTTGAGTGGCGTGCCCTCTCCATAGGGGACACTGAAGATCAAGACTCTGAAGCCAGGGCGAGCCCCAGGGCACTGCTCTGCGTGATGGCTCTTCGCTGCCCATGGCAAGCGGCCCTGGTGGAGCTGCTGCCCCCCAGCTGCCTTTGCCTCATCTTCTTCATCCTCTGATCACTCATGTTCATCTTGATCATCTGTTTTCCCTGAGCCTGATTCCCCGGGGGAGCCTTGGCCATCTCAGCGGCCGGCTGCTCGCGTTTCATTAATGCCTAAATGGGCAGGCTGAGGCCTCGCTCAGCAGCAGAGGCCTCGGGTTGGGGCACCCTTGCTGCGATGCTCAGAGTGGGGGAGGCTCCCTTCTGTCACCACATGTGATGTTTCTGCCTGCCTTTTATCTCTTTATTGCATGTGCACAAACAAGGTGACAAATATGTCTTAATTTAGTATTTTTACACCATCTCTGACTAGTTAGTCATAGATAATGCAGCAATAACTGAGCATTCATTCCACTCTGTTGCTTTTAGCAGATTTCTAGCAAAGCAATAAAGTTCATTTATAAGAAACAGACTTACAATATAAATGGAGAGAACTAAAACAGAAATCACAAAACCCAGTTTCCTTGAACTCCAGAACACTGTATCTAGAAAAATCAATTTGCAAGTTGCAGCATTACAGGGATATTGGAGAGGGCCTATATCACCCTTCAGTGGGCAGTGGGCTCTGGGTGTGACGCTGGAGAGCACCTATACTTGGCACTGCGGTGCCTGCTGCACAGCTGAGGTGTGTAGCCCAGAATGTAACAAGGGCGGTCGGTCGGCTCGGTGTCTGCCAGGGTGGGCTGTCTGCTTTGCTTCAGCCTCTCTTAACTCCAGCAAAGCAAGAGGCCATCCATGGTGCCGGAACACAGCTGCCAGGGCAGGTTTCTGGGAACATAACCCTGCTGGAAATGAAAATTTAAAAGAAGAGATACAGCAGATTAGAGGATTCGTTGAATTGAAAATGTTAAAAATATTAAAGTCCTGGATTGGCCTAAGTCTGGGTCTGATTTCCAGCTCTAAATCAAGCTTGTCTGTATCCTTAAAACAAAACAGAACAAATAAATGAGGTTTGGGAAGTTGATTCCGAAGGGGCCATTGAGCCTGAGGGACAGAGGAGACCTGTGATGGGTCGGTGAAGATGGAGCAAGCCCCAAGTTCTCAGGCCTTTCTAGATGTACTTCATTAAACGGTGTGTGTCAGTGTGATCCTGATGGTTTGGGAACTGACTTCTGCTTTCAAAGCATCTAAACCAACTGGGAGTTTCAGTGTGAGTGCAAAAGTGCCTCGATACCTCTAAAAAAGGCAATAACCAGCACAAAAACATGTAAAGCTTCCTAAATTCATACTATGAATGAATGGTATGTGGAAGTATATAGCATGGCTGCACAAAAAAGGAATGAATACTTCAGCGAGGAAAATATTACTTCCTTTCTATAGCATAGTAGTCCTTTAGTGGAAAAATCCTGTTTTGGGAGGGAAGCAGCAAGGTGGTTCTCTACAGGCCGGGCAGTGAGTGTTAGAGTTTCTTAAAAGCAGTGAGTTTTCAGCTCCTGTTTAGAGGAGTCACAAATTCAGCCTAAACTTAATGTAAATTGGAATCTCTCCATATGTATCCATGCTTTTTTCTCTTTGAATCTGAGAGAGTGTGCAAGTGAGGGATGTTATCCATGTGCTTGTTCTGGCAGTGTTGGAGCTTGGCTAAGGAGTGGGCCTGCAAAGACAGGTTCATACATCCATGTATATATGTGCACATGGACTTACAGGCAGGAGGGACACTTTCTATGCTATAGCCAAGTGTCATGGAAAGGAATAAGGATGATTTAAAAGACTCAAATAATTTAAGCATGTAATTTATGATCATAAATGTGAATGTGCTTTAGGCTCTTTAACGGTGAAGAGCTGCTAAAGCAAATGCAGTGTGAGGTGTAGATATTACACCCTTTCTACGTTAATCCTGCGTCTTTTCCCTTCTTTGACCTCTTGCTTCTATGTCCCCTACTCTTTGTTCCTGAAACTGTCACAACCAAAACCAGCTGGGCATTAGTTGATAACTTAAGCAATGGTTGAGTTAGACAACCGACCAAGCAAAGCTTAGGTATGTGTTTGTCACAGGAAAAGCAAGCACTTAAGCACTTAGAAATGCATTTTAAAAACAGCATGAGGGTGGTGTCGAGTGCGTCCAGCCGCTGCCTTGGCTGCTCCCTGCCTGCGCAGATGGGAAAGATGGCTGGGCCAGTGGATGCGGCTTTCGTCCCCTTCCGGAAATGAGGCCATGTTTAGTTCCCCATATTGGCCGGTAAAATGTTATGTTCTTTAACAGCTACAAGCCTCTGCTTTATAGTAGTAACTCTAAAGACCTTATGCCATAAATAGGCCTCTTTAATCCAGCCACATAAAACAGCAGTGTTGCAGTGATGGAGATCTCAGGCACCTCTTCCCTTTTTTATGTGTTTTAGCTGTGTTTTTTTTGTTGTTGTTGTTTTCTTTTTCTTCATTTCCTTGTTATGAGTGTATGTCATGTTCTTGTTGGGGATATGATTAAGTATTTTATCTTAAATATGTAATTAAATGAAGTTGACAAAACCACAAGCAACAATCCTTAAGCTGTTCTTAGGATTTATCTTGTCTCTGATATCTTTGACCAAAAAAAGTACTAGTGAACGTGATCTAACCAGAACTCTTGCAAAATTCAACAATTTCTGCTTCGGCTCATTTGAGAGTTCAGTGTGACTCATTAATTAACTGATTTTTGTATCTCTGGCAGATAGGATCTCTCTGAGGTTGAGTTTTTAGAGAGTAATTGAGATAATTCATTTCAATTTACTTTTCTAGATGAGTGATTTAATAATGATTAAAAACAAAAATACAGTCCAGAGCGTGCTGCGCCCTTGCAGGGAGCCCCTTCTGCAGGTTGGCACCTCACCAGGCGTTCAGCATTGGCATCTAGGGTGCCTTTTGAGCACTCGATCTGTAACACCTTGGAAACAAAAGTAACATCTGAGAGAGTTGAGTGAGAAAGTTACCTGCTGTATCAGAAAGCCAGTTTCTTAGAGATTACCTAACCATAGTGGATGATCTGACTTTCAGGTGTCTGGTAACATATTCCAAATTGGAATTATATATATGAGAAGAGTGATCAGCATGATCAGTCACCTGGATTGTCTCTGAAAACTCTTTAAGTTTCTCACCCTGACTGCTTATTTTCTGTATCTCAAGGTGTATGCCCTGCACCTTGCAACCAGGAACAGTAAAATTTGCAACACTTGATTCCCATTAGTCTTTACCGTAAGAACACGCTCCTTTGTCCTCACTTTCCCTTGGTTGTCATGAGAACAAGACAACACATTTATATCTACAGCATAGTCAGTAGCAAAGCTATCAACTTTTAATGCACTTAGACTCTAACCTTCTTAATATTTGGTATTTTCAGCCGCTGGCCTGTCGCCTTTCCTCCGTGGGTTATCAAGGCAATATATGAGGGAGAGAGGGAATGGCTGGTCACTCGAGGAGCAGAACGCGCAAATGTCACCGACACCAAGTTTACAGCTTCGTTCCACCTTGGCTTTGAAGAAGGAACATACAGCAAGACCCGCAGAAACTGTCAGCTGTTGCAAGAGGTGTGTTTGGATCACTCAGCTTAGAATAAGCTATAAATCAAAGTAGCCAGTTTTAATATTTGCTTTTGTTAATGGGCATAGGAGAGAGAAGCCAGACTGAAACCCAAAGCTGCAGTAACCAGGACAGCACAAAGGATTTAATAAAAGTGGACACCAAGAAAAGGGGGAAAACAAACAAACGAACAAAAGGATTTCCTTTTTTTTTTTGTAAAAGGTGTTTTGTCTACTTCATAGATCTTTAATATTTTAGAGGCATGACAGCACAAGATCATTCACCTAAAATCATGAATTTTATAGTCCAAATAGCTGGACTGAAATAAGAGCTCCAGATTTTTACCGCAGATTTTGAAAGCTGAATATTCTGTAAATTTTGCTTCCCCCTCAGCATTACAAATAGCAAATTGGTCCTAAAATGTTTACACTTGTTTTGCATTAACAATATACATTTGAACTAAAATCAGAAACTATTTCTCAGATTTGCACACAACCTACTCTATTGGATACCACCAAGTACAAAGTCTAGGAAATATTCTTAGCTTATGTATTTCATAGAAACTCGAGGGTATATCACGTTGCTTATGCTTGAACTGCTGATGCTGTTGGTGAGTAATGGATAGAAAAGTGGATATAAAAAGCTGTGAGGAAGTTTGTGAATGAGCGTGTGGCTCCAGCAGACTTGCTAGGCAATAGCAAGGCACAGGGAGTCCTTGAAGCTGAACGGTCCCTAATCTTGGAAATGAACCCATTCCCATTGATGCTGACCAATTGCCTGCATCAAGTTATGGATAATACTTTTGAAAGGGGATATTTGCTTTTTTTTTTCTCTTACTAGGTGATGTTTTCACTGACAGAAAGATAGAAGTTAACTTTACTGTGAGCTTTCTGTTCACATTTGCCTTTTTGACCATTTTCTTATCTCTCCAGACTCTGTCAGACTGAAATATGGAACAGTAAACTGTGCAAACAAAAACCTTGTTATTCCTTCAAGTCTTTCAGCAGCGCCATTAACGCCTTTACCCTACTGAAAAGCAGTGATTTAATGTTACTGCAGTGTTGTTTTCTCAAAGCATGCTTTTTATGGAATAAAAGGAATGATCATAAAGTTGTTTCTTGGTGCAAGTAGTGGGCGAAATGCTCAGATAAGCCAGCTTATGGAGCGGAGGAATCCTTGTGTTCAGCACAGAAACGTTTTGGGAAGTGCAGGGTTACATAAAAGCAGCAGCAGTGCCAGGCGACAGGATGGTCCTGCTGGAGCCACCTCTGTGTGTGACAGCCCAGTGCAGCTCCAGCAAGTTGTATTGTATTTGGGATTCTTGAAGGACTGCAAGTGAAGGATTTATTAATATTATTATTCTTTACATGCTATAGCGTAAATAGAGAGTATCTTCAGATAGCTGCACATGCTGAGCATCTCCTGGTCAAGGGCATTCACATGTCACCCGTGTGTGTACATGTGCAGGCATGTTCTGGCCAAATCTAGCACTTGTGTTAAAGCCAGCATAAGCACTGCTCTCTGACACTGCCTCTGTTTTACCAGTTGTAGCTGCTCCAGGTCTCAAATCATTCTGTCTCTGGGGCATAAAAATTCTTTTACAAGGACTGATGGCTCAAGGGCAAAAGATTTCTGAGCCTGGCAGGGATGGAGAGCTGTCATGCACTTTGTCTAGGGAATCTTTGTTTTCCTCCAAGTAAAACATTTTTTAGCATAGCTATTCTTATTTCATGGTAATCTTCTTCTGAGGGTGTGACGGCCCTTTGAAAGCACAGGAGGTGTCTGTGGCTGCCAAATTTTGGCAGAGTGCTCTAATCCATAGTTTGTGTTATAAAAAGGGGTTGAGACAGCTGGCTTCCTGGCTACGCTTCTTGTTTGCTGGGTTTTTATTAAAATAAAAAAAGCTACTGCAGGGTTTATGCAGAGTCTGCTTCTGTGGATTGGGTTAGAGGCTCCCATGGCCTTCAGGAATTCATATGGAGATGTCCTGGGGGTCCTGCTCAGCCCTGGGTACCTTGCAATAGGTACAGAAGCAGGTTGGGCATTTTGGATCCCAAAGTATTTTGCTAGTGAGATTTTTCTGAACTGTAGATGTGGTTTTGAAAGTTACGCTTAAAATGAAGTAGAAAAGATTCTGGCTAAGTTTGATTGACTGCTGAATGAAAGCTAATTATTAAGGAGGCCATGTGTACCATGTGCAACTCGGATACACTTGGATGAAAATGTCTAATGGCTAAAATAGCTACAGTGAAAAGGAAACAAGGCAAGTGTCCTTAGGCCCTCTTGAAGCAATTGCATCTTGCATTATTGTCACGGTGCTGCTCTCCTGCTCGGGCAGCATAAATATCTCCTTACTGCATCTGTAGATGTGAAAATGCTTGGAACTCCCAGTATAAATAAGCAATCTCTGCATTTGGCAGTCGTAGCTGTTTAGTAGAGAGTTAGTGATTGCCTAGGCGAGGAGATGGTTTTTGCTATGGAAATGACTTATTCCATTAAATTTTCTTGTTGTATTGTCATTTGTTCTTGAATGAGAATGTATTTATTGTCAGGCATAGCATGCAGTGTGAAGGAGGAAGAGAATTGATAATTTACTTTAATGGCCATCGGTACAATCCTGCTGAAATCCTTTACTGTATAACAGAGATGGAGGTTTCTCCTTAATCTTGCAGAACTTTCTGCTCTGATGGATTTTTATTCTTTTCTCCCGTAGAGGATTTTTAAATCCTTAGAGTCATTTTGCGGGGCGTTGTGTTCCTAGGTTACTAGCTTCATTTGTGTGTGATGGCTACTATTTCATAAACTTTGGCAAAGTTGGGAAAGGAAGGAATTCTTCAGGATTTCCTGAGGGGTTCGCAGTTAGTGTGCAGGAGTGCCGAGCACTGTGGTTGCAGACACTGCCAGTGAGTTGTGCCTTTAATGTGTCAGGGCCACGAAAAAGGATAAGCAGAAATGAGACCCACTCAAAAAATCTGCCAAGTTTCTGCATCCTCGGTTATATTATTGAGATTTACAGGTATTTACTTGCCAAGGTTTGCATGAGCTGCCCGATGGGTATCTCCAGGCTGGTTAGAGAACAGTACCTGGAGCTGCAAGAAAAGAAGGGAAGGAATTTACTTGAAAACTAAAACATGTGTGGGTCTATTTCTCTATCATTTGGTACTTTTGATGATATGAATTCATTTTGTGTTAAACAGTCACCGAAGAGGAGGTGAATGACTAGACGTTAAATTAGTCGACTATTCTTTTCTTCCATAAAAGCTTTTTAAGGCTAAACTGCAAGCCCAAAAGATATTAAAGACCTACAACTCCTTCGTTCTGCACAATATCACTTTAAAATAAAGTTAATCTAAGTCATGATGTGCATCTATAGGTTTTACAAGAGGCTATAAATTTCAGGAAATTAACTTCCTCATAATCACATGTTCAAGCTAGTCTTTATGAGCAGAGGTTTCATTTGGAGGTTAATCGCTGCTGACTTTTCCTTTTTTTCTTCCAAAATCTCACTCATATTGAGCCCCTTGAAGGGCAGAAGGTGATTGGATTTCTCTGTTGCGCTGAGATTCCTTGCCGTCACCCGGGTCTTCGGTGCACTCGATGCCTGTGTGGGAAGATGATGGCTGCTGGGAGCCGCGGTGGCGGCAGCTGGTGATTCATCCCTCTGCCTTTCAGAGGGGTCGGAGTGGTTTGTTCCGTAAAGCTGAGAGACAGCCTTCACCCAGGGTGAACCAAATGTAATATGCACCAGACATAATACTGCTGATTTCACCGGTGTTGGGCAGCTTTGTATCCATTGCAGGTATGTCTTTAAAACTTTAATGCAGTTGTATAAGGTCATCCTGCTGATCCCAGAGGTGCATTTCAGTTTTCAGCTTGTGCTTTCTGTTGATGCTGCTCCCTTGGCTATCTCCAGGCGTCCTCACCATAAAACCCCTATCAAGCTGGTGCATTATGAAGTCCTCACTGACACCTTAAAAAAATGCCTAAATGTACCTTTCAATAAGCATCAGATCTGTCACCTCTGTTGTTATCCATGTCTTAAATCGAGAGCTCTTCAAGTCTACTTCAACAGTAGTTGCTGTCTGCTGATTAATATTTACTTGCATGGCCTTGTCAGTTAATACTTGAAACCCAAAAGTCATGAAAACAGAGTTCATTTTCTGTAATCATAGACGGTAATGCATCATTATGAAGATATTTCAGCATATTTACAAGGAAAGATTAGCACAATTTGCATAAATCAAGCAGCAACCTTATACCTGCCTTTTGACAAATTGTAAAATTGCAAGAATATGCTCTGAAATAAAATTAAGGCTGGTGATCTCTGCCCTTAAATATGGCTCCCTCTCCTGGAGGCTTCACTCAGTGCTTTGAAATAAATGTTTTTCAGTGTTTTTGAAAAGAGAAAAATAATTTTAAGCACAAAGCTGGAGTATAGTAGGATTTAGCAGGAGAAACACACTGGGACTGTGCCGTGCACAAAGGGCAAGGCTTCCTCCCTTTGGTTCCATGCCAATTTCTATTCTAGCGGCATTTTTTAAATTCCTTTGGCACCCCAGTTCTTTAACACATCCATGTGGAACAGATTTGCTGAGGAACCTCCACTAAGCGCTTGCAGTGCTCACAGTCACATACAAACAGAAGCAGGGGTTTTGCAGGCTCGTTGCTGCCCCACATGAGTGTTTCAGTGCTATGTATTTTCTGTCTGAATTTGGGTATCTGTCAGGTCCTCTGACCATTGAATGAGCTTGCCCTGGAAAATGTAACAGTCCACAGAGGTTATTTTAGGTGTTCTTTGTGGGTCTTGCAAGCTTTTTTTGCTTACATGAGCCAGCAGGACTGGCACTTAGTGACTAACTGTGTTGTACTCATGCAGTACCAGGCAGCAGATTTAATGGAATAAACTCAAAACCGAATGAATGAGCAGTCCCTGGTGATTTTCCATAGGTTTTTTTTCCTGGTGTTTTTCTTTTTTTTCCCCTCTCCTCTGTGACTAAGCTTAATGAGGGGACTGGCGGAGCAGCAGGGACTGTCTGCTTCACAGCATCCCCAGGAGTGCGAAGTGCCCGCCTGGGCTCCCCAGGACAAGAGGAACGTGGAGCTGCTAGAGAGGGGCCAGTGCAGAGCCATGAAGATGATGAAGGGACTGGAGCATCTGTCGCTGAAAAAGACTGAGCGAGCTGGGCCTGTTTACTGTGAAGAAGAGAAGGCTGAGAGGAGATTTGATCAACGTGTTCTAGTACCTGAGGGGTGACTGTAGGGAGGATGGGGCCAGGCTCTTCTCTGTGGTGGCCGGTGACAGCACAAGGGGTAACGGGTACAAGCTGAACCCCAGGCAGTTCCACCTCCATGTGAGGAAGAACTTTGCCGTAAGGGTGCGAGAGCCCTGGCACAGGCTGCCCAGAGAGGCTGTGGAGTCTCCTTCTCTGGAGATCTTCAAACCCACCTGGATGCCGCCCTGTGCCCCGTGCTCTGGGTGTCCCTGCTGGAGCAGGGGGTTGGACTAGATGATCTCTAGAGGTCCCTGCTACCCTCAACCATTCTCTGAAGGGGGAAAGAAAAAAACAATTTCACAATAAATCGAAAACAGGACCACAGTTACATCTTGTTTCACTGCTTTTAATTCTTGGTTTTGACATGGAGAAGGGTTGTTTCAACAAGAGAGAAAAACAAGTAGAATGCTAATATTTTGAGACAATTCTGCTGCAACCATACAAATGGCATTCTGGGAAAATAACACGGGGAGCAAGGACCATGGACGTCATAAATGGAATGACTTTAATGCAGCCGAGGGAAGTTCCCTCTCATGCCCAGATGGTAACTCCAGTGTATCCTGTTGCTTCCTAAAACCTAGCTGGATTTGTCTGGGTCCCACCAGGGATCGCTTTTACGCAGTTGAAAATGAAGGGTTAAAATTGCATGTTTGGGCAATAACTTGCTATGAAAAGATGACAAAAGTGGCAATTGAGGTGGTTAAATATATGTGAGGGCGGTTTTCTAGGTTCTCGCAGGCATTGGACCTTTGCAATCAGTGTATTTCAGCCAATAAGGAAGCAAGCTGGTTGCCTTTGCACTGTCATTTATTTTAAATTTATCTAGAAAGTGCCCGCAAAAATAGAAAGCTTTTTTGTTAAAACACAAGTGAAATAAATGCATACTTTTTTTCTTATGGTTCCTACAAAAGTGAGCTCTGCCCTTTGCTGTGCCCAGTGCAGGCAAATCCTGCTATGCTCCTCACCGGAGAGTGCAAGGGATGTGGCAGCAAACATTATGTGCCAAGACACATGCGTTTTGTGAGAAGTGCTATAGCGGGAGCGAGGAGCCTGTGGATGGTAGGAAGCGAGTTGCAATATTCATCATTTAGGAAGCAACCCGCAGCGCAAAGCTGATGAAGCGAGCTCGCGTCCAAGGGCAGCGCGGGGCACATCTGCCCCCACGGCACCACTCCCGCCTGTGCCAGCAACTCCAGGTACTGTGGGGATGATGAATGAGGCACTTAGATTAAATACCGTGTGGACTATCATTAACTTGATTCAGATCAGGAAGTCTAGCATTGCTTATCATAGAAATGGACTCGCAGCAAATGCCACAGCCATCACCTGAGCATTTCAATTTACCAACAGAAGGTTCCTTTTAATAAGCATTTATTCAAGCAGTATATGTTGAATCTCTTCTCCTCCCCTGGCTGCTAGTCTGAAAGACATTGATCAATGTGTCTTTCCCAGTAGTTGCTTGGTGGCTGAGATTAGGCTTTTCAAAGCGAAAAATAATAGAACCTACTTGTTGACATGGAAGTAAAAGAAGGCAGTAAATGTATTTCTTGAGCCAGAAATGTGCAGCCAGCACGATGAGGGGTGTTGCACAGAATCGCATGCAAGTGATGCCAGGGACTCGACTTTCTGCCCCCTTTTCATTGCGAGGGAGAGCACAGAGAGGTTGGCTTTGGCGTTTCTGTGCCTCTCTTGTTTAGTCCAGCAGAGGCAGTGGAAGCTGGAGACTCTGGAGACTTTGCTGCTCTTTTCATGCAGAAGTGATCAAATTTAAATACATAAATAATTGCTTTCAGAAGGGTCCTCGGACCTGTTAGTCCTGTGTGTTGCAGTTTTGAGTTTATTTCCTTAGGATTAGTCCCTCTACTTTTAAAGCCCATGAGAACTTTTTGCGAAGGCTTCTGCCTGTGAATACTACTGAAATTACATAGCAGCATCTAGGAGTCTTTATTAAGCCTGAGATGATCTCAAGCTCTAAAATCGGATATCATGGCTCTTTATTGTTTGGATCGTTGTATTTCTTCCTTAGGACAAATGCTGTAGGACTAGATTCCTCCTATGTTTCCCTGCCTTTGGCAGTACAGACACAGGCTGTTACTGGGGAGACGATCCGTTCTGCGAGGCTGAGAGAGGTGGAACTGAGAAGCTGCTGCCCATTCCTGCTGCCCTGAGCAGTTACACTGGTTAAGGTTGTCAGGACTGCAGAAAAAGAAGGAAACTTGTGGTGCATTTGGTAACCAGGAGTGTGTCCCAAGGAAAGGTTTGCGCGTTGCTAAGCCTCCAAAGGAGCTGGTGTGGGTTTGGCTGCCTGGAAGAAGGGATCCCACCGTGGCAGAGTCAGTCCCTCTGACAAGACAGACAGGCCAAGTTTTGGTTGGCTGCGGTGTTTCTCATGCAGGTAAGAAAATGTGAGATACTTCCAGATTTTGGCCTTCGACTCCTGTGAAACGTGGCACGTTGGTAGCAGCCCTGAGCGCTCACGGGTGTTGAGGCAGGCAGCGCCCTCCGGCCTCCGCCGGGAGTAATGTCCTACAGGATTGCAGGGAATTGGATTCCAGCATTTCTAGTATCACAGTATGATAGCACAGGAAGGCTCTTGGTAGCACCCTTTGCTGCACACCGTTAGCTGGGGATTAGAGGAGATTCAGGACTCTGGCGGTAATGAGGGGTTGAGTCGGAGCCGTATGGTTTTCCTGTTCATCTTGCCAGTAAAAAAAACACCCAGAGCTGGCCAGGGCTCACTGGTGATGCCTGTTGCCATGGAGACCGGGGGTTCATTTTATATTCAGGGCGTAGCAAGCTGGTGTTCGTGGGCCCATATCAAACCCTTCTCCCTTCAAAGCAAACACAAGGTGCAGTAAGGTTTAGGATGTGACCAAAGGTCTCTGGTAGCTCAGTGCTCCCACTGATGGGGAAATGAAGCTGTGAAAGTCGCCCTTAATGAAGTGACCAAGCGCGTTACAATTACTGAGGTCCCTGAAAGGGCAACCCTTTACAGACGGAAAACTGGAAGGCAGAACCTGGCTCTACTGTGGATGAGATAGATTGAGTAACATCGCGATGGGCTAGAGAGGCAGGGCTTAGTGTGGCCCATAGGGTCCAGGTGCCAGGTTTTACTGTCCCACAGCATTTTGCAAAAATAAGCCTTGAAAGAACTTGCTCTCTTGTTCCAGTAGAAGATAGAACTTGCTCTCTTCTTCTTGATTGGTAGCATCTTGCCCAAGCAACGAAGAGTAACGTGGATAACCTGCAACATTCCCCTCCAGGGTTTACGTGATGGGCTCTCCTGTTAGCACAATGGAAATATTTTGTCCAGTCCTTTAGGTTTCTAACAGATGCTTTCCTGTTCCATTGCAGCATGTGGGTTTGGGCTGGTTGAGAGAAACACATAGACACGATCCAGTTCCCTAAACCACCTTACCCACCACCACCGGTGCCGACTGTTGCCGGTTGTGCACTTTGGAGCAGGGCAGGGTGTTCTGTTGGACTGACTGACTGCCGAATTTCAGAAGGGCAAAATCTGAGGCTGATACCCAGTGGGTTTTCAAGTAGCAATCATGAACTCCATTTTTTGGAATATAGGCAGGCAATGGTCAGGAAAGAACATCTGTTTTTGAAAATGACAATTTAAAGTTCAAAGAAACTATTTGCACTTTAATAAATAGCCCTATTCTCTAAAAGTTCCTGGGGTCTGGTACTTCTGATTAGGAAAATTATCTCTGGACCTGCATTTTGTGTTTGGTATTCATTACAATAATGGCCCTAATGAAATTATCTGGTACTAGTGTGGGTGCCTGTAATATGCAGTTACAGGAAATTCCACTATCATTTAGCCATGAATTGGCATAGAAGTCCTTTAAAGTCAGTTTTCACCAAAAGGCATGGGGAAGAGCATAAAAAAAAATAACTCCCAAGGGATCAAACTGAAAAATATTTCAGTCACTTCCTTTAATCAGAAGAAGCTTCTCTCTTTGTTTTGTTTTTGGCTTCTTTGCCAGTATGACTTGCTAAAAGACTGCCTGATATAGGGCTAGATGTTCAAGCAGCCACCTTCTATTTAAAATTTATGCTCCTTAGTGACTTGGGTACTTCTAAATACTCACTGGTGTTTATTAATCATTGCTGCAATGTTTAATAAGCCTTTTCATCATCCAGAGGACGGGTTCGGGTGTGTCAGAGGGCTGTGCGTGGAGTTACGTGTGGGGTTCTGTGGTAAAATGCAGCTCGGGCACAGTCGGTGCCATCGCCCATGACATTGCCAGACATTCCCCGCGCTAAGCCCTAAAGTCCATAACTTGGCACTCGGGGCATCATGAGACTGGAATTTTCCACGTAGAATATTCCCTAAACACTGCTTGGTGTGTTGGGCATGTGGGGGTGAGGTGGTTCTTTCTTTTTTTTTCTTTTTTTGAGGCCCAGAGCCAGAAAAGCTTCGTCGCTGTCAGGAAGGAAGTTGGGACATAGAACACTCACCTTGGCCAAAGTGCTGGCGACTCCTCGTTTGAAAAGACCCCACGGCTTTGAGGCAGGAAATTGAAATCTGGTGGGGATTAGCCACTGGGTCTGGGATGTGCCTTTGATTTCCTCCTGAAATGGAAATTAGGCCTGTCCTTTTTCAATTTGTTTTTTAATCACTGCGAGTTGTGTTGCGCCAACTGGATATCGGCTTCCCTGTCCCCCTGGGTCTGTCCTTGCTGCGGAAGCTGCTGGCCGAGCGGGAATGCAGCATGCAGGGCAGCTCCCTGCTCCCCAGCAGCCCTGCACAGGGCTCTGTTCCCTCGCAGAGAGCTCCTGTCGCTGGTTGCTAACCCCAAGCGCCTCCTTTCTCATCTAATTCAATTATTTGGTGTTCCCTTAGGCTTAACGCTTGGCACCTGTTTGTACAAGGAAAGATGTTAATAGGCTCTCGTCAGTGGTTTTAGGTCATGACAGGTTTATAAGTTAACTTGGTGTTTTCAGCCATGCTGAGGAACACCAGATTTTGCATCCCCAATGGCAGTTCAGGAGTCCTGCAAGACCTAAGGCTTTTTATTGGGCAACACTGGCACGTACAAACATGTTGTGCATATAGAGGCCTCACCAACTTTGCTCATGAAAAGAGGTTTAGAGGATTAATATATGCTTAAGAGTTCAGCCTTGGTAGTGAGGCTGTGGTGGGCGCTTGTTCATTCCCTCCCATAAAGCTTTGTGGATGCACCTTCATAGGGACTGTTTCCTGTTTAAGGAATTTGAGTCTGGAGCATCTGGTGCGACCTGCACTGGTGGAGATATATGCAGCACTTCTCTCTGTGCTGAGATGGTTGCTAGTCCATGCTGTCAATCTAATGCTTTCAGAAACCCTTAAGAAAACACTTCAGCCAAGCAGTGATACTCGTAAGATCTTCAGGTACAATATTTCTGGGAGCCAAATGCTTAAGCAGTGATGCAGATATAGCCACTGCCTTACAAACACATTGGAACAAAGTACAATAAATGTTTAATCATCTGTTTTATTTAAGACTTTCTATTTATTCACTCCCACGATGCCTGAGGAACTTAAAAATAGCAGCTGCCTTTTCCTCTTTGCTGTGCAGTCCTGGGCATGGCCCCCGCTACGGGACGAGACCTCCTCCTGTGTCCTAGGGAGACCAGGGGCACGTGGCAAATACCAACAGTATTGAATAAAAGTGATAAATATAGAGAAACACTACAGAAAATGGTGTTGCAGAGTGTTGTTCCTGCCTGTGTCCAACTGGTGCGATTTAGAATCGAGCGACCAGGTGCCGCTGCAGCAAACAGCACCATGAGGGGTTTGAGCCACCTTCAGGCCGTGATTGCAGCACCTTGGAGCCAGCCGCCACCATGCACAAGGTGCTGCAGGCCCCCAGGGGCGTAGGTGGGAAGGGGGGGGAAGGAGGAGATGTGCTCCCTGGCGTCGCCAAGCTCCAGGGAAAACAGCAGGAATTCAGATCCTGCCATCAGCGGTGCTGACGCAGCTCACAAGTCTTGCCAAAGCTGTCACAGCTGCTTCCAAATATTTGTGCCAAAAGCGGAGCAATTCACTCTGCAGAGTCTGCTTTGCGCTGCAGAGAGAGACGCAATTGCCACCTCTGCGCCTCTAAAATCTGCAGGATGGGAAAAATAAATATATGGTGCTAATTTGTGTTACTGTGACCTAGGTGATCTCAGCAGAGGTCAGAGCTTTCCAAGCAAAACTTGGAAACTTCATTTGATGTGGCTGTTCCTGTCCTTGCAGTTAATGTGAGTGCCTTGGCCAGGGCTGGGATTATAATTTTCTTGATTAGAACCTTCTTCTGTTTTTTCCCAGCTCAATCCAATATCTGAAAGCTGCCTATTGCTGAACTAAATAAATAGGTCAGAGTCAAAATGGAGGAAACAAATAACAAACTTGGATTTTGTGAAATAATCTTTTAAAAGCACTGAGCTCTGTATACCCAATTGCACTAGTTTATTTTCTGCATGTCCTCAACACCGCTTGACCTCGAAGCCGCTTTGGCTTCCATGGCCTCTTGCGCATGGAAGGTCCTCAGCCCCAGACTCCCATCGCTCGGGAATTTGGACCTCCAGAACTTTGGGTGCTCTCTTCTCTTGCCATGAGCCACAGAAAACCCCACAGCCCAATCTGAGGGCACTGGTGGCTCCTCAGTAACCAGGGCCCGTAAACATAGAGAATAGTTAGGACCTTCCTCAGCCATTGCCAGGCTGATGACGTGTGTCGGTCTTTGCCCACAAATACATCGTTTGAAACGCTGCGCACGCAGGATTGAGCAGGTGGACTGATGAGACTTCCTCTGTGCGACTTTACATTTTGAGGAGAACTTAACTGAAACAGTATTTTGAATGTACAAGCAGCTGTTCTGCAGATGCATATGATATCTCTCTTGAACATTAACCGGTACAAGTAGCTTAAGTTTGACTGTATTAATAAAATTACATTCAGTGCATGTTCTCTTTACTATGCTTATGTAAACCATTTACGTACTATGTTGTGAATGCATTTGGTGCCACTGCTGTTGCCGTTTGAGTAGCTTTTTGGGAGAAGGAAATATCTTTCCATGCTTGACTACAACACTTTGGTCACCTTTGAAGCTATTGCTCTTGAAATAATGTTGGGCCTTACCATTCCAGCTGGCTGCAGCAGCCTTCTGCTGAGAGCAGTGAGTGCGAACCAGGCCGAGCTAGATGCCACGTAGAATTTTCATTCATTTTTATTTCAGTAAATTGTGATGTGAAAAGTTCTACCATTAAACATGAACGATCAGTTTTATGGTTTTACATTACTGCTAAGGTATTAGTTTACCACTTCATTACTCCTATAGTGTGTACTATATTTTGCAGTTCTGTATTTTATTTAACCTCTAGGAAGTATAAGCATGGCAAAAGTGCTGGGTTTCCAATGATTCTACAGGTCCCAGGTTTTTCTTGCATGGCTTGACTGAAGATTACTGTGTTTCCAAGTTGGTCTTTAAAGCCCTTACTCCTGGAAACCTGCCAGCTCCTGCACACAATCTATTAAAGATACTATGCTTTAATTTTTGCGGAACTACTGTTGACTCATGCTGGCCTTGGAAGCTTCTTTCTAACCACTCTGTTGCTTCGTGTTTCTAGGTAGTGTCCAGAAGGTGGCTGTGGCCCTGTGGTGGAGTTCCCCAGGCTTCCAGACACAGACCTCCAGGCGCGGAAGCTCTCCTGCGTTATTCTCATGAGGGCTGGCAGCTCTGCTCTCTTCACTGCCCATCGCTCGAGTGGTGGTTACTGACTTCAGGTAAGCTCACTAGTCTGCAAAAATAAGCTGATTCTGTCCGATCTTTACGTGTGTGCAGCCTAAACTTTGCATTGTGATCTTTAACTGTTTGAGAGCAATGCTGCTTCCAGGGGATGCAAGCTTCTTTAGTGGCAATATAACTGTGGATCTTCTGAGGAAAAATATCTTTGGAAGTGTATAGATCTCCAATTGCAGCTGGTAGATGTACATTGGAAGCACTCGTCTGGAATTGCACTGTTCTGTGGTGAGGGGAATTTGCGTCTCCCAGAAATCTTTCCTGTTCTCCTTTGGAGCAGAACAGGGAGTGTATTTCCCCCAGAGTCCCTGCTGGCAGTGGATTGTGTCCCTGAACGTGCATCCGTGGTGCCCTGCAAGGTGCTCCCCTTGGCTCTCTGCCAGGAGCGTTTTCCTATCCAGAGCCTGCGGCAGGGAAGCTGAGGTGTTTTGCTTGAATGTGGGTCGGGTCTTGGCTCAGACCTCAAGTGCCTGTTCTTATGTTAGCTGCATCCTTTGCGTTGCTTTGCTCATGGCAGCATGAAGCATAGCTAGCTATTTTTATTTCTGGTTATGTTTTGAATTTCTTTGGCGTTACTTCAGATAATAACTGGCTGTGCAGTTTTGCTGCAGAGCCACGACGGTTTCAAAGGTGCTTGGTGACATTTGTTGCCATCCAGTGCCTCTTTGCTTACGAGCTGGCAGAGCACAAGAAGGGCAGTGCTGTCCAGGCAGGCATTGTAGCTGCCACGCTCTTCTCTGCGTTATGACACCTTGGAGGGGGGTTTGTGCCTTTCTCTGCTGGAGCACTGGCTTAGAGTGTTGTCAGCTTGTCCCATTCATGTCACAAGGCTGGCTATTCCTGCAGCAGATGCAGCAGAAAATCACGGGTTGCTCACTGTAATATTCCCTTTCCGCTGCTCGCACAAGCTCTTTCCTGCATTTCTTGCTCACCTGCGCACCAGCTGCCAGTGATCACAGACGTGCTGTTCCTCACTGCCCTGCTGAGAGCGGCTGCTGTGGAGCAGAGCAGCTGCCCTCGAGTCAAGGTGCGAGCCCTGCGCTGACCTGGGCGCAAGGCAGCCTGCCGCCTCCGAGACGCAGCGCTTCGGCAGTGACCTTTCCACAGGGATGGGGCATAGGAGCCATCACTTAGCCATGACTGCCACGGTTCTGTTAGTGACATGACCCGCTCAGGAGCTATAACTCTGATTTGGCTGTTAAAAGCAGAACTAAATGATTGGTCTCAAAAATTGGTGTAGACTTGCTTTGCAGAGTCAGAATTTTCTACCTTTTTTGTGGCTCAGGATGGAGCTTGATCATTAAATGACTCCTTCAGTCTTTGAGAAACGAGGCAGCTGGCTTTGAGATTCCCTTCCATCATCAGCTCCTTTCTGCAGAAGCACATTAAGAGCTGTATTTTCAAAGTGCTGTGCAGGGATGCAACCACATGATTTGTGCTAATAACAGCAGAAAGTGCACAACTAAATCTCCACCTACTCCTTTAAGAATTTGCCTTTTGCTATCTCAGGATTATCTTTTGAAAAGAAACATTTATTTTTGTGTTCAAATTATTTTCTTTATACTATGTCTGCCTTGTCAAGAAAAGGGTAAGTCTGCCCTTTTTGTATGCCTCTCCTTGGATGAATGCCTGTAAAATAACAACTTGAAGCAGTGCATTAACTAGCTGCTCTTGTCTGAATGTGTCTTAATGTGATTATTAAAAGGCAGCAGAAATCCTTCCATCACGAGGAGGTGATGGGGACTCAGGGTCCATAATGGCGTATGTAGAGTTAGGATTGCCTTTTCCCATGTGCTTCATTCACGTTTCTCTACATTTAATTTCACTTCCTGATCTCTTTCCTATTTGCTTACTCTCAGAAGGTCCTTTTGCAGCATCTGGTCTTTATCTGTACTATCCCAACAGTCTTTGTATCATCAACAGACTCCCCCATTTACTGTTCCTTTCCCACACCCTTTATTAATGTACTGAGCAGCAGGCAACCAAGGTTGGCACCACACTAGCCTGAAGAAAAGCAGGCAAGAAGTGAACACCAAATTGCTGGGGTTATTGAGAAGAGCTGGGCTGGGTGCAAAGTAATGTAGAGCTCCAATCCCAGTGACGTGGGACCTCTAATGGTTTGGTAAATATAGGTAAGGAATGACTTGACAGTGACCTCATGGCCTCACACCCCCCTCACACCTGGAAATACCAGCCAGGCTCCTTGTCTTGGACACCTTTGGACAACGGTTTCCAAACTAAAGGCTGAAACATTAGTGCCAAACATTGATGCCAAAAGACCTTCTTACACCGTATTATGTAGAAAGTCAGTTCTTAAGGTAAGAAGTGTCATTTGGGCACCGGGTGTGCTGGGGCAGAGGCTGGAGCTGCCTGAGGTGGAGGTGGGCACCAGCGGGGCCAGCTCTATCGCTGCTCCCTTGCTCAGCATTGCAACCGCCTCCGCGAAAAGCCCTGGAACCCCACACTGCAGAGCTCGATGGCTGCTGCGGCCGCTCTGGGAACTGCAGCAGTTCGGTGCCTTGCGGCGCTGCACCTGAATACCACATTAAAAACCGATCTGAGGGCTAATACTTGGCTTCTGCTTTTATTTTTTTAGTCCTTAAACTCGGTGCACCTATATGTAAGCAAAGAAAGATAGTTTTCTTTATACTCGCATCTGTCTTGGTTCAAAACGGACACTTCTCTATTGATAAACTGCCAGTCTGCCTTTCTACAATTGTCCTTTGCATAAAGAAGTTGCCTCAAATATGCAGCTATAAATAAATACATTATTTCTCTGTTTTACTGTCAAAATATGTCACAGAAATACGGATCCCTACTCCTAAATTTAGCAACAGTGGCTTGCTACTAATTTCAGAGATCTGCAGTGGACTGTTGCAGAAATACACTGCAGAATCCGTATCCCTTACAGCCCAAAAAATAGAAATCCATCTTCTGCATGTGTATGTTCACATCTGCATGTGTCTGTGCTGTAGCTTTATGTATTATTTATCATAATTATGCGTGCACACTATGCGTGCAACAATGAATGTTGATTGTGCCACAGATTCATGCTTTTAAATAGTGCTAAATTTCAGCCTCGTTGCCCTGTAGCCTCAGCTGGTGAGAGGTCGTGGCTGAGGGGGGCGTTTGGCCTGCGCCAGCTTTCGCTGTAGCTTTCTGTGCTCTCTGGCATCGCATCTCTTTGCACAGTACCAGACAAAGCCCTGCAGTTCCTCATTAGTAAGGACTGAAATAAGATTTGGAGATTGTTGGTGGAGTTTCCACTGGCAGTCACAGAGTATTTGCCGCTGTCCTCTGAACAACCCTGCAGTCGGAAGTGAGGCTGGTGGAAGGAAGGAAGGAAGGCATCAGCTCCGCAGTGGAGCGGGAAGCGACATGTGGGCCGCGTGGCTGGCGAGGCCTGGGAGCAGCCTGAGTGCGAGCTCCCACAGCAGCGGCCAGCAGGAAGGAGCAGGCTGGGCAGGAGCACCTTGGCTGTGAAGCTACAAAGATCACGACCTGTTCATGCTGCATTCATTAATTTCCCAGCTTGCCTTTGCAGGGAACTCTTCCCCTTTTACAGCAAAACAAAGTCAGAGAATGTCAGAGTGCATCACAGTTCTGGTAAGGGAAAGAGTCTTCTCCAATGTGTTTGAGGGTGGCTCACTGAGCGAGCCCAACTAACGTGGGCTCAGGGAGCCTAATCGTCTCGCTGCCACCTTACACTGCTCATAGCCATCGCATGGACATGAGTATCCAGGCCCTGGCCGAAATGCACGTGTGTGAAGGTTGTGTCATCTCAGCCATGCTGTGAAGAGGAGGTACTTGGAAAAGAGGGTGAGGGTCATATCTACAGACAGGTGAGGTTTTAGTTCCTGCCTTTGCTCCCCAGCTGGGAACGTCCGCTAGCAATTCACGGCCGGACAGACAGGGGAAGAGGCTGCTGCTGAGGAAGCAGAAGAACCTGGGGGAAGGAGCCAGCCCCTTCACAGTGCGGCACTGCTGCCCCCGGTGTTACCGTGCGCTCTCCCAAAGATGCTCCGTGGCACAACACACCCAGAGCCCATCCCGGTCATTGGTGGGATCTGGGTTACATTCCTGTGTCGGGCAGGGCGAGGCTGCCATCAGCTGGATGCACCAACCTTCATTTCAGCCTGACAGAGAACTCGCGTGGCTTTGGCTGCCGTTGCTGTGGGCAGTGGTCTGGCAAAACCACGTTGCTCCTTGCTGTTCGTCTGTCGTCCAGGAGACGAGTTAAGGTCAGAATGATTAAAAAACAAGCTTTGTTGTCTGGGGAATTTAGCTGAAATGAGGCCTCAGTAAAGGGTAGGCGATATGCTCAAAATCCAATTGCATCTTTCCAACACACCTTTTACTGGCAGGTTTAATAATGCTTCATGATTAAAAATGAGCAAAATGTGACCTTTCTGGAATTATGAAATATTTTTCTCACTTTTGATATCAGCTGTGCAAAGAAACGGGCTCAGAGAGAGAATTAAACCACATTGGAAGTAAATAACAATATGTTGAACATGGCATTTTGGGGGTCATTTTTATTTTGGGAACTCCCTACAGAACTGATTTACTATAACATGGCCAAGTATGATCTCTTTGGTGAAAAATTGCCAGGAAAAAAAAAAAAAAAGATGGGGGGAAGGTAGGGAGTTTAAACTGTTACTTAAACATGCTATCTAGAGCAGCATCCACTGGGGTTATAGTTTGTGGGGAGGTTTGCTTAGGCTTGGAGACCCACCACAAAGAACAACTTGGCTATAGTACTATGACAAGTTGAGGAATATCCAGCCTATTCACCAGCAGCAGAGAGTGATCTCAGAGAATTAGGGCGACCCAAGTGCCAGGAGAGTGGTGCTCTGCAGCGCCGTCCTAGGGGAATCTCACTCCTGCTTGCTTTTAGGTGGCAGGAGGACAAACCAAGCTTCCTTGCATTGCTTTTTCTCATATCTCTCATCCATGTTGGTTTCTGTCACAGCATCCCACCTGGTAGTGGCCTAGAGAGGCCGCTATCTTGATAGGTGTGTTTCCAGGAGTCATTCCCAAGGCAGCCCCAGTCGGGTGCAGTGAGTCTGCATCCAGTAACAGCTTAAAAGGGTCCTGTTGCATACACTTCCGGGGATCTATCATGCTTCTCAGCGGCATTACAGCACATATGAATAACAAGGCAGGAAGAGAAACCTGCTTCAACGTTGTGTGTGGCTTGTGTCACTTGCCCCTGTTATTCTGGGACTCGCACAATGTCAGTGGTTATCTCTAAGCTGACTGTTGTGGGTGGTGTTTTTAGATTTTTTTTTTTCATTTTGCAGAGTGTGGCTGAAGAGAGCCTCTTGATGGCAAGAGCACTGTGCAGTTCCCTCTTCACTGGTTTTAGTCCCTAATTGTGCACAAATGTTGAGTATATCAAGCTCTTACACATCACTCTTCATCAGCTCTTAAACCACTTAACCGAGGTAAGTATCCCCTTGTTATTTGGAGACATGAAACTGAGGCTCGAGCTGTTTCAGCTGCACTTGCAGGGGTGGGTGCAGAGCTCGGCCACTGCTCTGTCACAGGATGACTTAGGACGGAGTGAGATGCGGTGGCCACAAGTGCCTAGGAATGGTAAAATCCCTGTGATGGGTGGATGGCAGAATTTTAGAAAAGGCATCTAGCTGAATCAAGCCCTTTGAGCTCTAGTTGTTCTCTCTGTTCAAAGCAGAGATCCGTTCACAGTAGGTATGTGGGATTCTTTGTCTTTCTTGGCCTTTCTTGATTCCCCTAAAATGAACTTTCTTAGGCTTTCTGTCTTTTTTAATGTGCTTTTTCTTGCTAGGCATCCATGTTTAAATTGATCAGAAAATATTCTGAATATATTTTGCACAGCACCATCTTTTCAAAGCAGCCACACACCATTTACTCTTCCTCAGAAAGTCCGTTCTCGTGAAGGACATGCTAAAACTGCCTAATTTGAATTTTGACAGAAGGACTTGACAGAATATTTCAACTAAGGTCCTAAAATGACCAGTTTCCTGGCTTTTAGCAACTGGAGCAGATGACTGTTTTCAGCAATAAAAGCCATCTATGAATAAGCTGGTGGTTTTTCATCCAGAAAAGCAAATTGATTTCAAATTTCACTCTACTTTCAGTGATGGCTAAGATAGCTAGCTTAGGGAGGACTCAATATGGTGTCTTTTAAACTAACTCATCGGGCTGTAGCCTCAGGGCTCTGCTAATAAATTGCCCAGAGTACAAGCATGAGATACTGCAAGTCACATTTGGAACCTTAGACCAGCAAGGCAAGGAAAATCAGATAAGAAATGTTTCTTTGTGCTGTCCTAATAGTGAGCTTATTTATGAGCTCCAAAGCCTTCAGATCTCTCTGAGGATTTGTTTTTGTTGTTGTTGCCTACAGGACGCTGGGGTTTGTAATGTCTGTGAACTTAACCCTAATACAATTTGTGATAGGGTCTTTAAAAACAGCCTTGGGTCTGGCTTCCCCCAGGACTGTGCCAAAGGTACATGGACATGTTATGAAGGTACATGTTATAAAGGAGCTAGATCAGATGGGAGCATATCAGCTTAAATACTGAAGAAAGCCGAGTACTAACTCCAAAATGAAGAGATAGATGCCAGCATTGAGGTCTGTTATTTTCCTCTTTAATCTTCTTGTTTGTTTGATAAAGCTGTGCTGCAGAAGGCTTATTGCTTAGGGAAAAGAAATTTCCCTACTCCGGCAGCTTCAGGCATCGCACGCTGCAGTCTTTGGGATTTCTGATTCTTCATCTTTGACATGGCTACTTTGGCTGGCCCATGTGCACAGGGCTAGATTAGATGTCTGAGTGACCTTTCTGACATGCACAGTTTGCCCAGCATCCTCTGGATTCAGTGAGAGTCCTTGCTGCCTATTAAACTGTTTGGAGGTTGTCTGAAATATCTTAACTCAAACATCTGTAATAAAATATTCCTCCGTCCCAAACAGAAGAATAATCTTTCAGTTTTGTGAATGGGATGTATGTTTAATGAATGTTATTCATGCCATTACTCATGCCATAAAGGCTATGCAGTCCTCTCCCAGGTTTTCAGTGGCCAAAAGTGATATAGTGGTATCTACAAATGTTATGAAGGTGTTTTTAAAAAGAACAAAGTTGTCTATTCTGTCTTTTTTTTTTTTTTAAGCTGGAACTCAAAATCTTTATTGAAAATTCAATACTTAATTTGTTGATCTCATTTAAAAAAAATAAAATAAGAATTTGAATGTTTCTGTTACAAAATTTATTTGGAATTTTTTCTTAAGAATGCTTTAAAATGCTGGATCAGAGGCAGGAGTGCATCAGCAGGGTCCTTTCGCTTGCTCCTTGGCCAGGCTGCCATAGTTGTTGTAGGTGCCCCAAGCACAGATCTTGCCCATGCTGATCCTGACACACTCAGCCTTGTGCAGCGATGTGCTTGAAGCCTAGCTGAGGTCCAGTTGAGCATTTCGTCCTCGTAAGTCAGCCCAGCAGGCTGCCTGGACTCTTGCTTTCTAACCCTGCCTGAGTTTTGGTGGACCTTTGCTTTTGCTTTGCTTTGCTCCTGCCCTGACGTGCTCTGTCCTTTGAGGCGTTGGCAGCCCCTGAATTTAGCTGTTAGCTCGCTGAGCTGTGACGAGCCATCAGTTGTTTTGAAAGTTTGGCACTCATGTTATCTGTAATAATTGTGATATTCTGCCCTTAAAGGATGGCTGCAGAAGCACTGCTATTACGAGCATCCATGGCAGGGTTAGCGGTGTGATTGCCTGCTCATGGCAAGGGCTGCTTTTGCTGAATTCAGAAAAAGGCACTCTTAAAACCAGCAGAAATACTGTTGCTGCCAAAGCCAATGATTTAGTTTCCATCTGGCATGCTTTGCATCCTCCTCAAAAGAAAAGGTGCCTGCTTTTCACCGCACGCTTACAGCCTTGCGCAGGGTTGTGCTGTCAGCTCGACTGCTCATTTCTGACCCCAGGTGTGTGGGGATGGGGACTCCCGCAGAGCTTGCCCGTCTGTGTGCAACAAAAGTGGAGCTGGGAGTCAAAGTGCAAGCACTAACTTCAGTGGTAGTCAGAAAAAAGACAGTAGTTGGCAATTACAGCATCACCTTGGATGACAGTGGTAATTTTTTTGTGAAAGAGGATGGCGTTGCTATTGGAGATAATACTGGAAGGCTATCCTGTGTAAGTAGGCTTTTTTTTAGGCTTATTCTGTTCTGTCCAGAGGAGAATTTTAAAAAATCATTTCTCAGTGAATTGCCTAAAGTTAAGCCTCTCTTTGGATGTATGAAATAGAAGAATTTGGGGGCATGCACTTCCTGGTCTTTTGGGAAATGCATTTTCTTCATGCTCTAAAGTCAGGTTTCTGAAGGGCCAAGTCCATGCACTTCTGCTGTTTACAGGGTTGTTGGGAGGTTCATGGCTTCTCCAAAAACTGAAATGGAAGCATGAAACACAGACCTACGTGTTTCCCATGAGGAGGCTGGTCCCTAAAGGTGGCGGGTAAAGGGGTCCCTCTGTTCGGAGCCTCTTGGTAGGTCTTCTCAGGGTGGACTCACCTGGAAGGGGCAGTAAGAGCTGAAGAAAGGAAGAACAAGTGCCTCAGGAGCTACAAAGCGTGGGCAAACTAACCTCCTCGGGACTGAGTGGGTGCCACTGGAGCAGCCTGCTTTCAATTTGGGTTTGACAGAGGGGATTGAGCAATGATTTTTATATAGCAGCAGTTTCCTTG
This sequence comes from Crypturellus undulatus, assembly GCA_013389825.1. Classification (NCBI taxonomy): domain Eukaryota; kingdom Metazoa; phylum Chordata; class Aves; order Tinamiformes; family Tinamidae; genus Crypturellus; species Crypturellus undulatus. Next base: position 474,535 of record VWPW01003430.1, on the reverse strand, counting down.
GCACTCCGAGGACCTGCTCAGTCACTTCCAGGCCAGGATTTCCCAGGTGTGACCTGCTCTCCAGGGCCTCTGCCCGAGCATGGCGAGTGTAGCGCTGTGTGCCTGCGCCTGAGTTGCCTGCACTGACAAGAACAGGCCTGAATCATGGAGCGGCAAGGGCCTCGCGCGGACTCCAGAAAGCTATCCCTTCCCCCTGCCCCTGGTCTAGAGCCACCCATGTCCTCAGGCCCATCCAAGCGCCCTTTGGAGACTGAGGAGAAACTGAATGAAAATATGAAATATCTGCTGGGTATGGAAGTCTTTACAGAAACTGGAAGAAAAGCAGTGTTTAATGGTGAATATGGATCAGTGTGTTGCAGAGCATGGGCCTGGGATGACTAGGGATGAGGAAGGAGGGATAGACACATTGTTCAGGAAAGGGGTAAAGTAGCTGGACTTCAACTAGAGTGCAAGAGGAAGGATGCAATGTCTTTTCAGGTACATTTTCTCCTATTTCCTGGCACATGCAGTTTTAGATCAGAAAATCAGGGATGGCTTTAGTATTCTTCCTAGCAGAGAGTGAGGAAGAAACAGGAGGATGATGGGTCTGCCTGTGGAGCGCTGCTGTGGGGCGCCATGGTGTGCAGAGGTGGCCGCCTCAGCAGGTGCTGCCTCAGCAGGCGCCGCCATGAGCAGCGCCCTGAGGTGGGAGTGCAAGGAGAGCCAGGGGCGCTGTGCTAGGAGGCCGGGAGCCCCAGGGGCACGGCAGCATCTGAACAGTCATGCGTGGGTGCGCGGTGCCCCTGGACATGCTCGAGAGGGAGGCACGAATGGGAGCGTTCACAGGATGCAGGATTCGCTAGGGGTGAGGGACACTTGTCAGCTTCCTGGTGACACATTCACATGGCAGCGTAATAAATCCTGCTTTAATTGTGCTGTTCCATGTGTAATTTCAATATGTAACTAGTTGCTTGTTGAATAAAAAGGTAAGGAAATGTAAAAAAGCATTTTAAACAATTTTCATAATTTAACAAATTATGAACTATTTATAAAGTGCAAGTACAGCCAGAATTACCTTCTTCCCTGGCTGTATGAACTTTTAATTAACTTAATTAATGAAATTCATATCCCAAAGAATTTCTCTTGGGCAGGAAGACAATCCATCAATTTTATCTTCTAAAAAAAGCTATTAGATGAATGTGAGTGTAATTTTGAGGCCATTTATAATTTATAGAATCTATTTTACCTTTTCTAATGAGCCTGTTTCCCTGTGGATGCCCCTGGCCCAAGCACCGTCCCACAGCAGCAATTCACGAGCTAGGGCAGTGATATCTAGGGCAGTTCTGATTTGCCCCAAACTCCTGCACACTCAGACACAGTCTGCAGTGGCTGTTTCCCAGCTGGGCTCTATTAATGCAGCTGGCGCTGTCTCACTTGCATGGAGGCAGTGGCCTGTCCTGCTCCTGAAACCAGAACAGTACGTGCAAAAACCTGTAGGATATACACGTGATTTAGGCTGAGAAATGAATGAAAGAGCTACTTCAGATTGGTTTAATGGATAAGTAAATAAAGGGGGAAGAAAGGGCAACCTAGTAGAAATTCAGGCCATTAAATGTGCTAAATGTGTTTTAAGAAATAGTTCTGTGCCTATGCACTTTCCAGTGCTTGGTACTGTTGTGTGCTAGCGCCTCTTGTGAAGTCAGTTAGGATTCTCTTCTCCCAGGGAATTCATTTTTTAGTTCATTCAGGGAAGTGTGGATGGATCTGATGCCTGAAAAAATTTGATGGACAGAAATGAAAACAAGCCTGAATAAATCCATTTTTAAGCCATACCTGGGAAACACAAGCTCAGTTTAGTTTCATGTGTCCCTGCAGAAGAAAGCACATTACTACCAGAAAGATAAATAGCCTCAATGTGGCAAAGCTGGGAAAGAAATTGTCCAGGTTACTATTATAAATAAAATTACAGAGAGAGAGTTTAGTGCCCTGATTAATTGTGCTTTAAATATTACCCAGCAAATTTAACTACACATGATGATGTTTTTAAGCAAAGATATTTATGAGCCTTGTGTCCTAGCTGCAAAATGAATTTAGGCTCCTTAATGGTTGTTGTTGCAGCCTGTATACAAATACTACTTTTATCTATACGCAGCCCCCTCTTAAATGATTTTAATCTTTAACCCTAAGGCAAGTCATCAAGCTGCAAGCATACACTAGGTTTGGGGCACTCCTTTCCTTCCCTGTTTTTGGGTAGGTATGGACTGATAGTCCTCCAATAGCAGAGCAGAGACTATAATATATAGTGAATCAAATCTAACAAGCTTTTTACTCACATGGAAAATTGAAGTTTTCACTAAGAAGGCCACTCCAGAAACGCTTTCCTTTCAGTAAAGATTCTCCTGACCATATTGTCAGTGCTGAATTTCTTGCTTGGTCTCTCTCCTAGCCTGGAGTGTCCGGGACAGGGAGTCAAGCAGACTGCCTGTGCTCTGCTGCTAAGCAATTATGAATGAACCAAGCCAAAAGCAAATGGCGTGTGTTATTTATGAAGATGCTGACAAAAGCAATTTTGGAGTCATAATTTAAGAACTTTCTTCTTCTTAAAATACTTCTAATCATCCAATATTTCTCACCCTAAAGGAAGAATAAGCACAATTTTACTTGGTCAAAGTTAAAAACTAAAATTTAAAGAAAAGCACAAACTGAAGGAGTACTTTATTCTCATATGCTTTTACATAGCCTGTTTTAATTCCTCTTCCACCACCAGTCTTAAATGGTGTTTTAAGCTGTTCTACTTCTGAGATTCATATTGTACAGGGTCAGTAGAAAGCAAGTTATTCATAGTTGTCCAGTGTTGTGTAAGAGATGCAGAAGTCCAGGAGAGTGTAGGAAGCAGCCATTGAAGGCAATTCTTTTCCTGCAGAGCTCTTCATGAATTTTGCCTCTTCGTGGCATTGCATGATATTTACAGGTGGTGCATTAATTTTTTTATGGCCTGGCCTTTTTGAAAGGCTAATCCTATTAAGAGGGACAGTTTTCTGCAAGCAGTGTCCAATATATTTGCATAGAGGACTGTGTCTCAGCTTATTATGTTAGGTCCATGATTCGAGCAACCCAAGAAGGACACACCCACCATCGAGAATAACATTCAACTTGGTTTAGCTGGTTAGCAGCCAGATAATAAGACAAAGTTACCAGCTAGCTGGGGTCCGGGCTCTTCCCACGCAGGGGTTCTGCCAACGGAAGTTTAAGTACTTAAGTACAGAAGTACTTAAGTTTTAACTCTTTCTATACCTCTCAATTAATGTGTTACCTGCCAGCCTGGAGGACTGATTCATCATTGTTGTTTTTTGGAAGGGTTAAAGCTGGAGTAGGTTATTTTGAGGTGTTATCTTTTTGAGCTTGCAGCTAAAGGATTATAAAAGCTGTCTTAGGAGTGTGCAGTCCAGTGAGCAGATTGTGCTGCTTCTGGATGTTAGATCTGGCTCTGAGCATCCAGTGCCTTGGAGAGCTATCTCACGTGAGCGTTCGGGTTCAGGGCTCTAATTTGGCACAGAAGCTTGCAATGAAGATTTGCTGTTTCCTTAAGAGCTGATAGTTGAGGGGCTTAATTAAGCTGAAAGGTTTCTATGAGAGTAAGGGGGTATCTCTTCTGTTTATAAAAGGTGCTTATTCCTTAGGAAGCTGCTCCTGCACTCAGGGAGTGCAGGTGCTCTCACCTTGGCGGGGAGTTTATGTACTTGACTGCCCGTGTCTTTAGTAAATGCTTAACTCTTTTTTTTTTTCTTCAAATTTTACAGCCCTTGTGATGTTACGGTTTACAGTCCATGACCAGGGTGGAGTGCACGGCCTTTGGAACAGACAGGGGGCCCATGCTATGATGAAGAAATAAGTGGTTTGTAGCACATTTTAATGATATTTCGCAGCCTGCCATGAGGAAGAGTGGTGGATTTGGAGGTAAATAGTGATGATCTGCATCAGATTTCAGTTTCCTGCCAGCTCCCAGGTGGAAACAATATCATATTGTGCTCTCCCTGGGACTCTGCAGCAGATAAACGTCTGAGTGAGGAGTACTTTAAACTCTGTGTGTTTGAGAAAGAGCCCCCAGGAGTGCAAAGAAAGAAGATCAAAATTTCATGCATACAGCAAAGAAAGTTAAATGAATATAAATTTGTGTTATGATGTAAAAATAAATATGACTTGAAACATCTGTAACACCAACAGAAAATACTGTAGCAGCGCCTTTTTGTCAAGTGCAAGGGTTGAGGCAATTGTTTTCCCAGCAGCGGGGCTGGCAAAGCCCTGGAAGATGGAAGCTCTGGGTTTGACTGCCAGTGAGTGCTGCCATCAAGGCCACTGTTTGAATCAAGTGCATGAAATGATTTTCTCTCTCCCATGCATGTAAGGAGCAAATTGGATGTTAATTAGAAGGGCCCAGAGTAGTGGGAGAACCAGGCTAGAATTATGCTTCCCGGATTTTCTTCTGCATGCTCTCTAAAGAAGCCCTGTTAATTTTACAGGCTATTGAATTGCGGGCAGGCGAGGGCTGCTGCGAGTGCACTCTGATTCCCTCTGCTCCAAGAGTTATTCCTCCGGGGGGATGAGGCTGGAGAAGATAAAAATATATTTCCCAGCTTGTTTTTTTTGAGCCTGAAAGAATGATCTCTGCGTGTGTGTGTGTGTATGTGTGCCTGTCCCTATCTGCATCGTTAAAGCAACCTCACACCAAAGGGAGTGAAGCAGGAAGATGAGGCCAGGCATTAATGTTAGCTGAGATCCGCCTGGTGCTCTCCAGTGAATCCCTGGAAAGTGTTCCTGTGACCTTGGGTAAAGCAGTGCCAGAAGTGAGGAATAAAATGCAGTGAAAGAGAAATAAAATAAGTTGAGAAGTAAAAACCACCCATATTGCTTCATGTAGCTTTCAAGGAGTGAATTGGAAGCTGGGATGATATTAGGCCTGTAACAGGGTCGAGCTTTGATGTATCCTCAGCTTGGAAGCCTGTGATCCTTGCATACAGAACACCCTGCTCTTGAAGCAGAAGCAGAAACTGCCACTATATCTCAATTTATGGATAGTCAAGCAATGGTACTGCTTTTGAGTGGAAATACATATTTTGTGCCTCTGTAGCGTGGTCGGTGGCTGCTATACTGATGAGCACCCAGCTCCATACCAAACACCTGCACAGGTTTGTTTGGCGGCTGCACCAAAGGCTACAGATCCTGCCACATGTGTAACAAGAGTTTTGTTTTTCAGGCAACACAGCTACTAAATCCTACAGTAAACAGCATAGAATGACAGTACAAAAAGCACCAGAAAAGACAACTTTCATATGTTCATAATTGCAATAAAATTCTGTGGTGGCCCTTAAAATACCAGCTAAATCTCCCTAACTAGATGGGGGTTGTACTGCAGCCACAGTGAGGCTTTTCCATCCGAGTGTGCCATGCCGCACTCTGCCGGGATGTGCAGAGGGACACGGTGCCAGGCTGCTGCCGCGCGCTCGATGAGTCAGCATCTCTGTTGCGCGTGCGGCCTTAGGGTGCCTGGGCATCCACGGGCTATACGATCCCATGTCCTGGCGTGGCTCACTGCCTCCTAGCAGGTGAAATGCAGGACGTAATTCACAGGCCCTGTTTTTGGAGCCCTGATGAATGCGTGATCTTTGCGGGCTGCGGCTGTGCAGCGCCTCGGCGGGCTGGGAGACCTCGAGCTGCTGTTGGAGTTTACGGAAGCACTGCTGAAATGCTCGCTGTTTTCCTGGTAACTCTTTTCTCCGCTTCAACAGTGGTGCTGTTTCAACTCTCTCAACAATGCACCGAGGATTCCGTCCAGCAAGGAGTTCACAAAGAGATGCAAGGGTTTCTGTTATCTTCCCAAACCCAAGAGGACTCAACCGCCACCAGTGCCGGAGAGCACAGCGGCGACATGCAGAGCTCCCATGCCCAGACTGGGGGCAACAGACCATGCCCCAGGCATGCTGAACACAAGCACCTTCACTGGCGTGCGAACAGGGTCCGCTCGCTTGTCCCCACAGCGACGGCGGGGGGGACTTGATAAGGACAGCACTGCGCTTTTCTCAAGATCCGTGTTGGGTTTGGAGGAAAGGGTGATGTTCCACCTCTCCGGGGTCATGCCACATGGATTGGTGTTACGGAGAAATCATTGCCCTGTTCCTGCACTGAGTTAAGCGAGAGGGTGGTTCCTTGACTAATTCTTCGTGTTGCAACATGCTGAAATTTAGGAGAGCTGGTTTCAAAAGCAGTCACCTGGTTTCAGAAGTTGTCATCTCTGCACCATTTGCTTGACAGGTCTGCTTGTCTGCTTGCTGAGGGAAAATGGGTCAATAATACATAATTCTGTAATTAAAACAGTTCTTCTTTTGTTCCCTTCCCTTCTCATGGGGAAATTAGCTGAATGTAGCTGATAATGTGCCACCTGTGGTTTCTCAAAAGCTCCCTTTTCTTTTTTTTTTTTTTAAAAATAAGAATGACTAAGTGCATCGCTGAAGAGAAACCACCTGCAGCAGAGGACTGGGAGGAAGGAGGCAGTGCCTTTTCCCCCATGCTAGGTCAGCAGGGTACGGAGGGAAGACCTAACTGATGCAGAAGTAGTGCCAGGGCGTATACTGTCTGTTCAGCAGCAGCTGAAGGCTCTGGGGGAATGAAGAGTCCTCCTCAGTTTGGTCCCTGGAACAGATCCTTTCCCTGCTGCAGCAGCAGGGTGCCAGAGTGGCCAGGGTAAGGAAGTGCTACCAGCACCCCATTTTCTCACATTTTTTTCCTCTCCAGGCTCTCAATTTAGTTCTTTTCCTTCTCTGTCTCCCTTGCACTTCCTAGACAAGCCTTTGCTATCTGTTACACCCAAAAATCCCAGCTGCAGGGGACAGGGAAATAGCTTCAATTAGAGAAAAGCCTCTAGCAACTATTGCTTGTTGGGTTGATGGACCTAGCTATTAACTGGAGTTAGCCACTGCTGCTTGCTGTTTCTCCTAGGAAAAAAGCTCTATCAGCTCCTGAAAACCAAGAAGTGTCCTATGGACAGAAATGGCGAACATGTGGCAACCCAAAGGGAACGTTAAGGTTTTATCCCCCAGGAAACACTGCAGAGGTGCAACACATTACCCTTCCCTTGCAGGGCCAAGCTGCCTTGGTGAGTGAGAAACACTCTTTGCACTGGGCAGAAGCTGGAGGTTATGGTGCCGTCAGTTATGGGGCTGTCTCTGAACACAGCCATGCAATTGGTTTACTTCATTTAAATAAAGTTAAATGAAATCAAGTTAGTGCAAAAGAAGCGTGATTCCCAGATAACTCCAGTATCTAGACTAAATTTTGTTAAAGAATGACCCCGCACAGATGCCCAAGGTAGAGCAGCAGTCTAGTGTTATTCCTTCAGAATAGCTTAATTGGGCGAAATTTCCATCTTTATGGAAATGAACTCCTTTTCCTGAAACTTTTATTGTGCACCAGCTGGGCATTTGGGAATTGAAGCTTGTTTTTGTTTATAAATATTGATCGAAGAAAAGAGGCTATTGTTATGAGTACCAGCTTCCCCGATGATATGATAGTGTGTGATTGCGTTATTAAAAGTGTAACTTCAGCAGTCTTTCTGGAAACACAGCTGGAAATAACATCTTTCCTTGACCATGCAGGATCCATACTGCAGTCCCTGGTCGCTCTCCTGCAATTTGATCCAAGACGTTTTGAGCTGGAGTGAAAATAAGCTATTTGGTAGGTTTTGGAATTAAAGACTAAATGTTGTAATTTCAATGAAGTTATAATTCTGGAGGGAAAGGTAGTTTGTTTTTACATTATGTAGCTAATCCTCAGCTTGGAGTGCTGCTTTCCCCTGAGATAGTACCGTGGGCTAGATGGTCATGGAGGTTGCCTTTCCCACCCGCTGCTTTTGGGAATGGGGAGATTTCTTGCAAGGGGTCTTACTTGCTCCGAAAGCCTGATGTGCTAGAGCTTCCCTGTAGCAGCTCTGTGTATTGGCATGTTGTGATGCCTGCCTGGATCCCTGGAGTGACGGGAATTCAACTTTTCCAAAGGCAGCTGAGCAACTTAGGCTGATCCTGGCGGCAGTCTCACCTGGAAGGGATGTCTGCTGTTAGTGCCTAAGACACAGAAAAAAACCTTTTTTCTCTCTTCTAAGGCACAAAAAAGTGTATTTTTTTCCTGTGGTTTAATGCTAGCGAAGTAAATTGCCTTCCCAGTTTCTCAGGTTTCCTGACTGTGCTATATTTAAACCAGAAGGTTAAAGGGTGGAGGGAGAAATCTATGGAGACTTTGCAGTCCCATAAATCATGGGAATAAAACTGGTGTGTTTGAATGAGATCCAAGAGGCAACAGCTTTCTGATGTAATGTGTAATGTGATTACCTGCAAGCCCAGAGCTTAATTTTATTTCTCCTAAGCATTCATCTGGGCAAGGCGACAATTTTGAATTGGTATCTGTGGAGCCATTCTGGATTTTCTTATACTGAAATTATTTTTCCTTGCAGCACACGCAAGCTGGTGAACCCTACCTGTGGTGGAGGTGGAAGAGGATGGGGACCCACCACGAAACTGTGGGCTGTTTGCGACTCCCTCTTCTGATGTCTCCAAGAGACAGCTAAAAGCAGAGGTCCTCGTGCCCTCCCTGTGGGGTAGGGGTTAAACTGCAAGGGAAGGAATCGAAGTGCCACTTTAGGGCTTTTAGAAGCACCTAAATTATGATCCGTTAAAAATCACTATTTCCTATTTCATAGCAAGTCTTCTGGCCTTTCATCTGCAAGTGGCTTTTTCATTAAATGAACGTATCTGAGCCCACACAAAATGAAACCATTTTTAATGGAAAGGAAGCAAAGAGTTGATGAAGAATTCTTATTTCCTAGCATAAAATAATAATTTGCAACATGTGGCAAGTTGAGGCTGTTTGCTGTGCTAATCCCTGTGTGGCAGGGTTTTATTTCTAAATTAAATGCAACTTGAAATGTCACAAGAAAAAGCAAATTACAGGTGTTGCAAATACCATGTTTTGCAGTTCTCCACTGTATGCATTTTAAAGAGATCCATTATTACTTGGGGAAGGTGTAAGTGTATCTGTTACATAGAGTCTTAAAATCCTTAAAAAAGCTGCCAAGCACCTGAGCCAGGCAAAGGGGACACAATGCTTCAGAGCAACCACAATCACAGAGGGGAAGCAGGGATTTCGGGAATGGATTTTCAGGCAATAATCCAAGCAGACGTTTCCAAGGGTCCAAGTGCCTCTTCCCCAGTTTCCAGCGTTGCACAGTGGTAGCACTGGTGCAGCTGGGACAGTGAGGGGGGCTGAGCAAGGTCGTGCTTGGTAGCAGGATGGTGATTCTGTTGGGAAACTTGCCTGATGGAGAGGATATGTGGCAAGAACTCATCTGCCAGAAAACCCGAATCTTTGTTTAATCCACAAATTTTAAGAGCTACCAGTGTTCTGAATTGTGCTTTTACACTTCCCATTTGAAAGTGCGTCGATGTTCCTCGTCAAGCATGGGGACTGCTAGGGCAGACATGGACATGGTGCTTGGAAGCTTCCTCCTGGTAGCTGGTAGCTCTTGCTGCAGTGCTTTACTGATTGTTTTAGTAAGCTGCAACACGCGTTATCTGCTGGCATGAGATTTCTCCTCTCTGTCCAGTGTCTCTCTCCTTGTATCATTATTGAGGTGATTCCTGCCTGGCAGTGAAAGGATGAAGCACCTGGGAGTCAGGATGCCAACCTGATGGCTATTAAGAAACTTCAAGGAATTTGACCAGACATTGCTGTTTGGAGCTGACGCTGCTTTCTGGCTGTTCAGGGGGGATACTCAGATTCTGCAGGAGTGGATGGGTTGAAAGATGAATAATGTTTTATTTTGCCCTTGGTGCTCTGAGAGGGAAACAGTAGTGTAGAAAGCAGGTGTGTGCGCTGAAATTCTCAGTTGTGCCCCAAAACGCTGTGGTCTGTCATGGATGAAGCTTGGCTGTGTATCTGTGAAGAGTATTTCAAAGCGTCATGGTTTGGTGAGCTCCTGTATTGGCTTCTCTCCTCAGAGGCAGTGAAGAGTGATTGGCAGGTTTTTTGAACTGTGCCATCTGACAGCTAAATCTTTGTGCTTTTCCCTGCCGGAGGCAGGAGAAGATCCACAGCGGAGTCCTCTGCTGGACCTGCTTACATCCTTGAATCAAGCCTGATGTTCGAATGGTAACCAGTGTACAAGGCATAAATGCTGGAAACTCACGGATAAATTCCTGTGCTATTTGAAGGTCAGGTTAGATACCTCACAGATCCTTTTCTGGCTTTTGAACTGATTCAGTTTAAACTCAGTATCCTCATGGTATTATCTATGACTTTGGGGATTCCCAGGACACGGCCTCATGCCTTGCCCTCTGTATCCGTACGCAGTTCTGTTTCTTTCAGCAGGAATTTCTCTCCGCTTCGCCATCTCCACTGCAGTTACTGAGAATAAACATGGCAATTTGTGTTACGGTATCACTTTTACTTACTAATATCGTCCTTGTAGGTCTACCTCAATTGGTAGATTTCTCCCTTGAAGCTGTGTTTTCCAAGTTTTCCATATTGACTCAAACGGGAGCAGAATTAAGTCTTTTGGGAGCAGAGAATCAAGCTAGTGTTGAACGTGTTGAGGTCTTCCAATTCTGTGGAAGCCATTGGGTGTTTTTTTCTCTGTGGGCTGAGAAAACTATTATCAATTGAAGGGTGGGGAGGTACAAAAAGAGACGCAATTCTAGCAGTTTGTTCTCACATGCTTCAGTTGATCATGTTATCCTGGCAAACTTGCTTATACGTATCTGGGAAAGCTTCTAAAACATTGCAGATACCAGTCAGTCCCAACCAGCAGGCTGTGTTTGTTTCCACCATGTAAAAGTTCTGTATGAAGAGCTTTTCTCATGGCACCTTGGAGTGTCTGCTCCTCCTGGTCATGCTCCTGGCCCTGCCCTGGGCCCTAATGGGGCATGTGCGCCTTAAAGGGCACCGAAGTTGGGCTCAGGCTCTTCTACGTCGCGCGCACACATGATCTGGTCAGGACCAGCAGCACGGCCGCAGCAGGATGTCGTCCCCGCTCCTCCTTCCCTGTACACCCAGCTACAGCAGGCACCGTCGCTTCGAGGAAGCGCCGGGCAGAGACTCCTGCATGGGCCACGGGGCTCCAGCGAGGAGCAAACTATGTAAGCGGCAGGTAGACGTCGTTACATAATTGCTTTGCTGTTTGTGATTTTTTTTTAATTAAAATTTACATTTCGTAATTTATCATTTTGACTCAATTGCTCCTTATCCTCTGTGGACATTCTGACTGCAGATAATTTTAATTAAAAAAGTCAACAGATGCCTAACATGAAAAATAGGAAGAAGTGATATGGTATTCCTTTTAAAATATAGTAATTGTCCTGCTAGTATTTTTGTACTTTACTGGTATTTCATGCTCTAGTGTTTTATACTGTCCTTAGCAAAGGAAAGATTTTTTGAAGAGAGGGAGATCAGCTGCTGCATTCTCTGAAGTCTAATACACAAATTCACTGAGAAAAAAAACTCCCATCGACTTCAAGGGCTTTGGATCAGACCCACACGAGTAAATCCAGCAAAGCATGCGAACTACATGATTAACCTTCAAAATGTGCTCAAATCGCTCTCCTCCACAAAGCACATGAACAATCGCTTAACTTCTTTGAGTGTGTGATTAGCTGTCTGAAGTGCTAGAAGAAAGAGTAAAGCACTCGCACTTTTACCTAGTGTTATCTACCTAATGCCTTCTCCTCAATTGCCTCCACGTGCAGATCTGTTTTGTGCAAAATGCCAAAACATCAACTTTTATTTTCAGTCTTAATTGGATTTCTAATGCAGTGACAGTACAAAAAGGCAGGGGGCATAACACTAAGTACGTTTTAATGGAAACTATTCCTTTTGAATTTAACTTCTAATGATTTTTTTGGTTTATAACAAAAAAGTTCAAAATGATTTGTAAGCTTGAGTTCAAATACTGAAATTGAATTTTAAAAACTTAATTTTATCAGAGCTCTACATGCTATTAAAAAGCAAATACAATTTGCAACATGAAGTTAATTTTTTTTTTGTTTTTGAAAATTTAGACACATTGAAACATTTTTTTATCTGAACAAGTGCTTCTTTGGGAAACATTTGCTCAATTCTCATGCTGTTATATCACTAAACAGCATCTTGAAAGGAGAGTGGGCACTTAACGTTTCTTTCTCTGAAAAGCAGAACAGAGCAACTGTGTTTAGTTTTGCTTGTGACGTTTGAGCATTCACTTGGAGTCATTTCTAGTTAAGAAATATTCACGGTTACAAGAAAGAGACTGAGAGTGAGTCGTTTTTGCGCTGCTTTGTAAAGGAGCAGCGCTTGGGGCGCTGGGGGGGACTTGGTGCCACTCCTCATGCAGAGCGCTTGTTTGTGCGCTCGTCTCCCCATGGGTAGTGGCGCGACCTGAGCCAGCCCAGGCCAGGTGGGACATGTCCTCCTGCCTCAGCCACAGCAGTGTGGCCGTGGAGATGGCATGTCTGCCACTGTGGCCGCGCGGGCTCCCAGTCATCCCATGGGCTCACTCTTAGTCGTGTAGTGTCACCTTTGTGTTTTCCTAGCGGATAAACAGGAGGGGAAGAGCCCACCCAGGACGCGGGCTGGTTAAGGCTGCTGCATTGCGGCTCTTGGCGCTCGTGCCGCTCGCTGCCTCACTGCAGTGTCCTGCCCTGGACATCATGTGCGTGTACCACGGTGGCACTGCGCTTCACGAGCCGTTCAGCTGGAGCCTGTGTGGCATCCAGCTGCGTGTGGCTGCCGCCCAATAGCGCTGTCTGTGGGGTACCGTGGGGCCAAGTGCAGCTGCTCGTGGGCGGGCTGGGGATGTGTCTGCGTCTGGTTGGGAGAGGACAGCGGCCCGGCGCTGAGCAGGGCCCAGCCACATGGCAACCGCAGACATGGTCCTCGGACCCGCAGGGCCCTGCCTGCTGCCACGCGACCCTGCCCAGGCCCCGGAGCCGAGTTCCGTGCATGCTGTGACAGCGCCGGGCTGGGGCTGGAGCAGGAGCACTGCCCGGGAAAGCGGCTCCACATCCTGGCACCTGGGAACAGGCTGTGCCGGCTGTGAGGCAGCCCTTGCTGGGAGCCAGCGTGCTGGGTCCCTGTGTTTGCTCCTTCACTGGGTTGCTGAGCGGCAGCTGGGGCTGGGCGATGCGCGGAGTGTGTTGCCGCCCGTGAGAGCAGCTGAGCCGCCCATTATGGCCGTCGGCGAGTCTGCCAGCAGCGCTGCCAGGAAGGCAGAGACGAGGGGGCCAGGCCTCGCGCCTCCAGCAGAAGCTGCAAACATAAATATCTGCGGAATTTGTTCTCCCTCTGACTTGACCTCATCTCGCAGCTCTTCCAGTTGCCATGGAAACTGCATTTTGACTTTTGTCCCTCTCTCCTCCTCTGCTGCCCCCGTTAATCCTCTTCTGGTCGCTCAGCCTAGAGCTCCAAACAAGGATGGCAGGTAGGGACCGGGGTGCCTTGCTGCAGCGTCAGCCACCCCAGAAACCCTTTGCTGTGATATTAGAAAGAGGAAGTTTGCTGCTGTCATTGCAGGCCAAGTTGAGGGCAGTAGGATGATGTCATCAGAGCCTCTCTGGCTCTGTAGATGGAATAGCCTCAGTTTTACACTCTTTGAAATGGACTTGGTCCTCCGTGGGCAGAATACTCGTTTGCGCCGCATGCGTCACTGAGGTGCTGGCTCTCACCTACTGAAAAAAACTCTGGAAAGCTGCAGGTAGCAGTTTCAGGGGGTGTCCCCTTTGTGAGGATATAACCCACTTTGATAAGAGGTACGAGAAGCTGGAAACTCAGTAACTTTTCCCCTTCAAAATTAAAGCATTAGATGCTAATTGCTTTTAAGGACTATCCACACTAGGTCTGCCAGACCAGAAATCATCTTCCAGGAGTCCTGGAAGTTTTGTTCGGCTTGCACATAGGTCTGTGTTGTAGGTAAACAAGCAGGTCTGACCACTGGATTGTTGTGATTATTTTTCTCCTTTCCCTCTGCCACAATTCACCTCTGCCACAATTCACCTATGAATTTATCAGCTACTAGATCTGTGTTGTTGGGCAGCTATTTTAGTCCAGACTTTTCATGTATGAGATGCTGCAGAGCGTGAGCTTTATTGCTGGCTGTTATGAAGAGAACATCCATTATGCTTGGCTAGAGGAGCACCCAGATATCTAATATATTGTCTGAAGATCCTCCCCATGGTCACCTGCTGATGCCAAATTAAATTTTGTGGGCTATTAAATACATGGGAGGAATTAAGTTTCTTACAGAGCTCTCAGAAGCCTTTTGCCAAGTAGCTTTTGGTGCAGAAACTCTTGTGAACTCATTTGTCTTTTGGACCTGAAATGAAATAAAAGTCTGGAAAACTACTGATATTGCTGTGTTAGCTTCAATTGGTTATCTGTGAGAGCAGCCTGGAGAAGAGGAGGCGGGAGAGGGAAAAGAGGACTGTGTTTTTCTTTATTATTACAAAAGAGCTTTAAATATGGCTTATTTTTTGGTGGATGGCTTTTGTTTTTTTTTTCCTCCATAAGATTTTTTTTCTGTTGCCTTTGGTTACATCTCTGTGGGTTCCCTTGCTTGGCAAGCTTTGAAAGGGGCAGAGTTGAGGAGAGCTTTCATGCCAAGATGGTTTCTCCAAGTTCTCACTAATCCACACTTCACAGTAGCCTTATCACTATTTGGTTTGGGTATGTTGGCAGTGCTTGATAGCTTTCAGCTGGCTCTATACAGTCAACAGCATTTTCATAATCTACAGATTATTGTTCTCTTTAGATCTTATTTGTTCTTTATTCCCAAAATAATTGTGTTTGGTTTGTTTTTTGAAGCATTTCAGTGCCTCCTCTTTGCTGTACGATCATCACAGAAGTTGTGTTTAGCTCAGGTAGTGTTTAGGAGAGCAAAGCCCGCATACCTTATGCACATGGATGCTGCTGCTTTGTGGTCATAGGAAGCTCAGCTCTGCTTCGTGATGAAACCCGTGATGAACCTAGTTAAGGAGGAGAAGCCACCATGAAGCTGGTCTGCTGGTGAATATTGTGTCCATACCAAAGGCCGCTTGGTGCCCATGTCTGTGGATCCCGTGGCCGTCGCAGTGTCGGTGACTCATGCAGCCAGGCTCAGGGTTCCATCCTGCTGCTGGCGAGCTGCTTAGCCAGCAGGACTGCCAAGTGCCATGGCATAAAGGGCAATGGTTGAATTTGGGATCACTTCCCATTAGCTACATGTGCCATCCTCTCTGAGTGCTCTAAAGATCCTGCAGTTCGGCAGGAGGAGGAAGCAGACGCCCTTTACCTTTGCTGAACAGACTGACCCGGTGGCTGGGGTTGGGCGCTCCTCTCCGCTGCAGATCCGGCTGTGGCCAGTGTGTGTTTTGTGTGGAGTCACGGCATGGCACGCGAGGCCAGGCAGCTGTACTAGAAACGGGCTCATCATCTGAGCAAGTCTCCTTTTCCCACTCGAGTTGTTAGGAGAACGGGAGGCTCCTCACTGTGGCAACCCTGCAGCCGGCTCGTGCTCTCAGCAGAGCCACGGTGCGCTCGGTCGATTGCACAGTCTCGGGGGATGCTAACCAACCTGCCTGCTCATAGCTTCGCCAGCAGCGCTTTTAAGGAGACACTAACACAATACTTCACTGTGTCATTTTGCTTCATTTTAGGTAGAAGGGGGACATTTCGGGTCACTGGTTAGCACGCAGCAGTGGATCTTAGAGACAGTTGTCTCACCTCTTCCAGCAAAAGCAGTAGAAGAATGTCAACAAGTAATGAGAGCTAGCTGAAAGCTAAAGAAGAAATTCATCATTTTCTTACTTCCCAGAAGATTAAATCAACCAAAAGTGAGTCAGCTGTCTCCTGTGTAAGTGACTTGGTCATGGATTATGGTCTAGAGACCCGAAGAGCCCAGCCTCGCCCTGGGGGGCCCGGTCCAGTCCTGGCGTGCCTGACCGTCACCGGTGCCATGGGTGCTGCAAAGGTGGAAGCTGCTCCGGCACAGGGGATGAGGACGCCCTGGGCTCCCCGTGGCCCCGCGGTGTCACATGGCTCCCTCGGAGCGGCACTGCCGATGCTGCCCAGCAGGGCAACGTCCAAGTGAAAAGTGTGTTTCATTATTAAAGCATTTAAAACTCATCTTGGAAGATAATCAAATAAGGCCTGTTTGTTCTGTAATGGAAAATAAAGCAATCTTAATCATTAACTTGAAATTACAAGTTTACGTACATCTTACAAGGAGCAAGGGTAACGCTATTCCCACTACCCTTTGCGTGCAGGCAGTGCAGTGCAGGCGCGTGGGAGCGTGCGAAGTGGAGGGGGAGCAGCGGGGAGAGATTTTCCTGCTACCCTGGCAGCCTTTCCCAGCTGCATCCCGGCTCAGTGGTGGGGATGGTGGTGCAGAGGGAGCGATTCCCAATTCCCGAGGCAAGAGGTGCTGGGGCCGCTGCGCAGAGTGCATGGAGAGGAGGAAGGATGTGGCAGCACACGGCACAATATGCCAAAGAAATGAGGCCAAAGGAACAATGTCCCTTTTATTAAAATGAGTGGTGCTTAGAAAAGCAAAGGGAGAAGCCCAAGCTGGCAAGTTTGGATAATTTCTGACCTGCCTTTTATGCAAGGCTGCCATTTATAAAAACCTAATAATTGAGAAAGAAGTGCTGGCTGTTTTTAAAACAAGACTAGTCTGTGTTTATCACTGGTTATGAGAAGATGAGGAAAAAAGCATTAAGGGGCGTTATGAGCAAACTTTGGGACTTATCCCTGCTGATCTTTCTTAAAAGTCACCCATCTTAGTCACGGGTCCTGTTTGGGAAAGGGTCTCAGTGTTAAGCAGATTGTAGGGACAAGATTTGTGCACAGCAGCACAGGGGATGTAGAGCTCCCCGGACGCCTGCGTGCAGGTAGCTAATCCCTGGCCTTGGAGAGGAGCCTGTGCAGCAGGGACAGTTGTTTTGCTGCGCAGAACAAAGGTACAGCGAGGCGAAGCAACCCTGCACCGATGCCGTTTGGGAAGCCCTTCCTCTGGGTGCTGCCCTGGCGATTGTTGCTGGTCATTTGTGGAGAGAACGGAGGGCTTAGTTCAAACAACCGTCTTTTAACCTCCATAATCTCTTAGAGTAAATTTCTTCTCTCCAAATGCTTCCCTGAGACTAATTCTAGGTTACGTGCAACAAAGATGGTTTAAGAAAAATGGTAAGAGAAACCTGTGCAGACTGGGTCTAGCAGGGAATAGCACAACAGCCTGCAAAACAGGTTTCAGACCAAGGATGGGGCAACCATGGAAGCGGCAGCAGCGTTGCAGGTACCGCCCAGTGTGTTGAGCGGAGGCAGAGCAGGCACCTGCCTGGGGTGTCTGGGAGCCCAGAGTCGGCCCATGACGGTGGCAGCCGTCTGGCATGCAGGGGCCCTTGGCACAGGCTGTCTCGGCCTCACTGGGTGTCCCCCCTGCTCAGCCCTTGGGCCTTGCTCTCATCAGAGGCTCCTCAGACCATTGGTCTCACCAGAGCACCAGGCGTTACAGCGTCTGGCTGCAAAATCAGGTGGTTATTGTCGTAAAAATAAATGGCAACTTTGGGGACACATTAATTAGGGGGAAAAGCATGAATTGGTGTAGTCAATCTTTCTCTCTCTCAGAAAAGTGAATTATACCTTACTAGAATGTATGTATGCTGCTCTGTGTCTTAAGCAGTTTTTCTCATCATCGTATTTGAGAATACAGAAGACATTAACCATTGGAAACCTTCAGAAGCACACAAATTATTTTAATTTCCCCAGATTCCTGTTTATAATTTCTGCCCTTGGCACTAAAATAGAATGGAAAATGTGCTATAGATAACACCTCAACCAGAAAAATATGTTATGGACTGCTCTATTTAGGAAGGGGAAGAAAATGCCTCTGTCAGTGGCTGATGATCTCATCTTGGTGGAGTATTTTTAGCAAGTAACGGTACCCACACGCGGGTTGAACGCGGAGAGAGGGGGTGGCTCGCACCTCCTTGCCCGCAATGTGACTGCTGCTTCCTGCATCTGGGTTTGGACTTCAGTCGTTTCATCTTAGCCTGCGCCGGGATGGAGTGTCCGTAGAGCAGGGCTGGCTCCTCCATGCTACTGTCCACTTTGCTCTAAGGAAAGTCCTGGCGTTTTCACGCCAGTGTTTACGCCTCCGGGATCACGGGAAACCATAGCACGATGCGCCAAGACTCATCTTCCTGCATGCGTTAGCGATCCTAAATAAGTAATGAAGCAAATGTAGTTAAGATGCAAATGCAAAGTATCTTATTTTCAGCTTGGTTTGCGATAAACTGTTAATTTTTATAAGCATTAATGAGAAAACACACTCTAAGGTTTTCCCCAGGCAAGAATTCTGCTCCTGCGAACAATAATTTCCCTTTTTACAGTGTCTTTTGATCAAGGATATTTGAATTTTGCAAACTTAATTAAGAATTAATTAATTAGTGACACCCTGTAAGGGGAAGGCAGTGGTGTTTTTGCTGCGTCGCCTTGCGGGATGGGAGATGCTGGCTCCAAAACACCCGGCCGTGGCCCCAGCATGCTGGGCTCGCTCCCTTCCCCAGGAGCTGTTCGCTCAGCTGGTGCCCCCTTGGCGTTCAGAATTGACTTGGGATTACCAAAAGGCTGATTCGCATGTGACAACTCTCACTCCTGTTGCTGTGAGTGCTGTTAAAGCATCGTACACATCTGGAAAGACATTCGTATTGTATCTGCATTTGCAGAAATAACGGATGATTTTAATAGTTATCTGTAGAAACAAGTTGCATTTTGGTTGTGCGTGCTGGCTGGCCCGGTTACCCAGTGCGCTGAGGTGTTCACCCTGGGGTTCCTCTCTGCTCTCTGTGTGTGTGAACAGCTTTTTGTGCCATTTTACTGGCTAATAAATGTCTGCATATTCGTTGTATGGAATATTTATTCCCCCTCCCTCAAACGGACTTGTAAACCAAATTTATAAATGATAGGGGGGGATGTTCTTTGCAATTATGGTGATTCACCACCAGCATAACTAATAGGAGAAGAGGAAAATGAGAAAATAAACCCTTCCGCTTGAGACTGGGAGGGCGACTTGGGGCCTGGGATGGCAGGAAAGGGAACAAGGGAGAGAGGGAGAGGAGTCACACGTTGCCAAGGGGCTCTTGTTGATGCCCACAGCTTGTTCTTCGAGCCTCGCAGCTGGTGGAAAGTGGCAGAGAGATCCGGGTTCAGCAGGAAAGCCCCACAGGGACCAGATTTCTTCCTTCTGAGTGCTCAGCTCCAAAGGCCCTGCGTGCCCTGGAGGGCTCGGAGCATCCTGTGCCACTTGCGTTCTCCCTGTGCACCTAGGCTCGAGGCGCCCATGAGGAGTGGCCTCTGGGTGTGTCCCGGGTGAGAATGAGCCCTCCTGCACGAAGCTGGCGCTGGGCATCAGGAGCTGGCACTCCGGACGGGAAGGAACCTCACCCTCCCCTCTCCTACCTGGAGCTCTCTTGATTTGACCCATTCCAGCTTTAAAATCCTGTCTGGGAAAGAAGCCATCCCAGTCTGTAACCAACCTGCCTCGGCACAGTGCCATGCTGGCCAGGACACTAATCCTTTTTGCCATTCTTTGGGAGGATGATCCTCAGCAAGTCCCATGCAGTCCCTGAAGCTGGGCATTATACCGAGCATGTCCAAGGATTATCCTTCGGTATGTTTCTCTCCTGTCCCACTCTGGGCCGTCCATGAGATGGGAGTATCTCAAACTGGCACCTGCTAGAGACGAATCGTTTCTGAATCAAACTCCATCAAAGTGTCTGGGCACTTAATTTCTTACCTGGGACCCCGGAGTCTCCAGGTGTGTCCGTAGCATCAGCAGTAACGTGCGGCAGGTTGCAAGTGGGCACAGCAAACCTGAGCACTGCAAACGGGTCGGCAAAGTGCTGGGTGGAGCCTCCGCGCAGTGCAAACACTGCAAGTGATGGCCAATTTAATCATCTGTTTAAACACAGTTTCTGCTTTGGCTTAGCAGGAAGCTGCCAATGGAATCACTCCCCAGCCGCCACTTAATTACAGTTCCTCAGCCGCAAGGTTAAGCGATGGCCTCTCATTTCGATTTCCAGCAGGTCACATTAGTCATTAAAAACCTCTGGGCAAAGCCTAGCCACCACGTACACATAAAAACCAACAGAGCTGCTCATCCCAGCTCTTACTGCATCCCTCCTTGGGATACTTGTTATGCCAGGGAGGTGGAAGGGCGAGTCCCACTGGCGGTGCTGTGACTCCCCGGGCACAGCTGCTGCCGCTCTCGAGCATCCCCAGGGCTCCCTTGAAAACCTTCTTTGACAGGTTATTTCAAGGCTGTTTCTTATCCAGGGTATAGTCAGGGCTGCCCATCAGGAACAAGACCTGGTCGTTCCCCCAAAGCCAGAATGGAATGGGCAGATGGAGCAGGATGGGTGAATCCAGTGCCTGGGTACGGCTGCCTCCTGGTTGAAGCTCCAGGTGATGCTCTTGAGCCTACGGACAAGGGACCAAGCTTCCCTGCACACTCAGGCCATTAGCAGCCGCTCTCCACAGACTAGAAAGCGTGGAATAAGTACTGCCCAATTAAGTACAATTCAGATAACGCCTCAAGCACTGGTAGATTCTTTTATTTTCTTCTCCCTCTTGGAACTTGGATAAAAACTAGCCTTCTCTTTTACCTTTAAGGGTAGAAATCCGCTCAGGCAACGTGCTGACAAAAGTGTGACTGTAGGAAAGGACGATTGCTTGGAGGAAGTTATTCTTCACAAAGGAAAAAAAATTCTTCACACAGAATTACATAAACTCCTTGTTTTATTGCCTCAGCTAGGAAAGAGTAGTAAAATTGTTCAGAGATGGAAACTTCTTAATTAAACTCAAGCTTGGTGACTATTTATGATTTGTGGCAAAGATTAATGTACAATAGCAAACCAAACACTTGCAGAGCTTTCTGTTATATAATTTGTAGGCATGATTTAAAGGCAAAGATTATTATGTTCAGTCAGATTTATTGTTCTGTAGCTCTGAGATTTTGGGTCTTTCGGTTGGGTGGATTTGGGCTTTTGTTTTGCGCGGTTGGTGCAAAGCAATACGTAACAATATATAAAAACAGAAATGAACCAACACTCAAACTGTGCCTGGCCCTTCCCAGCAGGAGGGGGTGCTCGGCGAGTGCCCGCGCAGCTGCTCTGGAGCACGTCAGCCCGCGTAGCGTGTCCATGCATGCCCCGCGTGTGCTGATGGCAGGCGCTGCGCCCTGCAGGGACACAGCAGTGCGCTGGTCCCCAGCATGACTACGAATGGCACTGGGGAGACAGCCATGTTATGTGACACACACACTGAGGGGAATGTGCACCTCTGTCCTGCTCTTGGGCACCTGAGACCTTCCAGAAAGGGCCACCCGCAGGAGCCCTCGCAGGGTCCAGCCGTACATGTGCAGGTGGTGCAAGGTCCTTGTCACGGCCTCAATTAACCACTGCCCCCTCGTTAAGGAGACTGCTCTTGTTCAGAATTTTCTGTCCATTTTTCTTAATGACCAACTTGAATTTAACCTCTCTCAACTTGAGAACTGTTATTCTTCACCTTAGTGACAGGGCTTGATTTAAACTATTCCTTTTCATTTGTTGCATTATGATGTTAACTATGATGTGTGAAAAAGAGGCTGTTCCAAAACTTCGCTGTATTAAAATGGAAATCTTAATTTCACTAAAATGTAAAGACTCAAAAGTTCTTCGGTTGTGGCCAGGCGGATGTTCTCGTCCTTTACCTTGAAGCTGGTTGCACAGGATGAGCGCCCGGCTGTTTCTGGCGGCCGGGAATGCTCTTGGGTCAGGACACCAGACCCTTTCCATGGCAGGAGCGCGGCAGTGAGGGGTGTCTGACTCCTTGGGAGCTCTAGGTGAGCCCTGGGGAGGTGACTGCACCATTCCTGTAAAATGTTGGCCAAGGCTCTCTGGAATTAGATGCCCCTCCAGGGAAGTTAGGCTGCTGCTGGCTGCAGGCTCCTCTAGAGTCATAACGGATTTATTGCACTCTATGAGAAGGTACTGGGTGAACCCGGAGGAGGCGTTCCAGGCCATGCAGTCGTGCTCTGGCTTGGCCTGGGTCTGCAGTGCTCAGCACCCTGCCTGGAGCAGTATCCTCCAGCACTGCTGCGAGCTGCTCTCCTGCTTTTTCCAGAGCACATGGATGCTGTATAAGAGTATTAGCAATACTATCCCTGAGCACCCCATAGTCAGACTGGCTGCTGTCGTTTTGTGCCAGCTCCCATGGAAGACGCCCAGCCCGCGTTAGCCAGAAACGCGACCCTGTCCGACACGCTCCTGTTATATGTACAGGTGGTGGAATAGCTATTGATGGCTCTTTATATTTAGCAGCAGGCCTGTTAGGATGGAGAAGAAAGCCTGCTTGCTGGCATTGTTCCTGTGGCACTCGAGCACTTAAACATCTTTTTCTGTTTGACATCCTTTGTGTTTTAATGACACGCAGAGCCATCGACAGAGATTGGCTCTCTGTTATGAACACGAAGAAAGACAGCACCTGCCCCAAGTAGCTGACAGTCTAAAACAGATCAAGCAGCCACTGAAATCCTATTATCTCCAGTTATAAGTAGGGACACGACACAAATCTGTCTTTTAGGGCTGTACACAGAGACTATAGCAGGCCTAGCAGGCGAGCCCGTCTTGGGAGTCCCCAACTCGTATTTTTAACATAAGACCGCTGCTTTCTTGGAAACAATTTATCTTCATTAATAATCACGATGTTGAATGAAGTAATGGTGGTTCTGGGACAAAACTTTGCTATGCGCAGATACCGCTTTGTGGGAAGATCACCATTTTATTTCAGTAGGAACAGACTGTTAAAAGGCAAATGGGGCTTTTTATTTTTTAAAAGGTAAGAAAGTGCAGCATGAAACTGGAATAGAGAGAGGCTTGATCATCCTTTCGCCCCTCTTATGACTGTGCTGCTCCTTGGCTCCAGCAGAGACACTTCCCTTTTATCCGGTTCAGATGGATCTTGCTGCAGACATGGCAGCTGGCCCGCCTGGTTCCAGCAACAATATTCCCAGGTTTGAAAGCAACCCTTGACTTGTAAATGTATCTGTGTTTGGTTGCAGTATTCAAAGCACAGAAGGATAAAACATAGTTAATTTTCTCAGTATCAGCCCCAACACCAAATCTGATGCGCACACTATTCCTTCAGGAAAGCACGAGAGTCTTGGGGATTATCGGAGCCTCTGCCCACTATTTTTAAATCGCAGCTGCAGCTATGACACTTTGCTCTCTGCAGTGGATGAGTAACTGCATGTGGCAGGTTTACAGGAGAAAAAATTCCTCACCTTCAGTGATACTTAAGGAGAACATTGGTACCATCTGCACTGATCCCATTACAGCCAGCTTACGGACAGCTGGGATGTTGAGGCATCCGCTCTCCTCATTAATCCCCCATTCCACTACGATAAACTTCTGCAGAGATGGCAGCACATTGCAGATGGAATTAATCCTCCATGGCAGGAGCTAATTAAGAGAACAAATCTGAAGCTGTGCCTTATGGCTCTAATTCCTTTTTTATACCTGCAGGGCAAGGACTGTTAAAAATGAAAAGAAGTTAAGCATAAGCTGATGCTGGCATTAACCATGTCTGCAATCTCCAATACTGTTTCTCCTGCTCTTTTCAGCAAAGCCTTGGATCAGACTTTAAAAAAAAAGAAACTATGAAGAGCAGAGAAGCAAAAAGAACAATTTTCATCAGGGGCTTTCAGGCACCGACCTGGCTGCTGTCCTAAGCAAGCTCATGAGTTAATCTCAACATGGAAAGCAGAGCCGTGTCAGATGGAACATATTCCTGGGAAACGGTACTCAGGTAGATACAAAGGCCTTTTCAGCAGCAAGTTGGAATTTGCTTAATTTAGAACAAGAAATAATCCTCTACAAAGTGGAGATGTGTCAGGGTACAGCAACATCAAGGCCTGTGTTTTCCAAGGGCAGGATGGCACTTTACGTAGACTGTGGGACTCATGTGGCAGCCTGTGGGCTGTGGGACTTCAACCAGTTAATAAAGTAATCCTGAAGTCTCTCCTTGTGCACCAGTTCAACGCTCTGCTGGGACTCCCATCCAGAGATGGGAATGGCGGGTGACAGAAACCTTTGGTAGTGATTTGTGCAAGCTGAGAATGCAGGAACAGAGGAGCTGGCAGAAGCGAGCCTGGAGTGGAGAGGATGGAGAATGGATGGTGATCTGTGCAGGACTTCTGTGCGAAACCTTGATGTGTGTTTACAAAGGGTGCTAGTTCAAATTGCAAAGCTCTCTCTGTAGCACATTGAAGCACATGCCTCCTTCCAGCATACATTTAAGGCCCTTCTCCGCTTGTCCAAACGGTTTTGGCGCAGCGCACCCAGGCCGTGAACCCATGCAGCGAGGCACTGCGTGGCCTGCGCTATGCGACCCCTGTCCTGGCTGGGCATTCACACTCCTGGTGCACGGATGTCGCTCATTCCGTAGAGACTACCATGCTGAAGGAAGGGTGGAGCGAGCCCCTTGGGAAATACCAAGTATTGCCATTTTCCCTGGGAGCAGGAAATGTCTGTTCTCGAGAGCGCTGTTTGGGCAGCAGCAGTGCTGCTGGCTTGTGGGTCCTGCCCATCCCAGCACTCGGGGCTGCAGCTAGTCTGAGCCCCATGGAATCGGTGGGACCTCTGCGTCCCCCGCAAGTCCCGCTCACGAGCACCCACGTTCCTCAGGCTGGCAGTGAGGCCTTGGCTGAATCCGAGTGGGATTCAGACATCCCGTGCGCGCATCAGCTCATTAAAAGGATCTGTCCTGCCCCAGAAAAATAACAGTTCGGCAGCAAGGCATCGCACTCACTCTTAGTAGGGATATTTATCACCTACTGGGTGTCTGCGGCCCTGCAATAAATTAGAATGATGAATTCCCAGGTCCAATTGAGAGCTGTTCCCGAACAATTAAGATCGATCTTATGTATGGATCCTTGGAGTTTAATAACTTAACACGATGTAGCAACAAATTATGCAAGCTTCATTATTTTCTAAACTATAGGAATATTTTAGGTTTTGGTGCTAAATTATTAATGTCCAGATATTTGTGTAAGAAAAGACAGTCTGGGTATATTTTTTAAGATGTGCCTCTGTGCATCGATGCTACCAAAATATCGGAGTTACATCAAACCCTTCAGTCTGAAAGGGCTCCTGGAGGTTCAGAGTGCCTCAAAGTGAGCAATTAAGCTTGAACTGCTAGATTGAATTTTTAGAAAAAATTGCTGTGAGGACGAGGAGAAAAAAAAATATCATACAGTGTTTGGCCTGTGCACTTTGGCTGTAGCTCAGAGAAGACACTGAGGTTTATTGATTGGGGTTTTCCGTTTCGAGCTGCATAAGATTGAAGACTTAATCCTGCTCGTGGCAGGCGAGCAGGGAGCCCCTGTGCCACGCTCGGCCTCGCGGGCCTCTGCAGGAAGGAACTGCAGGGCCGGCTTGTAAAAGGCTGGATTTGCCCCTGTTCCCACTCTTGTGGTGGGGTGACAGCAGGAGCAGAGCACAGGAGAGGGCTCGAGCTGGCTGGGCCCTGTGCAGGCTTTGGGGGCAGTTTGGCAGGGGGCTCCTGCTGACAGCTGCAGAAAGGCAGCATTCTGGCCCGAGCAGGTTCTGAGTCATTTGGCAGAGAAAACCGATGGCCCTCTGGCTGCTCCTGGGCCTTCTGTGGGCAAGTAATGTGTGGTGGGAGCGGCGCACGGCTGGTGGAGTGGGGCCCTGTTGCCTGGTGAGAAGTGCAGCTGTGCCCGCGCGCCTGCCCACTCCGCAGGGGCTGCCGGTGCTAGTTGCCTCATCCTGGCGGGTGGGCACTCCGCAGCCCTGCCAGAGGCACTGCCCATGGCCTTGGTCCCGACTTGCCCAAGAGAGCAAACAAACAGAAACTCTCAGTCATTAGTCATTAATACAAAGATGATGAAGTGTCTAGAGCATCTGTCGTATGAGGAAAGACTAAGTGAGCTGGGCCTGTTAGCCTAGGGAAGAGACGACTGAGAGGAGATTTGATCAACATGTTCAAGTACCTGACGGGAGATTGCAGGGAGGATGGGGCCAAACTCTTCTCTGTGGTGGCCAGTGACAGGACAAGGAGTAATTGGTACAAGCTGAACCCCAGGCAGTTCCACCTCCATGTGAGGAAGAACTTCATTTCTGTGAAGGTGCCCAAGCCCTGGCACAGGCTGCCCAGAGAGGCTGTGGAGGCTCCTTCTCTGGAGACCTTCAAACCCGCCTGGGTAGCACCCTGTGCCCCTGCTCTGGGTGTCCCTGCTGGAGCAGGGGTTGGACTGGATGATCTTTAGAAGTTGCTTCCAACCTCAACCATTCTGGGATTCTGGGAAAGCAGAGCTTGCTGTAGCTCTGCTGCAGTGTGGTTTAGGAGCAGTAGGAGCTTGGAACAGACCACTGAGGGCTTGCGATCCGTCAAAAACCTCTAAGAAGCACCCAGGGGAGTTGAGATTGCAGGAGAATTATTTTATTTTATTTTATTTTATTTTATTTTATTTTATTTTATTTTATTTTATTTTATTTTATTTTATTTTATTTTTTTTTATTTTAGCTGACTCTTGATGTGTCAAGAATAAGGCTGAAGAAGAATTTAAACACATCCTTAAAATATTGCCCATAGTTGTGTGGGTGGAAGTAACAAATCTTTCAGCTCATAAAACTGGTACTTGGTGTAATTTCCTGATGTTCAAGTACCTTGGCTGCTAATGGAAACTTGCCATGCAACCCTAACCATCCCATTGAATTAAGCGGGAGAAGTCTGTGCAGGTGGCACCGGTGGCCATAGCGGTGGGATGTCCCCTCCTCTCTGTGCTGCTGCCGCACGCAGCATATTCACCCTGGAAGTTCTGGAACAGCATGGGCTGCGCTGCTCGGATTTGTTCAAATTAAAATGAAAAAATTGTCTGGGAGGCCGCACCTGGCCCTGTGGTACTTGCTTGGGTTTGTATCCCAAATGCTGTTGAATCGGGCTGGCACTGTTGAGCCCCCAGGGCTGGTGCCAGGAACGCCAGAGCTGCTCGGCCCCTACGCGCTGGTTTGCCCAGATTGCCCCTTTCCAGCCCGGGGACATCCTCAGGGGGGACTGCAAGGGTTTTATGTACTGGTCCGGACTTTTCAGAGGCCTGACAGACCCACCAGGTTGCAGCACATCGGACCTGAGCTTCTAGCATGGGTGTGTTGAGTTATGGCCGTGCTCAGTAGCAGCAGTGCTTTGGGGCAAGGTCAGAGCTCTGGGACCTGTAGGTGCTGAGAGCCCCTGCGGCACCTCTGGAGCCGCTGGGCCTGGCCTGGGCCAGCACCATGACTGCCGCGCTCCAAGACCTCCCACGGGTGCTCCACACTCGTGCCCTTTGCTGGTGATTTCTGGAGCGAAGTGGATGCTCTGATTCTGCAGCAAAGCTGGAGCTCAGCCGCTCACTCCTGGGAGAGCCCCGCAGTGGTGAAGGTGCTCGTGGTGTGTTTGTGCAGGCAAACACACATGTACCAGTATTTGCTAAAATCCATCTCAAGGCCGTGCACAACGGGCCCCATTTAACGTGCCGGTGCCATTGCTAGTTGTGCTGTGTTGGCATAAGCCCAGATAATCTCACTGGAAGCTTCAGCCAGGCATGAAACGTTGTTCTTATTTTCTACTTCCTTTCTTGGGGGCAATAAATTAAAAGGGAGATCAGAGTCGCGGAACACCTCATTTGCAAAAGAGGGCTTAGCTGCTTACTTCCAACATTTTGAATTTATTTTGCAAACTTTCATCCCACACAAATTGAACTTAACTGGTGGGGGGGGCCGTGGGCAGCCCCACTCCCCAGCAGAGGGGCGCAGGGAAGCAGATGGCTGGACGAGATGTCGTTCCAGTATTAAAGAGATCAGCCAGGAGATGAGAAAGAATTGCACTTTACAGCCTTTATGTCTCACAAGCCATATATTTTTTCCTAAGATGAGAGGAAAATTAATATGGCCTCTTTATTGGATGGAAAAGGCATTTCAATTTAACCTTGAGCTATTTCCCTTTCCAAAGAAATTGCATAAAAGCAACAATGAAAAATTTTAATCTCCTTACAGCATAATAGAAGAGAGATCATCTGGAGTTTATAAAGCGTCTTAGTTAATGGATTCATTTTAATAATGACAGGTTTATCCGCCCACATTGGCAAGTCTTGGGGTTTTTTTGAGTGCGTTCCTCCCAACTACTTGTCTCGGAGCGCCAGGAGGAGGCGGGTAGAAAGGACAGTGGAAACCCTCTCGCCCTCTCCTGTGGCGCTCGGGATGGAGAATCCCACCGTTCTACTGGACTTTCAGGCCCATAATTAGCCCATCATCTCTCTAGATCTTGATTTCCAAGCAGAGCTGAATCCCGTTTGAGGCTGCAGCCTCTCCTTCCCTCTGCAGATCAGAGGATTGGAGCAGCACTTGTTGCCATCAGCATGACTTTTTATGCCCCTGTCGATGTGCTCTAGTTAGGAAATGGCTTTACAGTTCCTAGACTTTCTGCTAAGGCAGAGCAGGATTTTGTGAGTCCCTTAGTTTCCACCGTGGCTCTGGGTCATTCGTCAGGACAGCAGCTCCAGAGGGGGCGTTCACCGCCCTGCAGCTGCGTCCCCCTTGGGATCTCCGCTAGCCATTGCCACAGGCTGTGTTTGTGAAGCCAGGAAAAAGGTGAAATCGCCATTGCTAGTCTACATACAAGACTTAAATACTTATCATCAAATGTAAAAAGGAATAAATATGGTATAAATTATTCTAATAGGTTTGCACAAAAAAAGCAATTAAACTAATGCAGTTTGACTTCTTTTCAATTAATAATGTACCCAATCATTTCTACATTGTTTGAAAAGACTGTGTGCAGATAATATTGTCTTATAGGTTATTTTTTTCATGCAATTAGTTGTATACATTTGCTGACAGGCTAATTTATATGCAATTGCTTTAAAAGCAGAACTATTTTGCATTTAATTGCATTGGGTTGTAATCCATCTGTTGACAAATTTGTGTGTTTTGCTATTTATTTGCTAATGCGTTCCACTACTCTAACATGATCAGTCATACAAGCTGAAATATTTTTTGATTATATAAATACCGTTGGGTAATTAAGGGCCAGATGCATGACTGGTGGGAATGACTGTGCATGTTGCTTCTGCCTCCCCAGTTGAACCTTCTATTAGTGTGCTATGGAGGGGGAACAAAATTATGATTAGAAATGGAATTCCATGGCAGTTTGTTTTTGGCAGCTGGGGAGGGGAAGGTGGTGGGATGTTGGTCAGATGGGGGCGGAGACGCATGGGCCCGGTCACCAGCAGCGGCTCCTCTTGGCAGTGTGTTGTTCCTCTTGATTGCTGCATTGGCATTGCTACAGACTCCAACAAGCGCATGGATTGCCTACGAGGAATCTGTTTCTAGAGCCCTTGGGAGGGAAGGGACGTGTTAAGCGGAGGAGTTTGGAGGCAAGTCTCACGTTTGGATTCGAGGCGAAGGCTTTGTGAGCCTTGTCTTTTCTTGCTGTGTACGTTAGTTTGAGGGGGTTGTTTCTTTTGGACTTGAAATGAGTGGATTTCTATTTCTCCTGAGTATTAGCGTTTGGCAAGTGTACAGATTCTGGGCATTGAGGCAACTACAGAAAATACTGGTTCGTTTTGAAGTGCTGTAAAGCATCAATTATAGCTGGATAATATCCCATGATGAAAATATGAGTCTATGAAAAAGGATCTTTTTTCCCCACCTCCTCCTGCTTTAAATTTGGAAATTAAAGTCACTAGGTAGATGGTTATCTGGGACGCCAAAGGCCCCCCTCTTGCAGGGTTTCATGCAGGAGCCCCGGTTCTGCTTGCTTGGCAGCACCGTTGGTCGCTGATGCTCGTGCGGCTGCCACAGGGTCCCACGGAGCACGTGGACATGTTGCAAGAAGCTGACTAATAAATCGCAAGGAGAAGGTGCCACTCGATTCATATCAGCAGTAAGGCCTGGAATGTGAATTTTGCATCTGGATTTATTATTGCTGTTCATATGGAAGTGCCTCCCTGCGCTCCTGCTATCACACTTGTCCTGCTGGTGCCCCTGCAACTTCTCTTCTTGGACTGTTTCCTCCACTGTTTTTGGTGGATATCTGTTTGTCCTTGTGAACCCCCAGCATTGACTCACTCTGGGCGTCTGAGAGAGAGAAGTTATTTGGCATTTCTTAAGGGTGTAACACGTATCCAGAATGCGGCCGGTCTCTGCCTGGAGCTCCTGGGCAGCGCCTGGCCCTGGCTCGGCTGTACCCGGCAGCGGGTATAGCTCCGCACATGAGGCCCAGTGGGTCCCTGTTGCCACTGGCCCCGCTCGCTGTCCGCACGGCTGCAGACAGCAGCGCTTTCCCTGCCACATCCTCCATTGCGATATCCTAGTGCCCCCCAGAGTCAGACTAATAAAATCACCGAGACGGAGATCCCCTGCATGGGCTCTCTTCCCTGCAATCGGTTTCCATCCATTGGCAATACAGATTTCCATCTAGGTTGCACGGCACGGAGCTGGCGCCTTGCCGGTCGTCCGATCATCTGGTGACAGCAGCCAGGCTCTGAGCGGCTTTTCGTGGCGCCCACTGCCAAGGTGGCCTGTTTCTTTTGTAGCAAAGGAAGCTGATGACGCTGCTGATGGTTCCTGCCTGCTGCCTTAACTAGTGATTTACTGGAGGGCTCCTGCCTTGTGTTTAGAGGTGGCCGAGTCAGTCCCTGGGGATGCTACAGTCGCAGCAGTCTGTCGGGTGTCCAATGCTGTGGGCAAGATCTGCTCCTGCTGGGGTAGAGATCCTGCCTCTGCTTTCAGGTTCACCTGCAAGGAAAATGTCTTCAGCCAATTTTTCTCACATCTATGAGGTTTTGTGGGCTCCGTATTACATTTAGCATCAAGGGTTTTTTTGCACAGGACTAGCAGATGGTGATAGGTGTTACTAGCATGCTGCAAATGGATGTTTTCTAGTCACAGAAAATACTTCCACATAAACCTCTACAGTTTCAGAGAGTCATGGAATAGCTTGGGCTGGAAGGGATCCATGGAAGTCATCTTCTCAAAGCAGGACTAAAGCCTATTAACACTTTATAAACAAAACCCCAATACCAAGTGCCTTGGAAGCTCCCCGTGGTTTAATCCAGTGTTTAATTCCCACGTGTCCCGCGGGACGCAGCAGGGTTCCTCCTGCAGGGGCTGTACCGGTGCGCAGGCCGCAGGCACTCGCAGGGAGCAGCACATGCTGCAAGGTGGCCTGAGCGCCAGCCCCGCTCTGCGGCGTGCGCCTGCGGGGTGACACACTGATCCACTTTGTTGTCACTGCTGTCATAGTTTAGCAGCAGAAAGCTCTAGATTCAGTGACGGAGATTTCCCTGCTCTGCCTTTCTTTTCTCTTGTTCCAATAGAAAAGCTTACTCAGGTAGGACTAATGAAAATTATAGCTGTTTATCCACCAAAACTGTGAAATGATGCATTACGATCCCCATAGTACTGGGTTACTGTCCTGTGACAAATAGAATAGCCGCCTAAGTACCCCTGGGGGAGAGCAAGTGTGCAAGCAGGAAGCTGATCTGGGAGAGTTTTTCCAAGCCCATGGAAGGAGTTGCAAGGAAAGTTTATAGCTTTTAAAGTCTTTGCTAGGTGGAGGGCTGCAGAGGCAGAGCGGGGAGGGAGATGCTCAGATCCCATCGCATGGGATGTGTGAGGAAGAACAAGTGAGATTCCTAGGCCAGGCCTTCCCAGGTTTCTCTTTGGAGCTGCGTATCTGGCTCTGCACACCTGCCAGGCAGCAGCGCCTGCAGCAGAACAACCATTCTCCTTCGTTTTGCAAGAGAGCGTTTGGGAGGTTTAGGAGGAAGGCACTGCTGCAACAGGGCAGGAGCGGAGGGCTGGCACGGAAGGCACCTGAGCCACATGTACCCCTGCTTGCTGCACACTCACGGCTCCCGGTCCTGCTACCCAGCTCAGCAAACTCAGATTTGAGCTGCCCATTACTAACACAGCTCCTAGATGGGTGAACAAGCTGAGAGGAAGGCAAGGAGGACTAAGAAGTTTTCGCAAGTCTTGTATGAGCTCTCGGGAGGGCATCCTAGGCTGCTTGGGCCTGTTGCAGATCCCAAACTGCGGGTTTTGCATCATCCTTCCTTGCAAAGGTGAGTGGTCTGAGCATGAATGGACAGACCTGATACATGGGCAGACCAGGCCAAACTCCCCCTGCAACCTTGTGTTCACCTGGACAAGGGGGTGAAAAGACTGACAACAAGATCCTTGAGAAGGGTGGTCTCCTGTTCCTGCCATAGCACTAAATATAGCTCTGCTGATCTGTGCCATGAGGTTGGCCTTTTTTTTTCTTGCTAATGAAGGAAAAAATTAGGCCTCATTTTGACTGTTGCACAGACTTCTGCAGTGGAGCCAGGTGTCTGTACCTGCCTGATAAGAAGTTATTAAAAAAACTTGTCACAGCAATAAGGAGATAAACTACATGTTAAGTGGCAAGGCATGGCATTGCGTATTTCATGCTCTGTAATGTCTACAGAGTTCTTCGTGATAAACATTATTAAAATAAGCTCTGGAGAGATTAAATGAGATGCTCTTCCACCCCCTCGGTCCTTGCTGCATTGCCTCCGCCGCAGCTGGTGCTCTGGGCTTTGGGCTGGGACCACCCCCTTCGCTTGTAGGTATTCACAGATTTAAAAAATGGGACCCTATTTTGATACTGGCTTTTTCCATCCAAAAAGTGATTGTTTTGGCACATTTGATACACACAGTGATTTCTACCCCACCTTGCCAGAGCCTCAGCTTCCCTCTGGTCCCCTGGGCTCCGTGTGTTACCGTACGGGCACTCAGTGGCACCGGAGCTGCCAGGGGCTCCCCTGTCTCCCTAGGCCCTGAGCAGCTCAGCATGAGCATCAAGGGCTGATGCAGCTTCTTAGGGTGGCTGTAGTGATGCATAAACTAAAATGTGGCTTCCTAGGAGTTTGCATGAAAAATGACTTTGTCTGTGAATTACCAAGGTATTATAGCAGATTTTTGGTGTGTTCAGACAGTTAAAGGTGCTCTGCTGCCTTCTCCTCTGCCTTGGAGGACCTAAGTTTAAATTTCTGTCACTAGATAGAGGCACTGATTGAGCAGTGACAATTAGAAGCGGGTGCTTTGTGCTGCAGCCTGCTGTTGTCCCCTGCATGAGTGAGATGTACATTAAGGGCGCTTGGGGAGATGCCCAGCGTGGGATTCCGTGGGATCCCCTTGGGGAAAGTTATCAGCAACCAAGTGCAACCACGTCTGTCCATTGAATAGTTCTGGATGGGAAGGCTCCTGGTTCCTGGTAAGTGATGCTTAAACTCACCAGCTTGTGACGTGTTTATTAGTGGAAGTTTACTCACTGACTGTGAGAGCTAAGGAAACAGAAGCATTACAAGATCCTCCAGAAAAAAGGGACATTTTGGGTTTGTTTTTGTATGTCCACACGTGCCTGCCTGCTGCCAGCCCACCGGTGTCACCAGTGGGAGCCGTGGGATGGCTGGAGAGAGGAGGGCGTGGATGTGACCCCAGAGGAGGCTCTGAGGGACCCCCAGGGCCCTGCAGCAAAGGGACCTGCGAGGTCGGCGCCGGTGCTGGCTGGGCCCCTTGGGACCCTGCTCGTCACAATGGAGCTCTCACTGCATGACCCGCTCTGCTGCGCCCCACGGGGCACCCTGCCCCGCTGCCCGGCGCTTCCAAAGCCGCCCTGGCTGCTCCCCGCACATGGGAAGGAACAGAGCATCGTTACGTTCAGACAAGTCAGTGCTCTCCTAGTTCCTGCACTAATTCTTTTTGCAAATTACTAGCTCTGTGCATTGCTTGAATAACTCAGAGAAGTGATAAATCAAGTTTTTCGGCCCCAAGAGGCTTCTTTTTTCTATAGTGAATGCGCTAGAGCACCTGAGAGTGCCCAGCCACAGGCTGCACTGCTTTGGCTCCATTCTGCTTGTGAACGTGGCTCCTGTGGCTGCAGACACAAACGTGCAGGCTGCTCTGTCTGTCTCGTGGCAAATCTGGCCGTGTTTATGCCATGTGGCAAGTCCTGCCTGGTGCAGGACAGGCTCCGAAGGCCGCTGGGGTGCTGAGAAGCTCCATGTGGAGCTGACGACAGTGCTGCTGCAGGCCTGACGGCTGGGTGCCTTACGTGCTGTACACCGTGCAGGACGTGCCTGCTGCCCTCAAGGACTCCTTTGGCTGCCTTCAGTTCCTCAGCCAAGCCCTATGCAAAAAAGCCAGTGCAGACGTATCGGGGAGGCCTTTTCCCAGACGCAGCAGCGTGTCTGCATGGTACTTGCTGCCCTGTTTGCTAACGGCTGCACTGGCGTGGCGGCTGCGGCACGCAGGACTTGCTCTGCTGGCGTGCAGGAACAGCGCTGAAAACCCACGCAGAGGCAGAAGCCACTTGGAAATGTCAGCCAAAACCCTCCTTCTGCCCCTTCAGCGAGAGGATTAATTAAAACATTAAGAAAAAATTCTACACAGAAAGAAGAGTCAGGCATTGGAACAGGCTGCCCAGGGACGAGGTGTCTTCAAGAACCGTGTAGATGAGGTGCTTAGGTACATGGTTTAGCAGGCAGGGTTCTGCCTTATGGTTGGACTTGATGATCTTGAAGGTCATTTCCAACCATAAGGATTCTATGATTCTTCAAAGTTATTTTAACTTTTGGCCCAAGATTTTGGGAGTTGTTTTGTTTATGATAATACTTAGCTAAATCTTTGCACTTGCAGTGCTGTAACAGGGAAGTCAGGTACTTCGTCAGAGCAGGAAATAGTCCTTTCAGTTCCAGATGTGAAGGCGCCTATTAATGTGTCTGCTGAAAAGGATTCATTAGAAGGAAAGGCTAATCCTCCCCTTGACATTTCCTGAGCTGCTGATTACTTCTCTTCTGAACCGTCCACGTGGAGCCGTGCAGCTTTTCAGAAACTCTTTCCTGGAAGTGCTTAATGTTAAGAGGTCTTTCCTATCTTCTGCACATGAGTAATTGGAAGCACACAAGGTAAAACAAAAAATCAGCGGATAGGACCTGGCAGAGTATATGGCGGGGAAGAAAATGTCAGTGAGAGACAAAAATATTTTAACTGCAATGGCCAGAAATCGAAATCTCCTGACCGTCACCAAGCCATTTTCTTACCTTAGCACTAGTGGTGCAGTAGGGATGGTGGCAGCGGGGCTGGCGACAGCAGTGTTCCTGCAGGGCCCAGTGATGTTGCTGCAATTCTTGTGCTACACCGTGGGCTGAGATGCAAAGAAGGGCCCACCAGGTATTTTCTGCTCAGGAAAAACCTTTTCGATTCTTTTATTAATACAGTGTGTTTGAATGGGCTTTTTAGTTGTGCTGCGAGTGTGCTGTCCTCATGAGAAGAAACTAAGAAAGGGAAATGGTTATTAATAGCTGTCAGTACGTGCGTGTTCTGGTTTGAGTTAGTGTACCGTGGATGGTGAGCAGAGGCAGGGCAGAGCCCCAGACGCAGGTCACTGCAGCGCTCTGCAGACCAGAGCGTCACTCCTATCCCTGCCTCAGGGAAACCTGCAGCACAGAGAACATCAGGACTCAGATTGTCTTATGGGTCAGACCTCGCAGTCCCTGAACGGGATCAGGTTTCCAAAACACTCCTGTCCCTTTGAATATCTGGGCATTAGTGTTGGATTTGAGGCGCTGGATGTGAAGGTTTACTTTGGCCCCAGCCCATATCGGAGGACAGCCAGGCTCACTGAGATGAGCAACACGAGCAAAGAGGCTCCTGCCGCAGGTCCTGCCTCTCGAGTCCTGCCCCAGGGCTTCGGGTAGGCTCAGGACTGAGCATGGTGTGAAGGCAGGTGTGAACAAGGCTGGGACAGCATCTGTGGCGGATCTCCTGGGCGTGCAGGTTCTGCCGCTGCTTCTGCTGCCTGTCTCCTTCTATCCTATCTGTAGGATAAATCAATATTTTACCCTATCCTATCTTATCATCAGGTGCCATCTTAAACCTAGGGTGGGTTCCTCCTGGTGACGGTGTCCTGCTACCTCCATCTGGCATCACCTCAGAGTAAGCGATTAAAAGTAACTAGTTTCCAGCTTATATATATTTCCAGACTATTTATAAATGCAATTTATCTTTACTCTTCATCAGTGCTGAGCTGTGCTGCAGTAGCTGGTGGCAGTTTGGCCCTGCAGGGGCACCCGTGCCATCCCCGTGCCCCGTGCCCCGTGCGAGGTCCTTGCAGCCTCTCTCCGCGCAAGGCCTCATCGGGTCTAACACCAGTGAGCGCAGCGGAAAGCCTCGTCACACCCACTGTGTCCTGGCTTCTCTTCAGCTACGTCTTTTGCAGTGCAAACAAAAAAGGCAAAGGAGGAGGATGGTGCAGTACTTCCTTCTGGGTTTCTGTGCTGCGTCCCTTGGTCCTGTAAGCAATGTGTCCCCTTACACAGTTGGTGCCGGAGGAGTAATAATAGCACAAGGTCTGTTACACCTCCTGTGTGAAAATTACACTAGGCAATGATTTGAACTCTGAAAAATGCCTATTTCCCATTTTCAGAAATGAGAACGCTCAGTTCCTGCCTACATTTAATTTGTCGCACAGCAGAGAAGGAAAATGGTCTCAGTTTTTTGGCAAGCAAATTAAAGCATGTTTTTATTTTTATTTCCAGTCTTGGAAAGCATTAGCAACAGCAGAAAATACTTCTGGAAAGCTGAAAAATGTGTTTTAGATTCCTTTGAATAAAAGTATAAAACTGGTCCAGCGGGGTATTCCCCTTCCCTGAGCATTAGGTGGGAGAATTTTATATCAGCTCTACAGCCAAGAGCTGTTTAAAATCTCTTTTTGAAGTCAAGTAATCTCTGAAGTAAATGCTCACTGGGGGGAAAAGAGGCCCTGTACTACTTTTGTGGCAAAACAAGTACAAAATTTCTAAGAGCTTAACAAATCCAGAAGAAATTCAGACAGCAGTCGACAGCCGATTCAAAGGAATAGGGTTTTATTTCCAGTGTTGGGCCAGTGTGGATCAGCAGGGTACTTGGGGGAGCGCTCAGTTTTTCCTTGTCTCCTGTGTGGACATAATTATAGCCATGTAAGGGTGGCAGTGGATTAGATAAAAATCACTGTATGAAAACTGTTTCACTTTACAAAACTTGGATGTGCAAGAAGAAAATCGCCCAGTGACGTGACTCCGGTGGGAGAACTGCAGGGGACTCTCTGGTCCTGCAGGGCAGAAGTTGCTGGTTGAAAGCTGAAGCCCGGTGTAAATCAACCTGGAAACGTTTTATTGAGAGCGAGCAGGACAGTTCACCAAGAGGCGCGGGGGGCTCCGTGCCCGCTGAGCGTGGAGTTGTTCCCCTGCTGCAAAGCTCAGAACTAAGGTAGGAAGCTCTCTATGCAGTAGAGGACCCTGTTTCTGAAAATGTTCTTTTCAGATAATGTAGAAATGCAGACTTAGAATGGAAATTTAGTTCCCAATTTAATGTTGTGTAACCTGCCTTGTATGAGACTCGCCTCTGTAGCATCTTGTGATACCAGATGTGTGTGACCAAGACATGTATCTGCCACTGGGTTTGATCAGCATCAGAAATCTTCAGAAACAAGCCTCCCTTTCTCCCTCGTCATGCAAAGGTACAATTTTGTTTGAAAAGCCTCTGCTTTTCAAAGGCTGCTGCAGCAATTTTGTGATTTGAGACTGGGAGGAACCTGGAGTTTTCTAAAGGAACAAAGAGCCTGTTTGATGACAGCATGGCAAACCTCCCAGCTGCTCCCAAAATCCATCTTTTGGGGAGTCTTTGCAACACCGGGTGGCACAGCCAGGACATTGCTGCTCCTGGACGGCCATCCATTCATCCTGGCATTTCTTTACATGATCCTGATAAGGTTAAATAGTTGATAACGTTGTAAGACAGGACTCAAAACTTCCCAACTCCAAGTCTTTTTTCATCTGTTTTTGCAGTGAAACATTCTCATATTAAGGTTCCTGTGGGAAGGAAAGAGGGTGATGAAAATATGCTGTTGGTTAGTGAGCTGCAAAAGAGGGGACTGAACCAACCTCAAGGTCATCAAACCCTAGAAATTTGGCTGGGTGTCATGCGCCCATTTCCAGCCTGTTGCCCTTATGAGGCCCCAGTTTTCATGGCATGCAAAGAGTTGCTGGTCACTTTTCCCGATTAGTATTTTACTGGAGACTGCTGGAACAGGATGGTGGTACAACATAAATAAAAACTTTAAAATCAAAGGTTGAAAAACCTACAGCTCCTGCAGGGCTGTGTATTGCTTCTCCATCATTCAGACGTCGCCCGAAGGCCCCAGCCTGCGTTGCGGACTGCACTTGGTCTGTGCTCAGGGATCAATGCTGGTATGTATTTATCACATTGGCTCATTTTAAATATGAATAGAAGTTCTGTGCCATCTCTTTACAGAAATCGAAAATAAAAGGGAGCTCACCCTGTGACTGCAGCCCGAGGCCTCTCCTTGGTGCTGTGCTGTGGTCTCTGTGCCCTTTCAGGCACACAGAAACCTCTCCAAGTAGCTCCAGTGCAGCCCGGACACTAACAAGGACAGGAAATGGTGAAGATGAGGCGGAGCTTAGGCAGAGGAGCTGCTGAAAAATGTATTTTAAAGATGCTCTAGGACTTCATGGGCAAGTAAATCAGTGAATGGGTCCTTTGTAACCTAGCAAAGCTGGTGAGCCTTGCGTTATTAACCATGCCGAATGTCCAAGCTTTCCTTTGAAAGACTGTGCCTTTAGCCGGGGGGACAAACCCATAAATACATGATTTGGGCAAAACAAAAACCCTCCCAAGATATACCACAAAAGGAAAAAAATCACAGTTTAAAAGTGAAAAGAGACATGAAGACATTTGCTTCCCCTCGGTGACGGCCCAGTGCAGATGGATGCTGCTGGTTGCTCGCTGCCCTCAGGGGCCTCCTGCCTGGGCTGGGATTTTCTCTATTGTCTTTCCCGTCCTCTCCTGCCCGCAGCGGCGTGGAGGGAGATCCATGGGGGCCCCAATCACAGGGAAGACCAATCTCCTTAGCCCTCTTCCCACTGATCTCCTTAGCTCTCGGCCCGCGTGCCCACAGCCCTGGGCTTCGCCACAGCACCCAGCTCCTCGCCCCTCCGGGGGAAAGAACCCAGAATGCCAATATTTAAGTCACTGCTCCCTGCCGTGGTGGTTAGGGATGGGGCCATGCTTGGCTGGGGAGCAGGGGGCTGGGCAGGATGCGTCATGCAGCCACTGCGTCTCCTGCCACCATGCGCAGCTTTGCTGCTCACCTTAGTGGTACCCACCGAGTGACAGCGGGGACGACGCTGTAATTGAATTTAAATCAACCAGACTAGACTGCCCTATGGTCTAGTGAGCATTTGTGTCACTCAAGCACCAGGAGACCTCCAGTGGGGATTGTTTTTTGTTCTTTTTTTCCTTAAGTACTTCAGAAAAAAGTGAAATGTCAATGACATTTTCTGTGGTAGCTCGCTGTAGTGGGGCTGTGCAGAGCTTTGCACGGTTGCATGCTTTTTGCCTGCAATAGAGAAACAGGATGAGTTCTGCAAAGGCAATTGTGAAGCCCCGTCTCAGCACACGTCAAGCCCTCCTGACTCAGGCAGATGGAAGATTTTGACACAAATGGTTGCATTTAAAGGAAGTATCTCCTCCCCAGAGGGCACTTTTCTCCTTATTGCTAATTTAACGCTAACCGGTTAATAATCCGTCACCCCGATGGCGAGGGCTGTGTGAATATCGTGCTGTGTGCTGCTCGGGGAACAGTTTGGGCAGGGATCGGGGGGAGTCTGTGGGTTTCACCACTGGGCAGAAAAGAGCCTGATGTGCCAAGGAAGCCGAGTCAAATCCTCAGCTGGCAAAAAGCTGGACTGAGGGAACACGCAGCATGGAAATGCAGCTGCCTGCGGTGGGTCGCGCTTGAAGACTTTGGTGCGAGCAATCTTGTTATGGTGGCGACACAACCAGTCCTAAGCAGGTCCTGATGGGACTTCTCCTCCGTGGACAGGGCTCCCTGCCACCTCCGGCATCCCAGAAGCTCTTTTTCTCCTGGAAAACTAAAACAAGGCTGCTCAGCGGATGGGGCTGCCCTGAGCATGGAGAGTCAGTCCCGGGCTGTCTCAGCCTTCAGTCCGGCGCGTGGGTGAGATGCAGCATCCCCTGGGCCTTGGTGCCTTGAGCTCCATGCGAGGGCGGCTGCTTTCCGGAGAGCACTTGGGCTTGTGCTAAAACCCCTTCCTTTCCCCTGCAGGTGAGTGCTGAACTCCAGTAGGTCCCGAGGAGATGTTATGCTTTGTCTTATGTCTCACTAATTCCTGAACTGATGAGCTTTGTTTAGAAGAATTAGCGTTTAAGAAGGTCTCATGCTGTTTTCTTTCTTTTATGTTTTAAAATTTTTTATTTTTTAATTTTACTGTGATAAGCGTGTTTAGCTGAGGAAGACCAGGCACTGAGAACCAGCAACCTGTATGGTTTTGTTAGTGGAGTTCATCGCCCTCGGCATTAAACATTCATAGTATTTATAATAAATATTGCATGCCTTGTTCTGTTAGAACAACAGAGGGATTTCCTTCAGTGAGGTAATTAGGATGTGGGTCACAGGTTTTTATATAGCAAACCAGACATTATTTAACTTTGCAGAAATCCTACGCTAGGCCTTTTATCAAGAAAGTCCATTTGCGTTTTTTTTTTTAATCCCTAATCAATAAATCCTAATTAAAATCATATGCCAGATAACTAGGAGTCCTTAAGATTTTGGTTTTATCCTCAAGAGAGTTCTAGTTTACGGACGACGTAGGTGTATTTACTGACTGGATCAATAGCTTGCTCAATAAGTGTTTTTGCCAAGGTTGCAGGTGTTTGGCTGGAAATAATTAGAAGTGTTAGAGATGATGGGTTGCTTGCAGCTCGCAGGAGTGCCCGCGGATGCCGTACGCGGCCCACGGAGCCACACTCGGAGCTGAAGCCCAGGCAGGTCCCCTTGCGAGCGCTTCTAGCCGCAGGCGATGCCACTCTGCAGTGCTCCGCAGGGAGCACCAGGTTGGCAGCGGGCTCGGGTCCCAGGATCTGGCCTCTCGCATGGCCGGTAGCTCAGCCAGGCCCATGAGTGGTTCCGTTGGGTTTTTCGTGACTGACTAGTGCGCGCAGGATGGTTTTGCTCAACGCAGCTCCATCATCGCTAAGTTCAGAGCATTTTGTCCTGGGTCACAGCCGAGTCTTTCCACTGCCGTCCTTGCAGTAAACAGGGGCAGCGAGATTCCCTTCCCCGAGGTGCAGGGCACTGAATCTGGACTAGCCCAAGGTTCTTATGCTGGCCCGTGCCCCTATATGGTTGCACAGTGCGGTATGAATATGTGTGACTTCTGCATCCCATCTTCTTCCCAGGCCATCTCTTTGCCTTGTGTGCAGGAGCCAGCCATACATATTTATTACTGGGGTGGAATGGTAATCAGGGATTTTCTCTTCTGAATTATGCTCTTTATGCTGCCGCTCAGTGTTGTGCGCAAATATATTGTGGAGTAAACACAACTTGATTGCAATGACAAAAAAAAAAAAAAAAAAGAAGAAGAAATATCTCCCTGCAGTAGGAGTATAGTTTCAGAACTGATTATAGTGGTAAGTTTTATCGTGCTCTTTCTTCATCCCTTTCCCCATAGGTTAAAACTCAAGTCATTGATGCAACATTCTAGAAATAACATATCAGCTTATTCCCATATGGCATCCTCAGCTGTGTCGGTGTAGCCCCTTGCACATACATTACAGGGCAAGCTTATGGGAGCATAAAATATTTTCAGTGAAACCTAAAACCTTTGACTTTTAAGCTTGCTCATGACAAACATCCCAGCTACATAAAAACTAGAGCACATCCTCAGAGAACAGAGACTTTCAGTCTTCATAATGATTTAAAAAGACAGCGATAGCACAGATGGAATGGTTAGAAATAAGCATCTGCCTGAGTTTCAGTGTATTATGACATCCAGACAAGCAGCTGACTTTCACAGCTTTAACCATGTCTTTTATTGTGTCCTCAATTAAAACTGGAGGGTAAAACATAAATTTTATATTTAGCACATAAATATATATATCTGCACACATACATTTTATATCTGCACACATATATTTATACACACATTTATCTGCACACATTTATCTACAGGAATTTACATTAAAATGGGTTTTCCAGTGGAACTGTAATACCTTGAACAGAGAGGACATTGTGTTTTTGATTTGGTGGGATGAATCATCTTTCACTGACTATAGCATAAACCTAAAGAATTACATAGACTAAGTAATGCTTTCATGTGGTTAAATTTAGGCAGCAGGGTTTGCTGTGGAGGAGCCAGATTTGCAGTTAATGGTGCAGTGTCAGCTCAGCACCTAGATGCCCAGATCAGATTCGCCCCCTTCCTCTGGGCGCAAAGCAGCCGCTCATCCTTGGGTAAAGTGTGCTCGAGGGACCTGAGCTCCACTTGTGGGTGTTGAACTTGTCCAAAAGACATGACCTTAAAGCTCAGTATAGATCCTGGGACCATCCATACGGCCTCAGATTTCCATTCCTCTTGAGCGTGGCTGGGAGCGTGTGCTTGGGGAAAGGCTATAGGAAGCAGGTGAAATGGGTACGATGCCTCTTGCAGCGCTTCCGCCTGGCTCCCCAGGGCTATGTGAGCTTGAGGCTGCATCCAGCTGCGCCACTGAACAGCTACCGTGGTGCCTGCCGTGTGGGGAGGCCTGTTTGTGAGCCCCTTTCCACCTCGGATCTCCCTTGTTGTGTGGAGATGTTGAGTGTGCTGTGGCTCTGCGCTTGCCTCTGGTGTGTAAGAGCCTGAGGAAGGTGCGTGCGGAAGGAGAGACGTGATTGGAACAGGCATGACGGGTCTTCAGATAGGGTCATCCTACAACACACAGACCAAGAGGAACTTGGCAGTGGCAGGCCTTCTTTTGCTGATTTAACCAAGTTAAAAGTAAATATTTTCTTTGAAATGTTGTTTTTCATGTCTTGAGTTACAAGCCTCTTCCATAAATGCTCATGCCATCAGACTGTGCCTCGTGGTCCTTGCTTTCAAGGTTCTTGGGCAGCCCCATGGGAGCTTTCTCCATCCCGTTAACCAGACACAGAAAATCAAGACTCACCCTTCAAAACCCAGCATCAGTTTCAGAGGATGCCAACTCACGTATCTGGAAAGCATTGCTTTTTGGGTCTCTGTGGGACTGACAAAGAAAGGTAAACTAATAAATAATCATAAGTCAGCCCCAGAGGTGTTTTTTCATCTTGGCATCCTCCGTAGCTGCTGCTGAATGGGTGACAAGCAGCTGTGCTTTGATATAGTCGCTTGAGCTGGTGCCTTCCAGCCTCGCAGGCGCCCTGCCGGCTCTCCGGGTTTTGAGGCCTTCAGGTTTGCTCCTTGGGCTCAGGAAATCTAGCCAGACTTGTCAGAAACTGCCCCCTTTCCCTCTTAAAGAATTAGCCTACATTACA
Source organism: Crypturellus undulatus (assembly GCA_013389825.1). Lineage (NCBI taxonomy): Eukaryota > Metazoa > Chordata > Aves > Tinamiformes > Tinamidae > Crypturellus > Crypturellus undulatus. Next base: position 431,041 of record VWPW01003430.1, on the reverse strand, counting down.
AATACCGTCTTTGAGAGTTCACCAATTCCGAGCAACAAAGGCCCAGGCGGAGCAGACTATACTTACTCTGGTGCCCCTGTGTTCTGAGCGATGCAAGAGCTATATGAAAGTCCCTGTCTTGGTTTCCAGGGCAGACTCGGACGCTTTCTCTCTCCCCTCATCTCCTTCTGTGTAGCTTTGCTTAGGGGTTGGGGTCTCTGTAACAGCAATAGATCCCTCCATAAAGACTCCTCTCTCCAGAGCCTTAGCCCTCCCTTGTTAATCTCTGCCTGGCAGCTGAGTTCTCTGCCCCGAGATGAGCTGCTTGCTCTCCCACCTGGCGTTTGCTCTAGGCAGTAGCCAGCTCTTGGAACAAAAATGTTTCCTATCCACTATGGACTCCTGGCAGCTCCGCCGCGACTGCTGCCACCCTCCCGCACCGCAGAGGTGTGTGTGGCAGAGCAGGGTGTCCGGCCGTCGGAGGACAAGGCAGCACGTGGAGAGCCGTCCATACATATGTGCAGGGGTGGACAGCATTCCCCGTTTCAGGGGGAATTGGGAACTTCCTCAGAAAAGGGCTTCTGGTTCACAGCAGCAGTCTTCTAGGGTAGGGTTGGTGACTATTTTGGTGCCAACTCTTTTTCCAAAACTTACACGTGCCATGAAACGGCATTGGAAGCATTTCTGCAAGGTCACAGCCAAGGGTAAGCTGAGCTTGGTGAGCTCCTTGCTGGGGAGGGAGGAAGAGGTAGCAAAAATAGCTGAATAATGTATAAAAGCATAATTGTATTGACCTACCAAAAGCAAAACATAGAGAGCCTTTGCAGAATAGGTATAAAAAAGGCATTTGGTGCCTACTACTTTTGAAATTCAAATGAAAAATATTATAAATGTCCAACTGATGTCATTCTGGTGCATCATTTGTATCTTTGGCACTGTAAGTTTTTTGGTTTTGTTTTGTTTTTTCCCTTGAAATCTTTTCCTGTTACTGGGGTAGGTGCCTCTCCAAGAACTGTGTGTGTGAGACCTCTTGCAGCTGTGTGTGTTGGTGCCTGGCACAGAATAGGGGCTGTCCCAATGAATTATCATCTGTGGCTACTAGGAGGAGATGAATAAACCTAAAGTCATCTGAAAAATAACATGGGACACTCAGCTGTGTCCTTCATAACCCAGCATCGTGAGCACAACTACCGCTTCTTAATCCTGAATATTCATAAAGGCAGTAAATTAATAATTGTGATGCATTTGCACTTTATTACCGTTATGGGATAGCCTAGGCACCTTAAGGCATCTTATTAGATGCTGATGATTCATTTTGGCATGACAGTAAGAGGGCGCAGAGGGAATTTGTCTGTATGACTTGCTAATGCAAAAATAATTGTTCCATTTTCCAACTTTAATGTCAAGAAAGACACTGATGTGTAAGAGTGAACGTGCCTAATAGGCCCTTCGCTCGGCATTAGTGACCTGAGCGGAGACAGCGCTGTGGCTCACAGTTTCCGCAGGGGATGAAGAAGGGAGAGGAGGCGCAGCCCAACCTCCTCCGGAAAGTGGGAATGCCGAGAGCTCCTGCGCGCTGCCCTTGGCACTGGTGCAAGGTAGTGGCCCTGGAGGGAGCTTTGCGTTGCACTGAGGCCCTGTCTCTGTAATGCCATGAAGCTTTTATGGGTCAGCTCAGTTAGATTTAAGTTCTACAAATATTTATTGTGGTTACATGTAGGAAAGTTGCGTTCCTCCACTATAAGTCGGTTCCGTAAATATCTGCTATGAAGTTACCACAGGGTGGCAGGAATGAATGTTTTGGGGGTGGGCTCTTGTGGGAGGGCCAAGGTGGCTCCTGGCCACTGACCTCGGAGGGCTCTGCCTTGGGCAGGCATCTCGTGCCCCAGCTCTCTGGTAAATGCTCCTTGGTCCAAAGCGAGGAATCTGTCCTTCCCTAGAGGTGCCGATTTGTTCGTTTTCCAATCCACGAGCACCATGAAACATTTAATGAGAAGACCCGCTCTTGGCTCTCCCTGCCACACGCCTCCGGACGGTGTTCTCCCGGCACATCCAATTCCGCGATCATGGATCGCGTGGGGCAGCTGGCGGGGCTGGCGCACAACAGTGGGTTGAAGAGGAGCAGCAGGCGGTTCTGAGCCCCCGCGGGTGATGCGGGGGGTGTCGCTGGACTCCCCTGGCACAGGGGTGTGGGTGGAGGTGGGAAGGCCCCGGCACAGCGCCCTTCAGCCTGCCCTCACTGCTTCGCTCGGCGCGGTGACCCGCACCCGCTTGCTGCAGCTGCCTCCAAATGCTGCGGCTGGAAATAATCCTAAAGCAAGCGCGACTCTTCCCAGCAGGAGGGAAAAGGTTCATATTCTGCAAAATGCACTTATTGATCCAGCTCTAACCAGAGAAATCCTTTTGAAATGAATTTCCAATAAAGCAATAAAACTTATTGCTTTAATAAGTTTACAGCGCAAAACTTATTTGACAATGTAATAAAATATTAACTCAATCACAGAACAGATTGGACGAGTCTTCGTGGATGAGGCAGTTGCATCTTCCCAGATACTCTGGTGCCTGTTTAGAGACAAAATTGTTCAAAAAATACAATTTTGTGCAAGTGAAACTTTCTTGTGCAAAGTTTCCACCAAAGACTCCAGCAGCACTCACTCACGCAAGGCTACCAGTAATTTCTACTAGTTTCACAGTGACAGAAAGCTTCCATACTGGAAAAATCAGTGGATGAACTGCGTTTGAACTTAGTTTTAAAAAAATACATTAGTAACTTTGAAGTGACTTTTCTGAAAAAGATTAGGTTTGTCAACAATATACTTCTATCTTAAAGAGAAACATTCTAGCATTAGAAACTTATTACGATCATCTGGATTTTTTTTAAATAAAATATTCATAAAGCCAGATCTGAATTTCAAAAAGAAAAATAGCCTCTAAATTCTGAAGTAATATATTCTCCTATCTCATTAAAAAGCAGAAATCTATCTTGGATCTTATATGCTCTTCCTCATTACCAGACTATTTATATAACAGTCTGATAGACATCAGCTCTTCTTGGACTTACAGCCCTTGAAAATCATATAAAGTACTTTCCTCCCTGGTTTAGCCTCTATATCTAATTTTTCATTATTTATGAAGTACAACAGCACGCCTCTCAAGGTCACTCTCCAAAGAAGTCAAAGCCTGTTTCTTTTTTCAGTTTTCTTTTATCTCAGAATTGCAATCAGCTAAAGGCAAAAATGCTGCAGAAAATCCAGCAAAGGCGATCGGGAGCATGATACGGTCTCAGCAAAAGCATTCCAAGGGCGGAGAGCTACCGAGGAGCTTTTTAGCTAATGCTCTGCTTTAATGGCACATTAACTAACGCCAAATTGTGGCAGGGCTCGAGTGCAGGTCCGTGCAGTGCGCACCTAACTACCCGAGAAATCCATTCCGACAGTTGTTCTCGCAAGGAACAGACTAAGACTAAGGGAGGCAGTGGGAGCCTGGAACTTGCTTCCGCCAGCCTTAACCCCAGGAAAGGGAACACGGAAGTGGAGCAGAGCTCAAGGGGAGCCCCGTGGCACTTGTGCCTTGGCCGTCACTTGCCCCAGGGGACCACATCTGACTGGCGCTGGCAGGTTGGACATGCACCTTAAGGACTTGTTTAGCCCCTAAATCCAGGCAAGGTGTTGAAGGAAAATGGTGTTTGGAAGGGCCGAGCCATCCTGTTTGGCTCCGATGCTCACCCAGGAGCCGCCCCAGGGCCAGCAGCGGCCGGAGGTGCCGCAGCTGCACACCAGGGATGAAGTGTGTACCAGCGTCCCGAATACAGATCACTCCTCACACCTGCTCGCATGGAGTTGGTTTAACCTCGAGGCATGGCACGTAGGCGGATTTCTAAAATAAAGATAATAGGATATTATTTTAATCACTTAAAACCCCCGTTCCATCTTTTCAGTAAAATCTCATACTAGTGTAAGATTGTTTCAGACTGCTATGCAGACTGTTTGCATGATATTCAGAATCGCCTTTATCTACATTGTGGCTTAGGATACTGCATGATTTATGCCGTCCATTATCGTCTTCAAAGGCTTCATCATTTACTTGTGAGTCTCTTTTACTTTCTGGCCTGGGAAGGGCCCAAGAATGGCATGATATAAAGAATAATGAACCTTTTAATGAACCTTTTTTTTTTTTTGTCTTAGAAGCAGTCGCTGACCAGAACCGTATCAGCTGGGCCGAGCTGGACCCTTCCTCAGTGTCACAAAGGCCTGGATCTATTGCTGTGCCTTACGTCATGGGTAAGCTGTTATTTCCCACATTATACCCTTAACGCGCTTGAACTTGACAGAAAGACTTTCTATGTTTGTATCTCGGGACAGAATATCTTCTTTTCATTAGCTGAAATCGCCTGTGTTTTGCAATACGGGTGTAAAGGCTGGTGTGTAGCTGAGTCAGTGGTGGCTGAGGCCCAGTGCAACTTTACAGGGAAAATAAATGGAAAGATGAGACCCTGAGTTAAAATAATGTTTTAAAAAAGGAACTTTTTTAAAAAGGGTTCCAGTGATTTATAATGAGAATTGTGACAGGGGAGGGGGAAGGTCACTCTGAAAAATTTAAGGACTTTTAAGCAGAGTTTAATTTGTGCGAAAGGATCTGCAGTGCACCTTGAAGCAGTGGCGCCATAAATCATCCCTTCCCAGGCCTCATTTATCACCTGGCTCATCCTGGCAGCTGCACAGGGAGGGAGAAGCCATACGGTGCTGGGTACAGCAGAGCGGTGTTGATGAGCGCCGCTTGCCAAAGCAAACAGGGAGATACCGATGACAGCAGGGATGGTGACGAGGCAGCCGCGCGGCGTCCCATGCGCTGCAGCCGAGCGCCAGCGATGCTCCCTTCGTCCAAGGCCTTCCGCGCTCACCCACACTCTTAGTTCTCACCACATGCTAGAAAAATCTTGCCGAATGACTAAAATTCATTGAATTTATGGTGCTTTGCGGCCACCCCATCCTTGATCACTTCAGGAGGTAAAAAAGGTGCCACTCAGCCGGACGAGTCTGCAGCTGCCCCATGGGGAAGGGGAAACTCTCCTGCTGGGAGAGTAAGGGGGTTCTTCTTCCTGGGCATCCCCCTTAGAGTTTGGTTTGCACCAAGCTGGTCTCCCACAAAGAGGGGCACAGACCCACTGTGGTAGCAGAGCCGCCGACCTTGGCATCCAGTCCAAGCCGGGGAAGTAGCAAACGAGCAAGTTACCAGTAGATAATAAATTTGCTAGCAGCATGTTTTAGTGCCTGTGGGATCCAGGGGAAGCCAGGCCACAAACAGTGGATGATTTCTTAATTGCAAAGATCTATGATAAAAAAATTACAGCCGTTTCTCTTTAATTGCTGACAAAGCTTCAGGATTAGAGTTAAGCAGTGTGATTCTTCCAAGTGCTTTGGGACATTATTTTCCTTTTTAACTTTTTAAGTTGGCCAGATTCAGCCCCACTCATGGCGCTGTCTCAAATAGCAATTGATCTGTTGTAGTGGGAGAAGTTACCAAAGTGACTTTTGTCGCTTCATGACCTTGCCTTCCCCTGACTCTCTCAGCAGGATGGTAGGAGCTGTCAGTGCTAACATGGTCTTGTTTCTTTACGCCGAGTAGTGCCTACGCTTTATGGACTTGTCCAAAGAGGGATTCACTCCTGCTTCCTAGTTTCCCAGCTCCATTCTCTGCCACACCATTAAATGCTGCTCTAAATCAAGTGGAGATCTACTTTTTCATTAAAAATAACATCTTGATTTTGAAGCAAAAAAGGAGAAGCTTTAAAAGCATAAAATAAAAACCTCTTGACTCATTTTAAACGGTGACTTTGAGACTGCGTTTCACAAATCACAGCAGAGATTGAGGATGTTTGACAAATAATTCCAGGATTAATACAGATATACATCCCTGAGCGCAAGGACTTTAATCAATCCCTAATCTCCCAGAGAAGCAGTTTGACTTTACCTGACAGCCCCGTGAAAGATGATCTGCTTCTATGTGACTAGTATAACAATAGCAAGAGCCATTTCCATTTTTTTATTTATTTTATTTTTAATATAGCTAGCCTATGGTTACAGGTAGCCCCTGGGTAAGGAGGCCTTGGGACTGCTGAGGTATGGGCAGTTTAGCTCAGAGTTGTGAACGCACCTGCAGCAGCGGGGAGCGGCGTCACCGCTCTCCTCCCTTCCCCTCTGTGTGGGTTTTGCCTCCGGGGCTGCTTTTCTCCTCGCTGCAGAGGGCACCTTCCTTCATCCTTGCCAAGCAGTCCACAGCCCGGTTCACTAGCAGCCGCGGAACCTGCTTGGGCACCTACATGTTAAAAAAGACGTGGTTCTCATGCTGCTCATTTCTGCATCGTCCAAAAGAGATTTGTGCCCAACCAAACAAAGCCCATGTTGGACTACAGCACAGAGAACGTGGGTTTGCTCAGTACATGATAGTGTGGGACCTAGCATGGGAGCAAGAGGTGTCTCAGCTGCCGAGGCATGATTGTATATGTTTTCCTATTTCATTAGCATAGATTGAGTAGCTGAGGTGTGATTGTATATGTCTTCCCAATTTATTGATATAGACTGATATATTAATAACAGCTTTTACCATAGCTCAACAGAGAATGACAATAAGTTGCTCTTGCTAAACAGCTCCACTCTGGTTTGGCTCTCATTGCTGTGAACTGGGAAACTTAGGATGGGTCACAGCAAAATATGCTCATATGCATGAGCATATTTGGATCTGTGTAATTACGTGGTGCTCGTGCAACATCCAGGCATGTGCTTAACTGCTGCACATCCTTCCCTTGAAACCAATGGGGCAAAAGCACCTGTGTAAATGGAGCCTGTTGTGGTTTTGCTTAACTGCTGCACATCCTTCTCTTGAAACCAATGGGGCAAAAGCACGTGTGTAAATGGAGCCTGTTGTGGTGTCGCTGCATCTGGAAACAGAGCTTGCTTGGGCCTCGACTTCTTCTGTGTGGAGCTGGAATTGTGTAGCCGCTGGCTGCCTGTCTGCAGCACCAGCCCTGCGAAAAAGCACTGCAGTAAATCCTGCCCCGTGCACACTCCTGGCATCAAAGGATGTAATAAAGTACAATCTCTCGTCTTCCTTCTCCTCTTTCAATATTTATTCTGGGGTTTTACTGTTTTTCCCTCCTTTTGAAGCCTCAAGATTTCCTTCTGATAGTTGAGCAGGCGTGCTGCTGCAGTGCCTCTTGAACTGCCGTTTCTAAATGGAGTTGGAACTGCCTTAACCTCAGCAGCAGTGCAGGGATTTTCTTTTTTCTTCCTATCTGTGCCGGAACTGCTTCCTGAAAATTTCAAGCCCATTTTTAAGCTAAATATTGTTTACATTTACTGATGATTTCACATCAGTAAACATCCAAAGTCCATGGATGTTGATATGCTGTTTCTGATCCCACTGGGCTATTGCTATGACCTCTTATGCCTGCCCAAGGCCAAATTTCATAGCTAACATGAATGAGAAGAAATCCAGGGACTTTGCGATAGAGATTTAGACCTTATGAGCGTCTGGTATTAAAAATTCATAAGGTTGCATGTGCAAACATTCAAAAGGGAAGAGCTCTAGTTTTGCTTTATGTGCTGTGAATAGCCGCACAAAGTCAATTAAAGCTATTACCCAGTTCAGGCCGTGCCTGTGTTATTGTAGGATTACACTTAAGCCAAAAATCAATGAAGTCACTACAGAGCCGAAGTCCCCCAGGAGGGAATGGATCATATAATATTGCAGACCTTTTCCATGAACTTGCTGTAGAGTTTGCTGAAGCCGGAGTGCAGTGATGCCGAGATGGCAGGGCCACTCATCTCAAGGGAGCATAAATCAGATGGAATACAAAGCATCTCAGGTTTAGGTTCCGTCTAGATGGGACAGGGTGCTCCAAGCCTCAGGAGCAGTGAGGTTTCCCAAAGCAGGATTTCTGTATAGCCGAAGCCTCAACACTGCGCTCTAGGAAGCTCCTGAGCAGGTGTCTGCACGCCAATTTCTCCCTCCTGCCCTCAAGGAGACAAGGGCATGTACACACGCATGGGTGCAGATGGCCATCTGGCCTGGCCGTTCACGGGGCAGTGCTGAGCTCTGGCTCACCTCGCTTGGCACTGCTGAACAGATACTAGGGTGCCTGTTGCAGAGTTCAGGGCTGTTCTCTGATGCTGCCCACGTCCCGAACATCTTGGTGGCAGCGCCCGCTCCCAGCTGGGGCAGTCAAACGGGCTCTGGCGCTGCCCATGCCCCCCTGGTGCTGAGGGGCCCATCCCGACCAGGGCAGAACAAGTGGGGTGACCCCGGCCCCTGCTGCTGCCCTTCTGTTTCTAGATACAGTGCAAGAGTTTGAAGTGTCCCGAGTGAGAGGCAGAAGAGATTCCCCAAGTCCTCGTATGCTACCCCCTTTGCTTCCATAAGGGTTATCCTCGAGTTGACCGTGGAGCCCTGTCGAAGAGCACGTCGCCCTTCGGGGGGACATGCACCTGTCCTTGTGGCTGCTGATCCTGCGGGTTCTTCCTCAGGGCACCAGGTGAGCAGGAGGCGCCACAGGAGCCGTGGCTTTTAACGCAGAGCTCAAGCTCCGGAGTGGCCTCCCCTCCTTGCTGTAGTGGCAGCAGCGTCAGAGCGCACCGGGGACACGCGGCAAACCTCACCACGCGCGTCGTGCTCATTGCTCACCTCCTTGGCATACGTCATGTAGTACCAGTTTAATCGCAGTAGATAAAAATTACTTCTTTTTGTTTGTTTGTTTATGCAGATCTCTCAGATGGCAGCACCATGCTCGCCTTTTCCTCCACTATTTGTAAATCAAGTCTTAAGCTGTAGTGCTTTATTGAGCACAGTGACAAATAGGGATGAACTGCATTCTCCCCTATAGTCATAAAAATGATTTAATATTTCAATTAATCTTTGCTATGCCTTCTCCAAAAATTTATGTGACTACATTCTGGATAAGTCATCTTCAGGACTCAAATAAATACTAGCATAAACATCACTTTATTTATTTGTTCTCTCTGAAATTTCTTTATATCACTCTTGCAGTCAAATGTAAGTATTTCTTCCACCAACTCGACACAGGAGCATCGCCTTGACAAAGCAGCTCCCGTGTTTTCATCAGATCCTTTTGTATTCATGAGTCTGTTTCCACAGCCATAAAAAGGGTCCTTTGCAGCTGTGCAGAGGGTGGAAATTATTTACTAATCTAGGCTTTAATATAAGAGTAAAATGAAGGATAATTTTAAAATGAGCAGAATTTTTTCTTCAAGAGAATTGCCGAATGGGACAGACTGTCATCATTAGCCGTTCTTGTTTCCCCTGATGTGGGTACAGGGCTGCAGGGGTTGGGAAGGTTGTGAGGCAGGTTCCTGCCTGTTTCCCATTCTGTGATGCGCAGTGTCACCGCTGGTGCCTGCCATGACGGCATAAAGGCCAGACCGTGCCGGAGGGGAGCCCAAGCGGCCAGCAGCACATGCTGCCCCGAGCCGCGTGTGGGCACTCACCTAGCCCAGCGCTTCAGAGCTCTAGCGCTCTTTGCACAAGAACTTTTCCTGTCAGCCTGAAACCTCCATTTGCTGAGCGTAGCAAGGCCTGAGTCACCACCGCACGTGGGCCCGTCCTTAAGGGTGTTCTGTGGCCCGCTGGTGGCTTTGGGCTCTATCCCTGGGGGAGGCCCTGGCCAAGAGCCATGTTGTGCTCGAGGGGCCGCTGTCCCCGGGCAGTAGCCGCCCTACAAGGTGGCTCGCTCTTCCAACCACGGCTCCGAGCAGCCATTACTGCCCATTGTTACAGCCTCGCATACAGCCTGCAAATGATGTTTCTCAATAGCTAGACCTATCTAAAATATTGTATTTAGGCACATTGCAGTATCAAAGTGAACAGGCAAAAGTGCCCAGCATCTGAAAAAAATTATTTTCTCCTCTGTTTCCATGACAATTGCCGCATTTCACTAGCTTCGTAGTTTAAGAAATTGAATTGTGGGTCTTAAACTACCTCTCTTTACACTTTCCCAACTCAGCTGTAACTGGAAAAGCATAAGGAAATGTGGAAAGCAATGAAAAGTTAAGCCCTCTGGCAAGATGAATGCTGATATTCAGATGTTCAGACATGGTATGTGTGTGACATTAGCCCCATGAAGCTGAGGCTAATTGTATCCAGCCACTGCTGCTGTCGGGCTCTGCCACAGTTAGGGAGCTCTGGTACAATTAACGTCACCTAGATTCAGGTTAAAAAATCAGGAGGAGACCATCATTTTGCATGGTGCTGGCTCAGGCGTGCACTGGCTTGCTCCGGGTTGCATGGGCCATCAAAGCAGGGAGGATGCAGTGACCAGCAGCTGGGGACACCAGCTGCGTCCCGGGGCTTCTTAAACTAGAGCGCCCGGAAGAGCTTAGCGAGCGGCAGCCCCCTGATCGCTGCTCAAGAGCTTGTCCCGAGCTCGTTTGTCACTCGTACAGCCACAAATAGCCACATCCACCTTTCCGGGAGCAAAACTGCTCTGCCTGAAGTGGCAGGTACAGAGCAGCCCTGACAGCTTTCCGAAGGACCTGGCGCAGGGAAGCAAATAGCTCCTTGTTTTACTGAGGGAAAATTGGTGTCTCCATTCACACCGTCTGTTTTTTCCTGTTGGCAGAATGATATTGCATCCACAAAAGTCATTAGAGCTCCAAATACTTTGCAATTAATCGTGAAAAGAGTAAATGAATCATTGATTTTACATTAAGAAAGCTTTTTTTCCCCCCACCCTTCTTTCCCAGTGCTTTCTCCAGCCAGCTTAGGTTAGCAGCAGCTATTCAGTAACGGATAAAACGGCACTATGCGTCTATTTTAGAGCATGTGCCTTGCACTTCATAAATACCAATGCAAAACACCCAAGCAAACCCTCTTGTTAATTGTGGAGTCTGACTGAATGCAGTTCTGAGAATATAGAGTTCCAGCATCACCAGTGCTGAATGTAGCGTTCTGGCTGGCCAGCGGGAACAGTTTGGGCAGTTGCTTGTATATTACCCTGGTTTAGGGACTGCACCTTGGTGAGAACGGGCACCTGTGAAGGTGCCAGGGAGATACCGCAGCTTTGGGGTGGGAGTGAAAGGCCCCAGGACCCGTAGGGGTGTTGGTGCTGTTGACTGAGGTGTGTTTGGGTAAATACACAAACCCTGTGTAGGTCTCCTTCCTTGGGAAGGAAACCCGGCCAACTTCCTCTGTGATATGTTACGTACCAAAGCCGCAGACTCTGACTCGGACTCGGACTCAGAGCGCGCACCAGGGTGCAGCCTCGCAGGAGCTGCCGGCTGCGCCGGGGCGCAGCCGCTCACTCGCCTGCAGAAAATGCCCTTGGGCTACAAATGAGCCGCATCTCCGGGCGCTCAGCTCTGGGCGCTCAGCGAACTGCATCCAGGCACGGCGCGGTTGCGCAGCCTGGTTCAGGGGAAGCTGCCAAAGGATGTGGCAGGGCTGGGAGAGAGGGGAGATTGGGATGACTTTTTTGAGCAAGAGCCCTGAGCTAGATTAGGTTTAAAGTGATTTGAAGCAGGCGCCTCAAAAGGGAGTATTGCTCAGGTGTCCAGTTAAGCGTGAAGTCACGTGGCAGCCCTTTCCCTCATTAACCAGGCCTCCAGTCCCCCCGTCTTGACTTGCAGAAACATCCTCGCATGCAGATCTTTTCTCGCCTGTGACATCTGGCCTGGTCGCTGGCCAGCGATTCAGAATGTGCTAGCTCCTGTGCAGGTGAGACAGAGCCTATCACGCTGGAAAGCAGCCGTCAGCTTTCCTGTCAGCAAAGCTTGTGGCTTTGCTTCTTGCAAGCAAGACACTAAATGTAATTACTGAAGGAAACAGAGAAGAAGGTCATCAAAAATAACAGAAGTGATAGGAAGGGCCTCCCTTTACAGAGGAGTAAACATTTTGACTTCTGGCATTCGCTTGTATCAGAGAAAACTGTTAAGAGATTTGTCCAGTGTAAGAACAAGTGTGTTGATCTGTGATACACTCTAGTGATGTCCTGTCAATTTAAGCTCCCAAGAAATGACCACTGAAGTTAATGAGGCTACTTTTGAAGTTAGGGTCTGCATACCTTGCCGAATCAGAGCAGGGCATAAACTTTTAGTAATAACTCCTGCCTGGAAAGGAACTCTGAGAGCTTTTACAGGGCTCCAAACTTACCTATCAAAACCTTTCTTTCCTCCCACCCCCAAAGTGCCTTAATAACTTCAGACTTCCCTTGTACCTCGTTGTATGCTTTTGTCAGCTCTATTGGCCTTTGAGCCTGAAAATACTTTCTCTCCCTATAAAACATGAGGGAAGAGAGAATTGGCTCCAGAGGATAATTTCCCTTTTTGCAGTTCTTGGTGCATCTCAAATGGCATTGTGACCTACAAGTGAACTAAAATGGCAGGACTATAAAAATATCAAAAATGGTAAAATATATATTCATAAATCTGCTTAAGCAGAATCAGTGATGGATGAATGTGTTTAAATTTTAGAATCATATTTCTGCTAATTTATTGGAAGGGGAACCCCATAATTCACTGGAGAATCTCATTCTTGTGAATTATTGTCTTCTTCAACATTTAAGGAATATTTCATCTTCTGAAGATGATCTCCAGCCACTGGAAGCTCAGTTTGGCTGTTGGCTATATTTCGTTTTATCTTCATAATGTGTATGATCTTGTGCAGCACAGTCCTCCAAGTTGGAGTTGTGGTTTCTACATTTTTTGGATTTACTTGTCCAAGGTCGCTATACAAGTAAATACATGCAGCAGTGTGACCAGCTCCAATTTTCATCTCCTCCCTTGTGATCATCACTGAGGTGCTTGGCTTCATAACCTACTCACTACTCGAATACAGTTCTAGTCCTGTGGAGCGTTGAGGATTATTGTGCTGCATAATCCCTGTAAATCTGTTGTTCGGTAGGTGAATAGATGCAGATAAAATTGGAGGCATCTCTTATCCAGACCCACAGCCAAAGGAGAACGAAAACTATATACCTGTAGGTAGCAAAATTGAAGTGAACCACAGAAAACTTTATTTTTGTGATGAATGATCTAAAATATATCAAAGTCTATGGGAGTCTTTCTTATTTCATGCTATGGGCTTTGAACTAGAGCAGTAGAGGCAGGTAAGAAGGCGAAATGAAGTAAGCATCATCATGACAGTTCTTCCAGTTCTCATACATGGTGTTCATCAAGTGTTAGAGCTCTTACAATCTCCTTGCTATTCAGCATGACAGTTGTCGTGACTTGTTATGCCCTGCTGACAACGGAGGTCACGAAAGGAAAAAGGTGGTTCTCGCAAGGAGTAATGCCAGCCTCTGGGCTAGGCGTTGCCTACAAGTCCAACTCATCTCATATTTCACCTCCATCCTACAGCACTGGCCCATCCATAGGTTTCAGCTCCACTGAAATCTGAGGGGCAGGAAGATCTGTCTGGAAAGGTCTTGCTTTGGTGGTTCTCCCTGCCCTCCGCTTTTCCCAAACATCCCTCCTTGAAGCATCTTGGGGACGTTGTGTCTGCTGAGAAGTGGGGCAATGGGATGTGGGTTAGTGGGCAGAGCAAGGATATTTAAAATGGATGACAGATGAACACCATTATAGGGCTATTATCACACAATGTGTAACTTAAATATCCCATGGATAGGCATGGTTTAGCTCCAAAGGAAATGACTATGCAAATAGAGAACATTAGGAGGGGAGCGATTATGGTAATGTCTCATCACCAGCCGTATACCTCAGCGTGGTGGAGCACATACCAGGGATATTCTGGGACTTAGATTAGTGCAGCGGTTGTCCTGGGGGGAAGGGTACAAAGCCTGGTGAGAGACAGCTCACGAAACGTGTTCCCTATTTGCTTGTGTCTGGTTGAAGTCTATGGGATGCTTTTTAGAAAGGAAGAGCAAGTCCCTGTGATACATCTGTGGGAAATCTCAATTCAGGACAGCAAGTGTGACTGCAGGGCCATGTGTGACTAGTAAATATGTGGTTTCTCATGCAGTTGAGTGGCTTGTAGTTTAGCCACTGCCCTCGGAGCCCCTGACTAGCAACACGATGTTTTGCTTCTTTGTGAATATCTTTTGAAGGAGGAATCCCAAACGCACTCCTGACGCCTTTCCAAACCTGGATGCGAGCAGCTGAGCAGTGCTGCTGCTCCTCACCTGCGGCCGGGCGCCCTGTGGCCATGCCCCTCGCCCCGCGCGCTGCTCCTTGCCTGCGGCCAGGCACCGTGCGGCCGGGCACCACACGGCTATGTCCCCTTGCCCCACACGCTGCTCCTCTCCTGCGCCCTAGGACATGCAAGGCCTATTCCAGAGGCCCTGATTCTGAAGAGCACATGCAAAGGGGAGCTCTCACACCAGGCAGATGGAACCACAGATCCATTTGTTTTTATCCTTCTGTTCCATCCTCACTCTATGATGCCCATCTTTAACCTGGGGCTTTCTCCACCCATCTTTATCTGCACATCTGTAGCAAAGGGAAGTGGGAGGCAGCAGCAAAGAGCACTGTCCTCACCCATCCCGGCCTCACAGACCTCTGCAGAGAAGCGATCAGCGCAGAGTCACCACCAGAGCAGGACGGATTCTCCCTGCAAGCAATGAGAATTGGATGAGCTGGACTTGCTTCCATGTCCAGGGACTCACTACGATCACACCTGCAAGCTGGGCTTTGAGCAAGGGCAGGGAAGGGAGTGTGTGCTAAATCGGGGACTAAAATACAGAACCATATAAGGTTTTGAAATATTAGTTCATTTATTTTAAGAAACTTCTTTCCTTTACACTTGGAAAATGTTCTGAAAAAAAGTACATATTTTATTGCAGTATGAAATGTTCTGGAAACATGATTAATAAAGAGCTTGCAGGAATTGAATTAGGAGGCAAGAAATTACCTGCATTGATTTACTTTATATATATGCAAAAAAAATTTTAGTGACATGAGCTACTCCCCAAACTTCCCAGCAGGTGCCATGGGGCAGCCTGAGCCTTCACTGCGTGCGTATGAGCAGAGTGGGGCTCAGCAACGCTCACTCAGGGTATTGCAAGCCGTGGCGAGGAGCCAGGAACTCACTGTTCATTGAGTTATTGCCAACTATTCCAACTAATCCAGCTATTCCAACTAATGAGCTATTATCCAACTTATTTGGATGCATGCTCTGTTGCTACAGGTCTATGACAGAGTAGTAGAGCTTTTAGTCTATGTGAGTGGTGGACAGTGCCATCTTTACTGAAATCCTTTAAAACAAAAGCCGTGGCCATTGGAGTAGCTTTGCAATTACCAACTCCCTTCCCCGGGAGCGCATGTATGTCTCAGGTCGAGCTGTGAGTAACGCAGTGCACACGGGTGACAAGGTGCTGAGCGGTCTGGATGCGTCCCTCGGCGTGCACCAACCCACAAGCTGCTCCTCAGCAAATGCAGCTGGCGCTGCTGACCTCAGCCTAGCGCCAATGACTCCTGCAAGCAAAGGAAACGCTTCACGGGCTTTTCTGTGCACAACAGATCCTGCAGATGATTTTCTACCACATTTACTTCGTAGCAGAGCTTGGAGCGTTTGAGCTTGGGCAGGACTGTTTTGGACATGCCTTAAGTTCTGCTGGGTACTTGTCTGCATATAAACCTGGGTGCTGATTTAGATGTCATGTGTTAAATGTAATGGAGGGTGTAAATCTTCATCTTGCTTCTCGTCCAAACCAGGTAGATAATCTGGTTCATCCTATAGCTCATGCTAAAATGAACCACATGTATACAGGGGCCATTACTGAATTCTCCACTGCTAACAGATTCCTAGCAAAGCCCTGGCAAGGGGAGGACGCCAAATAGCTTTGCTCTCTCCTCATTCCCACCAAGGCAGCTGCTGGGTCCCAGCAGGAATGTTAGCATCAACCAGGGTGTGTTTGGAGGGGACACCAGGAAGCAGAGCCTTCCAGGCCAGTGTTTGAGGAAAACATGTGGCAGTATCTGCTGCGGACCAGGGAGGCCATGGAGTAACTGGCCTCTGTGTCGAGGCTTCCCCATTGCACAGCCTTGAGGCACCCGTTTTTTCCCCACACCAGTAAATTCTGCTGCAAAGTTATTTTGTATTTGCTGCTCTAGCCTTAACAGAAACACTCCACAGCTAACACAAGCAGGATTTGCACTCCCCATCTTCAGTATTAAAGTCTTGGGCCTAACAAGACCCAAGGACATTAGCCAGCCTCAGAATTAGGTAATGGAGCTTCTCATGCAAGGAAGCCACTAGAGCCTTCTACTGTAAGCTGATTTTCAATGCTGTAAAAACACGGACCCTGTTAGATAAAAGAATGATGAGAGGGTAAATACTGTTATTTCTGGCTTAGTGCTTGATTGATGAATGGGCTGACACTTCAGATCAGGGAAAGAAGCCTGAGTGCTGGTGTAGCCATACGGCAGAGAGGACTGCCTCTCTGAACTGAAATGTCTGAGAATTGATGCCTTGCTGCTAGCTGAACTGTCCACACTGAGCTCCTGTATAATTAGGAGTGCAAATAGGCCTCTATACTTCTGGAGTAAATCAAATAATATGTTAATTGCCTTATTAGGTAACATAGTTGTGTTCTGCCAGAAATTCAGAGTTCTTTTTAACAGGATAAATAACTTTATCTTATGAAGATCTCTTGATTATATTCTTTTACTTAAATAAAAAATAGGAAATAAAAAATAAAGTATACTTGCAGCTAGGGAGTTACTTGCAGTTCAGGAAAGCATTTCAGCATGTGCTTAAGCTTGTTCCTACTCATGACTGCAGGAGAGCGGGAAGTTTGTTGTTAAGAGTCTGCTGCAGCGCTCCCTCCTGTAGCAATTCTGGCCCTCAGAGCCAGGAATGGAGCCTGTTTCCCTTCAGTGTGTAATGGCGGTTTTGTACGGACTGTGCTGCCCATGGAAATTATTTTCTTCCTTAAATTTCAGATGTTTGTTGGTATTTGTTTCCACTGTGTAACCAAAGTACCAGTGCTAAATTCCCAGCGCTGCATGAGCTGTAGGTGGGCTGCTAAGCAAGGCTTGCCAAAGCCCACCCATATTAAGTACAGATATGCAGACAGTCAGATGTTGCATGGGGATTTTCTTCATTAAAGGACTGTATTAATGGCTTCCATTATGCAGCTTTCCCGCAGGGAAAGCATCCTGGATCAGAAGAGACCTGCCATTTCACACGCACTCCAGCTGGTCCCTTCACCCACCACACTCAAGCTTAGTATTTTCTTCTTTTTAATGACTTGCGTGTGTGGAAAGTTAAAAAAAAAAAAAAAAAAAAAAAGAAAAAGAAAGAAAGAAAGAAGGGCAGAGGGAGATTGATAGATTGCTTCCAGCACTGAGAAGCCAGAGGGTTCACGGAAGGCCCGTGAGAAATGAGTCGCTGGAAGGCGGCTGGCTCATTCCCACGCCACTCGCAGTGCCTCTGCCTAGTGCCTTCGGTTCTCAGAGCATTGCCCACTCCTGATGACTTTTCTTGTCTTTCCTTCTGCTGCTTTCTGGCCTCGCTGGTCTTTGATTTGGGGACTGCGTATACCATCCCTAAGGGATGCTTCCCACCTCCTTCCATCCCACTTTAAAATTCCCTGTGGGCGAAGGGGCTGGTGAGTGGCCGCAGGATGCCGGGTGCTGGTTCCTCCCCGTGTGAAAAAAAAAGCCGTGTGCCACAGCGCAGCGCCTCGCGCAACGTTGTCCTCGCAGCCGGGCCCGTTTGTGCTGTGCTGCGCGCGTGTCCAAAGGCTCCTATTTGCATTTCCCATAGCTGACATGGGCCCCTGTGCTGTTTTTTAACACCCCCTCCATCTTCCAAAGACCTTTCGTAAAGGTGATTGCAAAGCTGCATAAGCACGGTAGCATTTTAAGGTCCTTACCCCTCGCTGCACCTGCTCAGCCTTGCTGTGAGAGCAGCCCGGCACTTGCACACCCGTTTGGAGACAGGGATGGATTAAAGCCCTGGGGGGTTGATCGCTGACCACTGTGCTTAAAATCTGAGACCTGTGTGCAGGCCTTTACAGGCCTTTACAGCCTTGCTGCATCATCACTGGCTTGCATATTGCCAGAAACCATTACGTGTGCCTGGAACCTATTTGTTTTCATTTACCACACAAAGCAAAAGACCCTGGCTTTCAGGCAGCTCCTCTGTGCCGGGGTTGTCACTCTGCTGCAGTGGTAGATGTCATCAGTCCCGACACAGCAGCGGCAGCTGGGGCAGCTCCTCCTCCGCGGTCGTAGAGGGTCTTGTGGAAGGGGACATTTGGCTCTGGCTTGGAAGAGGGCTTAGTGAAGGTATGCATGGGGAGGGTGCCTGTGGCAGGCCTTGAGGAACCTCATGAGGCAAGAGGTGGTGGCAGAGGCCTCCCATGATGGGCAGCTGTCTTTATGGTTGAATATTCAGTTTGAAGGACAAACCTCACCTTGATCCTGGAAAAGTGATAGAGTAAATAGCCCTACTGCTACTACTTCCGAACGTGTGAAGGTCATTTTTATGGTGAAAGTGGTTGAACATGAGGTTGCCCAGAGAGGCTGAGAAGCCTCCATCCTTGGGGCTATGCCAAACCCATGGTCTGGTTGACCCTGCTTTGGGCAAGGGGTTGGACGAGACAATCTCCAGTCGATCCTGTGACTCTGGCCAAAGGAAGTGGTTCAATGGAGACCTAGTATTTAGAGCACTGTCTTTACCGTAACAGCAAGACTCAGTGCTCTGCTGTTATTGCAGTGATCCAAATCCACCGTTCCTGACTTGTGAGACCAGCTGTGGAGGTGGACTCTCATTTCCTGAAACAATAGAGCTCAACAGACAAGGGCCAGGTGAGAGTTTGATCAATCTGTTAGTTACACAACCACATAAATATAACAGTCGCTTTTCTTAGCATCAGGTACTTACTCTGTAATTGGTATCACTTAATGTAAAGCACTGTTCTCCATTTCCCTTCTCACTTTTAATGGTTGATGTAATTGCAGTTTTGGAAACCTTGGTAGCATGCTAATGTAGTCACTTCTGTGTTAAGTAATTAGCAGTATTTGCGATACACTACTGTAAGAAGACTTGCATGAGTGCAAAAATGAGACCTAAATGTGAAAGGAGAAGGTGCTAAGAGGGGTCATCTCTGAAACATGGTGTGTCTGAATAGCACGTTCAGAAGAGCTTGTCAGAAAATGGGAGGAATACCCATAAAAGCTCATCTTTGACCATTTTGTACAGGAAACTGATGTTTCTGTTTCTGGGGCAGGGAAAGAAGAGGAACAGCGCTGTACTTATGCTGCAAATGTTCAGCAGAAAAGTGAAAACTTCCACTTGAAAATGAAGGGTAGGTTCTCACAAGAGCTTTCCTTGGATTAGTGTCCACAGAAAAGAATGGAGATAGGCTCTGCTGTGAATACTGCCTCACACGGCTCTCGTAGGCAGAGTACATTTGCCTCTGCAGTGGGGTCAGGGTCACTTCTGAAGCATTTGTTAATACTTCCCTTGACAGGCAAAAGGGCTCTCTTTGTGGCGCAGGCGTTTCCTTTGCTTAGAAAGGAACTTAATCAGCTACAAAAGCAGGGTGTGAGCTTCCACCAGTTCAGAATTTGCCCCATTTTCTTGCTCCATGTATGGATAACCCCCTCCCAAGCATTGACCAGTATGTTCTTGAGCACTTCATGTTCTCACAAAGCCACTGGCCTGCCTGAAGATGTAAGCACTTTCAGATTCCCGTGTGTGCTGCCCCTCGGGTCAGGGGAGCTCTTTCCAAGCCTGCAGTGAAAGGGCAGTTACTCTGTCTGGATCCAGAGTAAAGGAAGTATTTCTCAGTTCTTTTTTACAGTGAGGACCCCAAAAGCACCAGAAATGTCTGTTCCACTAAAGTGACCTATGGCCATCCAAGAATGATGTTGTGCTTTGCAAGGGTTGTGTTTATCTGAGGTTTTCAATGCTACTTCCCTAAGAAAAACACATCCTAGCCTGACTGATCACAGGGACAACAACAGCAATTAGTTGTGCTGATAGCTTATCCGAACAGCTGTCAGAGGTATTGATCAGGGAAAAAGCTGTTTGGAATAGTGACATCTGAAACTATTGGTTTTAAAACAGCCAGAAATATAGCTATTGATCGACTTAAGGGGATTTTTTTCTGGCTTTGAGAGTACAATTTTGCTTTCTTAACTCAGCAGGACACTGTGCTAGGGGCTTGGAGAAAAATTTTTAAGGAAAGTTTTAAGAAACAAAAAATTGCAGGAGGGGTGATGGGACACCTTTGGAGAAAATTATGGATGAGTATAGGAAGCCAGAGTTATTCTCCTGATTATTTCCCAATCTGAGACCCGACAACATTACCGAGGTTTGCTGGGAAAGAAAGAAAAGGCAGAACCTGTTGTTCAGAATCTGCCTAGGAAGTCTCTTTCCTGGGAATAGGAAAGCAAGCCACCTTTCTGGGACTGGGAGACAGGTTGTCAGATCTGTAAACAGAGGAAAATGGAAATTTAAAATGTTTTGTGCGGTTGAGCACACCATTGAGAAAGCAGAACTTGCGTTTATTCCAGAATTAGGCACACAGGCCTATGCCAGCTGGAGGTTCTTCACTGTGTTTTTCTCCAGACCTTGGATTATCTGCCTTAATTCATGCCCAAATCCTTTCCGGCACAGATTGATGGCACATGCCATCACATGGCTTATGGTGAACCCTCCCCTTCAGGAGAGATTTCAAACAACAAAATGGTTCGTCTTAAGTTTTCCAGGGTAGTTAAAGAACAAATCTCTCTCCTTTTCTCCCTTCTTTGTCAAACAAACAAATTTTAAGCATAGTCTGTAAAGACTCATGATCTAGGCACTCAGTGAGTGTATGGAGGGTCTGTCTGTCATCGTGCAGGGTCTGATCGCGTGACACAGCACCGTCTCTGTCTGTGAAACTCGGCATTTCTTTGATTTCAGCCAGGCTACATGTTGACGATGTACATAGTACTGTGAATGGAAGACAGAGACCTCCTAAACTGATGCAAACTTTGTATCTAAACTGAACTCGAAACGTGAACAGCGCAATTCGGCGTGTCCCCTCAAGCCCTCTGTCTGCAGGGCGCAGGGCTCCGTCCCCTGCCCGTGCCCGCCCGCGCGGCCTGGCGCCCCTCTGCAGGCCACGACGCTGCCGAGAGCCCTGCCCGAAGCGCCCGGAGGCGCCGCCGGCCGGGAGGGCCACGCGGGGGCAGCACGTGCCGGGCTCGGGAAGGGCCGCGNGGGGGGCTGCCGCCTTCCCGGGGCGCCGCGGGCCGTTGGGCTGGGCAGAGGGCGGCCGTTGGGCTCCGCGGGCGGCGGCCGTTGGTGCCGGTGCAGGCCGAGGTGCCGGCGGGTTTCGCCCACGAGGCAGGGAGCTGGCGGCGCGTGGCCCCGTGCCTGCTGGTGCATCGCAAACCGGGTAGATTCATCTTGGTCCCCGCAGGCTCGTGTTTATCTGTGATAATTCGGGTCAGGCTCTGTTCTTAATCTTTCCTTATCTGTCACACCTGAAGCCTAAGTTTTTATTTTCCAAAATAGGTACTTAGCTTTGGTACCTAAGTTTTTATTTTCCAAAACAAGTATGTAGCTTTGGTACCTCATGTATCTGGAGTATAAGATAGTATTAATGTTATGACTATCATATTCAGTCACATTAAGCCCAGCGTTGTCAATTACGAACTTTCACAACCTGTGCCTCAAAATCATCACCGAAGTGTAAGCTTTAAATTGCTGCTAGAGAGATGCTTTGGCGAGTTTATTTGCTCTGTGGGTCCCGAGCCTTTTAGAAATGCCCTGAAAACTCTGCAAGCTGATGACAACCTGTGCTAATCACGAGACTCCCCAAACCAGTGCATTAATGTGAGTCCGTTGCTACAAGCTCTGATTGATAATTAGTCCATGCTCATAACATAGTGGGAGGGAAAACTTTCCATTTACAAAAACAGAAGCAAGAGTGAATGCTCCACACTCATTTTAGTACATTGCGGTGGAACTGTAGCATGAGAGAGGGACAAACAAAGGTGCTTTTAGGATTGCAACCCGAGTTAATTGCCATGGCTGCATTTAATGAATGCAAAGAAGCCAGGGATGCAGTAGGAGAGGCAAGGTCTGTCCCCAGGCCAAGTGCCATCCAGGACCTTGGCACTACCAGGGTGTTAGAGCTGTTAGGCCTTGCACTGCCACTGTGCTTCTCTGACTCCTTCTGGGGCAGAAGTTTCAGTAATCTGAACCTATGACTGACAAAATAAGCATTATCATCATGGCTTAGAGGGATAGGAAAGCAAAATGTATTCCTACATTAACTGGCTGCTTGAAACTGTTTTTGTTTTCATTCCTCTCCCAGATTAGTTATCAGGAAACCCATCAGCTCTTGGACAGTAGAAACAGAATATGCCTAAAGCAAGGCTAGTGTTCCACAAAACACACTGAGGTCCTTGGGCAAATGCTTTCATAACTGGGAAGCATTTAAGATAGTTTGCACTTAGGAGGTGGAGCTAGCTATGGTCATCTAGTGCCACTATTGATTGTAGCCGATGGCACTGAAGCAGTTCAGAAGCAGAAAATACCAATATAGCAACTGGCAGCATTTTGCCTGGAGCAACATCTGTGCTCCAAGCTGCTTATTTTAATACTAGACAGTACAAATCTGATGATTTGATAATACAGTGTGAAATGGTAAATCTGGATCACGATTACATATACCCAGGATTAAGCGTTTCTGACTCTAAGCCTTCAATGCCATTTAAAAAAAAGAAATAGGCCTTAACTCTAATCTTGTATGTACTGATGTCAAGCGTGGTTACTTTGCTGATTTTATGGAGGATACTTCACCTTTTTCAAGCAGTAACTTAGATGATTGATGTATGTCAACTTGAGCTCTAACCCCAACAGTTACAATTTTACTTGCTTGATGCTTTTTGTTAACAAATAGTCACTCTTGTGACAACCGCAGACCTTGATCCTAGACCCAAACACGGTCCTTGATCCCAGACCACGACCCGGACCTTGACTGCAAACCCTGACCCCGGACCTTGACCGCGGACCCTGAGCCCGAACTTAGACCCCGAACCTGACCCTGTAACTTCCCTTGTTTCTCGACCCTGGGGCATACCTCGAACCCTAACCATGAACCTCGATCCCAGACCCAGCCTTGGAATCAAACCCGGACCTTGATCCTGGACCCTGACGAGAACCTGACCCTGCACTTTACCCCAGCTGTTGATCCCCAGCCTAGTCCAGACTCGACTTTAGACCTTACCCAGCACCGCTGCCCCAGAGGTACTTGCAGAGCGCGGTATGGTCGCACTTGAGCCTCCTCCTCTCCAGACTACGTCACGCAACTCCCTAGCTCCTCCTCGTAAGGCCTGTGATCCAGCCCCTGCATCAGCTTCGTGGACCTCCTTTTGACACCGCAGCCCCTCCATGTCCTTCAAGTAGCGAGTGGCCCAAACCTGAGCACAGGGTTTGAGGGGCAGCCTCAGCAGCGCCGAGCACAGTGGGACGATCCCTGCCCTGCTCCTGCCCGTCCTGTTCCTGAGACAAGCTGGGAGGCTGTTGGCCTTCCTAGGCCCACTGCTGGCTCGGCTTCACCGGCTGTTGACCAGCACCCTCGATCCTTTGGTGCCACACAGCTCTGCCCCAAGCCTATAGCATGCAGGGGCTGGTTCTGACCCGAGTGTTGTGCTACTAGAATAAAAAGGTCGCTGACACTTTTGGCAAAAAAAGCCTAATGTATCAAGAACAAACTGGAATATCCAGCTTCACTTTGTATTTTTTTTTCCTGAGAAATATACTACTTGGTATGGTTATCTTAAATGGGGACTTACTCCAATTTAAACTTTCAGAAAGCTTTGAACTAGTTCTAGGAATGATTGTCTTTATATTTGCCTTTCATAAATTCAGGATCTAGATACACTTATGCCCTGCAAGCACAAGCTGCATGCTACCCTGCTGTGATCAACAGCTCTTGGGAAAACTCGGAACTTATGATAAATTACCAGCTGAGTCACTCTGTGCTATTCTTTCACCATCATTATGAAATTCAAAGGAAGTTAAAATGAGATTGAATTGTTTTATTCTCCCCACCCCGACAAGCTAAGTATCACATAGGAAGAAGAGATGGAGGCATTCTGCACAAACAGCTAAGAGTGCAAAGCTCAAATGACTTTAAACAGCAGATGCACAATTAATCAGCTTCAAGGTTATCTCAAGGCTTGAAAAAGTTAGAAATGTTTGTTCACTTAAGTTCCAGTCTCCTCTGAGCTCAAGGTACCAAGCCTCTTAAGAGAGCTTCCATAGTGCATGCCAATTCCTTCCTTTTGGCCTAACAATGGAGACTTTATGCTTTAGTCCTCTTTTGAATCTCCAACAAATGAAGTCCTTCAGTAGGTATTGCTGGCAGAACACATGCAGCTTCTATTCATCTGCGCAAGGATTCGCATGCACATGGGTGTGCTGCTCCGATCCAAGGTTTCTTGGAAGAAGCTTGCGTTCCCTGGATCAGGCCCATAGTTAGTAACGCAGTCTAGATAACCTGTGTCTGTTTCCTTTTGAAGGTGTCCGTTTGTTCGTGTTGGTAGCAAGAATCAGGAGAACTTAGTGCTTTCCCTGCTTGATGTCCCGACTGTGGTCGGGGCCTGTATTGCTGCAACACACAGGCCCAGCCAACGCAGCTTGAGGGTGAAATGGAAAAGCTTTTTTGAGGGTTGGTCTAAATTTATATGGTGCCAGCTCTCATCTATTTTCATATTTTCTGGCATACCATAAGCCCTTGAGAAACCTTGAGAAAATTAATCTATCTTAAAAAGAAGTAAGCCTTATATTATTAAAATGGTATGATTACAAGAAGCTCAAAGTGCAAGTATAAAAATAAGTCCTCTTACGATAAAGAACACAACTTAGGCACCCTGCCTCGTCTAGCTAATTATGAAAGCACGTGCATTTCTTTCCTCTGCCAAGCAGAGCTCAGCGTGGATGGTAACAAGACGTGCCAGGCCGCGGCGCCGCGCTGTGTGCGAGCCCGTAGACGGCAGCCGCTCTGCAGGGAACAGGCACACGAGCAAAGCCCGCCAGCTTCCTCGGTGTGTTTTTCCTAACAAATCATGAGAGGGAAAGTGGGACCTGTTGCTGGGGGAGAAGTGTGCATAGAACAAAGCAGTCTCAGCTGTGCTCACATCTACTTGCAGACATGAATCTGGTGTAGGAAACCTTGCAGGCTAGACGGAGGTGCTATCCCAGCCATAGCAAGGCAGCTGATATTAAAGTGCCTGTGTGCAAGGTCTGCTCGTGCTGTTATACTGTTTCTCTTCCCTCTCAGTATTACTGCATGCAAGGGGCTCTGCCAGGCGCAGCAGGACAGGGGTTGTCCACGTTAGTTCTCCTGCAGAGAAGGCTCTGCAGAGTGGCAGCAGCAGTAGGCGCACACACTAGCCAAGGGCCTCTTCCTCAGCAGAGCAGCTGGTACAGACGTGGAGGACAACTTTTGAAGCTAAAGTTTCATTGCTTCTGTCTGACCAGAGAAGAGGAATGCAGGATAAAGAAGGAGCAAGCATTTATCTTTCTTGCCACTGGTCATTCACATTATCTGGGAGAATGAAAGAACTGTGGAGTGTTTTTTCTTAGCAGTTGATTTATACATTCTCAAAAAGTGTCATCTGCCTGGATTGTGTTAAGAGATACATATAGGACTCCATCTAAAAAAAATACGCCACCATCTGCAGACAGGTTTAAAACTAAAAAATTCTCAAGTGTGACAGTCCACCTAGTGCTGAGGAGTATGTGTTGAGCCTATGTGTCTGTCTGAGGAACATTTGGAAGGCAATAGTATGGGCACTCTAATGTGAGGCTCCTATAAACCTTGTATTTGGACAAAAAAAAATATAAGTCTTTCTGGGGTTTTTATAAACATAAAGCTGTTCATAAACCTAGTGACTCCAAACATCATAGCAGAGTTCAGGAGCAACACATACCATCTTTAACTGTTTTAACTAAATGGTGCCTTTAAACTCTCCTTAGGACAGTTAAGAATCAGTTATTAAGATGTCACTACTGAAAAGTAACTATTGCATTTCTTAAAGTTTAACAGTAAACAACATTGCCAATATATTATTGCACGCAGAATTAAATAAAGATTTCTGGAACTACAAAGATGAGGAACAAGGGAATCTAGAAAACCCAGAATAATGATCCCAGGGCCATTCCAGTTGCTGCTCCAGCAAGCATGCCCAGTGCAAGATCTCCATCGCTGTCACGGTAACGCTCCCGAATGATGACATGGTTTGCAGGGGGCTGGCCATAAGGTCCTAGGTAATAAGAGATTGTTGAGAGGAGAAGGAAAATGAAGGTGTTAGTTCTATGCACTGGGATTTCAAAACATGCCGATTCCTTTCTTCACCCTCTTTCTTTCCCTGAACACTAAGATGATATCAGCTGCAATGGCAGAACACATCTCTGCTTTGAATCCAGCTAAAAGCACACCCTAAAATTTTAGCCTCTTCCCTCTTGCTTTGGGATTGAGAGTTACATTGCTCTAAACAAAGCAATAGGAGATTTCAGAGAGCGGAATGTACTGCCTCATAGCAATCGTGAGATGCAAAAGAGGAAACAGTTTCTACCATGCTTTGGGAGCAGGTTTACCTTTGGAACTTTTGCCTTTGTTTTTAGTGTCATATCTGAATATCACTGTTGAAATAATTGAGGTATGTATATAGGGAGACAGAGGAACCAAAAGCTCCCCAAATACTTAATTCAGAGTACTGAGCCAATCTTGCTGTAGCTCTCCTGCCTTTCCTTAGGAATCAGTCTCACTATTGAACTAAAGAGTTCCATGTGCTTCAAAAAGATTTATACAGTAAAGCTGTAAATTTATACAAAAGATTGTACAGTATACAATTTAAGTAAGTTGGGATTATGCTGGGAACATTGGATCATTTAATACAAATGTCATTGTACTTTCTGTGTTGTGAAAGGGCAAGGTTGGTTCCAGTTAGAAGTCAGGCTTCTTTCTATCACACTGTTGTGCAGGAGTGGTGGGTGATAAAGCAACCTGAAAGCGGTGTCTTAGTCAATATGCTATATCTGAACCAAGCCTCAACCACCAATGACTAGGCCCCCTATAATATGAAAAGGATGATAATTAACAGAATTAAAGCCAGAAAGAGTTCCTCAAATACATTCTACATGCAGATGGAAGATATGTTTGATAATAATTACCTGGGTAGGGATATTGATAGGGAACAGCATAGGCTTGTCCATTGGAGGCATAGAAGACTTGAGGACCAGTGGGAGGATACCCACCGCTATACTGGTCATAGCCATAGCCATAAACCTGGAGAGATAAAAAAAGGTCCATTACAGAAGGTTTCTTTGCTAAGCATCTAATTATGCACTTGGTTTAATTCTCCCTTATTTACAGTGCAGTTAAGGCTTGCTAAAACTAAAGGCTTGCTGGATGCCATTAAGAATGGCTGCTTCTGCTAAGTCATATTTTAGTGCTTGCTGATAACAGCTCTTACCTCAGGTGACGGTGTAGCATATGCTGTATAGGGAGGAGGAGCTGTCTCATCGTACATCACTTCAGATCCCACATAACCCTAGACATCGTGAAGAGAGAGCAGTTACTGCCTTCTACAAACAGCCAGCTTGAGTAGTGCAAAGATTAAAACCTAATGACACAGTGAAAGAGTAATGCGTATGGATGCCACATGTCAAAATAGTAGTAAATACTGTATACAATGCTGCAACAAGACACTATTTTGAGACCAGGTCTGTCTGAAAACGACTGTCTGATCAGCCACAGGAAGGAGCCATCCAATTTCTCCTGCATGCATGTGCATGCAAATAGACTCCTCCCCGTTTCATGTTCCCTATTCAAGAGGTTACCCACTTATTCATCCTCAGTTCTCACATAAAGAAATCTTCATATCCAACTTCAGCTACTTCTTGGCACCCTAGAGTGGGGGGCACCACAAAGTTCTGCAAGCCTGTGAGCTGACTGCCCCGTCAAGCAAGCAAAGGGGTAGCCTGCAGAGGTGCCTGAACATTCTGCCAGAGGTGTCACTTCTCAGCCACATCCAAGCCACCTCTCCCCTCCTCCTTGGCATGCCCACTCCCCGCTCCAAGCACCTCTTTCTTCTCTCCTACTCCCTGCCAAGAGGCAAGCCACACTGTAATGAATCTACAGTCACAAACAGCCTCCTGTTTAGGCCAAAGGAATCACGTACTGAGTTTCCTTTACCTTGGCAATAAATACTAGAAGGAGTGGAGAGTGTATTTCAATTGGTTACATAAAATTTACTTTTTGCCCACCGCATCAGTGCTCACTTCCCCTAACGTGAGCTTGCCAGTTATTCCCTGGACCTGACTGCAGGAATAATGTGCTTGTGATCCAGACAATTATTCTCCCTCACACAGGCTGCTGCCACAAAATTCTCATTATTATGCTTATGGCCCTGTTTTATCTCAGTAGAGGAGCGTGGAACGTGATCTGAAAGGTAACTGCTGGGCCACAGACAGCGCTGACAGGCTGCTCTTCTCCCAGTATATCTGGGTAGTACACTTACCGTGTTTGTTCTGGCATCCTGGAGAGCCATTTTCCATGCCCTATAAGAAAGTGTGTTTAGTGGAAAAGTTATGAAAAATAATGCCACTTTTTAGGACTCCGTAAAAGCAAGGTTAGTAACTAGAGGTGCTGCAGAAGCAGAGTTTAAAGCACTGCAACTATCAAAGCTTAATGACATACGAAAATGAATATACCAAAAGATTATGCCAAAGACTGAAAAATACTTATTTCTCTTCCAGAGCTGAGAAGGAATGAGGAAGAACAAGAGAAGGAACACATGCAATTTTTAAGGTTCTCACTGCAAGTACAACAGCCAGGTAATATGCAGCCACACTTAGAATATAGTAATAGCAAGAGGCGCGCAAGGACAGTTTTATCTCCTTCCTTCAGGAGCTGCATTTCTGCTGGATAGAGAGTGCAGGTCCCAATACTACTGCAGTTTGAATGAAAGGTGCATGTACTTCACACAGCTACTCCTGTGCCATAGGGCTGGGAGCACACATGGTGCACCACTCCTACTGGGGAAATACTGGTGATAGATGATACCAACCACATGCAGCCAAGCTCAGCTGGAAGTGCACGACCACAGAGTGTTCTTCCTTTCACCACTGATGGGGATGCTCTTGGGCTATGCAGAGTTATGTATTACTTGAAGAATGGGAGGAAGAAAAATGTATGTAGAATGTCTTGTGTTTATCATATTTAATCAGTTTTCAGTGACTCCCTTGCAGTTAGTTTAGAAGAACTACACTTACATGAGCTAGACAACCCCTTTTAAGGGAGCAATGTGTTTTGTCACTGGAAGTCTGCTGAGCTGCCTTTTACTTTTTTGAAATTTTTTTTGATGCATGTCTTTTTAAGTTCAAACAAAGGCAAACAACCGGGGGGAGGGAGAAAGGGAAAGGTGAAAAAGAAAGAGCTAGCAAAATAATATTGTTTGGCAGACTTACAGGCAGTCATCTGCACTCTCTGCACAGAGGTTGACTGTTTTCCCATCACGACAAACAATCTGCAGTAAACAGTCTCTCTGCTTCCCCTCTGGAGGCTGGAAATCTGAGCCAGAAAAAGATGAATTGAAAAATATCCATAACCAGAATATCATGATCCCACTTACTAGAAGGGAAATGGTTTGTGCAGAACATTGGACAAAAACTCGGACTAATTACAGCTGGTTTTCCATGGCACCAGGACAAATTACAAAAGGAAATAACCTGCTCTCTCTCTAGCATGTCCTAAAAGGAACTAGTTGTGAGCAGCATTGTTTAAAAATGCACGTGACTTACAAGCATAACCCAACATCAAATAGAAGTCTAAATGATGCTTGAAATAAACTTAATGCTTGAGAAAAGCCTGCTGGGGTTTCCCATCTCCAGTCCTGCCTCTAACTCCAACAAACTGTAATTACACCAGTATTAGCCACATGGCAGGCCACTACCAGCACCCTTCTCACAACCATGCCTGCCTCCTGCATTTCTGGTACAATGTCTTCCCTCTCAGTTTTAAAAGGAAGCATCAAACCTCAAGCTGTTCTATCACATGGTGATACCATGCTGCAGACGTCTTTACATGTACTTAATGTTTCACTTTTTAAAAATGGCAATAGAAGTTTCTGGACAAGTTTACTTCTGCAGTAAAGGGTATACTGGGCAGCTATTCAGGTCGAAAAGAATCTCTGGAAGTTCTGGCCTGTTACCTCGACATTCATTCCCCACTCTGAGGTTGATGCAATGGATTCGCATGTGAACTTTGTCTTCTAAATCATGACGATTCTGATCATCGTAGAATATTAGACGGCCATCAGACCACAGGTCAAACCAGTTCTTCTTCCAACGTCGTAAAATAGTACCTTAAAAATCAGACAGTTAATTTTGAGAGCATAGATAGGGAAGTACTTGTGTCTTACAGTTCGTAAAAATTAAAACCAGCAAATCCTTCCCAGCTGACATGGAACCTCTGAATGCCTTTGTCCTCCAACTGCTCATTCCTAATAAATTTTGTATTAAATTCAAAATGTTATAGAATTTGTTTCAACATCTTATCTAGCATTCAACGTTACAATCAAGTTCATTTTAATTAAATAACGTAGTGCTTTATCTTTAGCTTGCTGCAGGAACAAGCAGAAAGCATGACTAATGGAAACATTACGATAAGGTCTCAGGTAAAATTTCCAAGTCTCCACCTGTCCAGCACTAATCACAGACCAGCGTCCAAAGCTGAGCACAGTCCTCAGAGACCTCAGATGTGGTATATCCTGTGTTCCCCCAGCTATAACCCAACAGGTCACATGGAAATGTTCTCACAACCATTTTGTGAGATAGGGGAAAAAAAAAAAGGGGAAAAAAAATTCCTACAGACCTTTTTTAAAAAAGACCCGAGAATACTGATTTGCTGAGATATTTTTGAAAAAGAGCGGGGAGGGAGGTAGGTAGAAGGCCCACGACTACTTACTTTGCCGGAGCAGCCATCCACTTTTCACAAATGCCATTGCTGCTTAATCTAGCAGAGGAAAGAGAACGTGGGAGAAACAGTCTTCAATACAGCAAAATAGCACAATGATACATTAATTAGAAAGAAACATCTCAAGATCTAGTAGCACCCAGCCAAGCGTTGCAGAGACAACAGAGATGCTCAAAGTAGAGCTCAACTCAAGATGCTCCGTTGGACACGGCTGTTAAGCCGAGCCCAGAGGACAGCGCGCTCCCCTTCAGCACTGCAACAGCAGCACTCTGCACCCGGCAGCGCACTGGCTCTATTGGAGACCACTCTGGAGTTCAACTGGAGCAAACGTAACTTTACAGCTACCTCTCTCCCACCATGGGGTAGGGCAGGCTGGTGTGACAGCTCTGTGATTCACCACCACTTGCTTTCAAACTTGTCCTCCTGACGTTTTTTCCATTTCTCCATTTCCTCCCTCCTGCCCTTTCCCGAACTTCCTTTTTTTTTTTTTTCTCCTGTCTCAAAGTCCAGCCAAAACAAAAGCTGAGTCAGTTTAACAGAAAGAAGGATGGTTTTGAGCTGTACTTCCTCCAAACTGTCACCAGCACCCTTCATGATGCACGTAAGTAGGTTAAAGTTAAGCCCATAAAGTGAGATTTTCTTTTCTCCTTAGGTTTTAAATGAAGCTTGAAGTTGCAGGCAAGAGCCCCACATTGAATCCAAGTTACCACACATGATATTCCCTTATTCTGGTTTATTAGCATGGGAAAGAGATCAAACTTAGTATGTATTGGTGGAAAGGCTTTTATCTTATAGTCTAATGATGTTCTGACTATTGTTCAAAGAATTAATAAAATCACAGCTGGATGCAATTTAGCTAGAAAAGCAGGAATGCAAGTGCAAGGCTTCCCTCAAGAAGGTTGGCTTTTTTTTTTTTTTTTTTTTTAGAAACTGTGAAGCCTATAAGCCAATATAAGTCATAAGAAGAGCAGAAAAAGACCTGATGAGGTCCTCTCAGATAAAGAATGTATTTAAAGCTGAAGAAGAAAGGAGAATGGAGACATTTTTATTTTCTTCTAGTGAGATGTATTAGGAACCTGTTCTCTGAGAAAATAATATATGCCATCTACTGAATATTATTGTAGCTGTGTCCACAGCAATGACCAATTGCTTTCACATACAGCTAGAGAGTGCATCCAGCAGTCCTGGTGGGATGGTGAGAAGTATTTCTAAGCAGAGCTTGGACTCCTTGTTCTTGGCTTTTGTACCACCTTGCTGGGAACATTATTTAGCCCATTGGTAGGGACTGTTGATCTCCTGTGCTGCTTTAATCCTGGCCAGCATTGCCACAGCATCTCAGCACTCTAAAATGCAACCAGGGCTCTGAGGTAGAAGCCTGATGCTGTGGTTGTTCTACAGAGGAAAGGGTCTGGAACAGAAACTCGTCGCTCTTCCCCAGAGCCACAGCAATAGAGCAGCGATCATGCCTCATTGCCCCACCTCCGTAGGGGATGCTCCTCTCGGGACTCCTCTTGGTGAGGAAATGCTCTTCTTGTACTTGAGCAGGAACAGTTCTCCCCAGTGGTGCTCTCTGCCTCCTGTTTCCACACTAAGGTGCAATCCTGTGAATTTCCAGAAGCCCTTTCATAATATAAGAGCTATCAAAGTGCCTGCGTGAATTTCAGCTCGGTCACAAGTGCTAGACTGGCAAGGGAAGTTGCTGCCTTTAAACCTACTCAGTTACACAACGGCATGATTGGACATAACAGAAACAAATATAAAGGGAAAGAAAGGAAGAAGAAAACATTTCTCCTGGCAAATTAACTTTGTCTGGAATACAGAGTGCATCACGGCTACCAAGGGCTGCAACAGCAGAGATGTTTACAGCAGCTGTATAGTACCTTGCATAAAATTTCAGATGCAAGAACTGCATTTTTCCAACGCAATTTAAGTGTCTGAACCTTCTGGATGTAAACAGCGAAGAACTGCACAGAACAATTTCAGCCAGCACCTAAGTAGGAGGTGAAAACACAGATACTCGGCAGGATCGTTTCCAGCTGAGCCGTGTTTGCTCGCTAAGCTAGCTCGATGCACCCAGCATGGAAGAATGGGATTTAAAAATAAAGAAATCAATGTCTTTTATTACTAGCCTCAATAAAAGTTCATCGGCAGCCAAAACCTCAAGCCAGTAACACGCGGTTAGAGTAAACACGGCAAAGGGGTGGCACTGTCCCCTCCAGCTCCGTTCCCGCTCCACAGAACGGTCATTTCCCTTTTCAGCACTGAATATAACCTCCAGTATTCAGCAGTGTACTGCCCTATGCCGTGCTGGGTTGAGTTCATTTCTTATTCTGGCTACCAAACCAGCCCTCAAGGCTCTCCCGCTTGCAGTCTGTGGATACAGCGCAGTGCCGATTACCGCAGACACCGGCCGCAGGCCTGGCCGTGCGGCTCGCGAGCACCGGCCTCAATCCCGGCCGCAGCGCCGCGCGGGGCTCGGGAGCAGCGCAAGCCGCCCGCGACCGCCATCCCGCGGGATCCCGTCCCGGCGCGATCCCGTCCCCGCAGGATCCCCCGGCCGCGCTGCGCCCC